>MU554589.1:8129591-8178513 GCA_024362625.1 Silurus asotus | reverse complement strand
ATATATATAGAGAGAGAGAGAGAGAGATAGATAGATAGATAGATAGATAGATAGATAGATAGATAGATAGATAGATAGATAGATAATGCCCATCATTAATTATGCATCCTGCTAATTTTTTATCATGTTTGTTTATTATTTTTTTTTTATAATAAAACTGTTTCTACCCCTAAAGTTTATTTTTTGTCCACGAGCGTGCCGTGCCGCGTGTCGCGCGCCTTCAACAAAAGCCCAATCCACTGACAGCCATTACCGGGGGATGACGTGCACTTTGACGCACAAGATGGGTTGCATCTAAGAAGGAATAACTACGGAGCAGAAATGCCACTGCTGGGAAAAAAAAAGCTGCGATGGGAAACTGGTGCAAGAGGAAAAAATGAAAAGTAATAACAAAAACTCTAATTGTGGGCATCAGGGTTAAAAAAAAGACATATATAAACTTACATATACATATATATATATAATATAAACATATTTACAGTGAATAAATATAAAGTCTATTGCAGTGAAGAGATATGTAGAGATCGAAATAGTAAATAGTTATCTCTGTGACAGTAAAAAAAATGAACAGACACTGTTGTAAAGGTGCCTCAAGTAGAAGGTATATAAATTGCAAGCTAAATAAACAAGCAAACTATATATATATATATATATATATANTATATATATATATATATTCTAAATATCTGAAATCCTGAAATATAACATCTACTGTAAATAAGTATTTAGACCCTAAGCTCAGTATATATATACATCATCAAGTCTACTGGTTGCTGACCTTCTGAAATATTTAGGTCATCATGCCTGGCTCCAACAACATCCATGCACCAAAGAAAATCACATAATTCTGATGTTTGGTGTGAATATTAAATGAAGCTCTGCGTTACATGATTGGCCTATAATTTGAATAATTGCATGTGCAAGGTGGAAAAGGTGTATGAATGTATTGATGATAATACCATTTGAAATATATAAACAAACACATAAGAAACAAGTAACTTATAAATGAAATATCTACAAATAATTTTTATGCAAAATATTACATTCTTCCAACAACTGAAAAAAGCTAATTGTCACAAATAATATTTGGAATCAAAGAAGGAAAGAGAGCTGTTATTGGTTGGCTGACTAATATTTTAATTCTTAAACTAAATTCATGTGTATGATGATCTTATTTGGCATTACTTCAAAGTTTACTCGTGTACATATGGGGAAAACACAAGTGCACTGCATTAAGAACAGTAATAATGTAATAATGTAATAATAAAACATCAAGTAATAATAATAATAATAATAATAATAATAATAATAATAATTTCACTTAATTATACTTTTGTTGTCTTTATAATAATGTATCTAAATCTTCCCTTCATTGGTGTAAAGTATATAAATTGAAATCTTAAATCATTTAAATATATTATCAAATAGATCCTAAATAAGATAAAGATAGTGTACAGCTTCTCCATATCTTCTCTATAGACTGATGTCAGTTTTGTACGCAAAAAACATTTTCTTTTTCTAAAAAAAACCCCACCTAAACACTAACATAAATTAAGGTGTTTTAACAGGTTTTTACCACAAGAGGGCGAAGAAGCTTGGTTCAGCCATGCTTTAGTCAGTCTGTAGAATAAAAATGTTTAGTTACTCAGCAGCAATGATTTGAGAATGTTGATGGAGAAGTATAGAGAAGGTCAGAAGATGTTTCATTGTGTGTTTGTGGACTTTACAAAAAGTAGGAACACAAGACTGGTTTAAGGTGGAGGTTGACTGCATCAAGGATCGGCTCTGAGCCCTTTCCTGTTTGCAGTGTTGATAGACAGGTTGACGGACGAGGTCAGACAGGATTCTTCGTGGACTATGATGCTTGCGGATTAAATTGTGATTTGTGGTGAGAGTAGGGAGCAGGTTGAGCTTTAGTGTTTAAGGGTAGTGTTTCTGCCACAACCCTGACTTTTCTTAGAACAGCTTGTCCTGAAGTGTTTTATTCCTGTATGAATGCAACAATAACAACATTAGCAAGCTACATGTTTGTGCTACAGCAACCTGAAGTGTTTTATTCTTGTATGAATGCAACAATAACAACATTAGCAAGCTACATGTTTGTGCTACAGCAACCTGAAGTGTTTTATTCCTGTATGAATGCAACAATAACAACATTAGCAAGCTACATGTTTGTGCTACAGCAAGCCAACAAGAAATACAAATCAGTTCCTCTTATCACTTATGTTTGAGTAGCTATAAACCTCCAATCCCTGGCTATCCTTGTCAAAAGTCTTTATTTATTATTGAGAGGTGCTGATGGCTTTTGTTGTGTATCTGATGAACTGCAGATTGCAAGAAACCAGATGTCCTTTTTCTAGGGCCTGAGGGTAAACAACAACATTTATGAAATGACTGTATATGGGCACTTGGGTGGATCTGCACAGTACAGCAGCTCAGTGTGGCTAATAAACAGCACCATCCATCTTAATATGTAACAGAGTACAGTAGGCAACTGTCTGTCTTTTATTATATTACATATTGAGTTGTCTATAAATAATTTAGAAATGCTTGCTGTGATGGTTCACATGAACGCTCAAAACTGTCAGGTCATAGGTGTGTTTGGATTAAACAGTTAGATGCTCAAAAAGCTTCTTGTTCTGGTTTAAGGTACAGGATGACTGCAGACACCATGAGAAGAAGAAAAAAAAACGTGTAACACGATATTTAGATCGGATCGAATCTTTATTTTTAGACTTTTTATATCATTACTTTCCTTTGATCAGAGATTAAATTAAATTCTCCAGCAACCATTTTATTATATCTTGTCAAGGGACAAGACCATAGAAATTAAACTTGGATATATTTTAGAGTAGTCAATGTGCAGGTTTACTGTCCTTTAAAAAAAACATACAGCCATTATTGTCTAAAAAGCTGACAGTAATTGTGAGTACTGGATAGGGGCTCTGAAAAAGGCGTCTGCTAAATGGCGTAAATGTATATGTGAAAGTCCATTATTATCGTCGTAATATCTGCAAAATGATCAGCAATGTCATATCTAAATCACAAATAAATGCAGTATTATAAAAGTGCTGGCTGTTCAATACAACATTCATGTCATTCTGCTTCATTTCCAGGGTTAATTCCCAGGGATTCTTTCCAGAGTTTAATTTCAGGTTTGTACCCTAAAATAGACCATGGCTACAAGACACCCGAATGCAGGTTAAATCGCCCTAAAATTTCAGACCAACCTGTATGCTGACATTATGTGTATTACAGAAAGCAAATTTGTTTTGGGCCACTGTGCAGATGTTTTATTAAAGCTGACATAAATTGATGAGGACTTTGGGACATATTACAAAAAAATAAAAAACAATAAGTTTTGATTAAAAATCACATTTATGCAAACATTTAAATAGGTGTGTGTTACAGGACCTGGCTTAATGTGTATCCACCAGGGAAGGTACGAGGGCTGTTAGTCTGTCTGTCTGTCTTTCTGTCTTTCTTTCTTTCTTTCTTTCTTTCTTTCTTTCTTTATTTATTTTATTCTTTCTTTCTTGCCTCCTGCCTCACTGTCTTCTTTCTTTCTTTCTTTCTTGCCTCCTGCCAAATTATCTTCTTTCTTTCTTTCTTTCTTTCTTTCTTTTTTTCTTGTCTCCGGCCTCACTTTCATCTTTCTTTCTTTCTTTCTTTCTTTCTTTCATTCTTTCTTTCTTGCCTCCTGCCTCACTGTCTTCTTTCTTTCTTTCTTTCTTTTTTTCTTTCTTGCCTCCTGCCTCATTATCTTCTTTCTTTCTTTTTTTCTTTCTTTTGTCTATTAATTCTTTCTTTCTTTCTTTCTTTCCATCCATCCATCCATCCATCCATCCATCCATCTATCCATCTATCTATCTATCTATCTATCTATCTATCTATCTATCTATCTATCTATCTATCTATAATAAATCAAGTAGGCGGGGAGATTTATTAAGAGGGACATTTGCCTTAGCGAATATTCGGCTTTGCTAAAGGCCTTGAACGTTTAATTGACAGTTGATTTGTCCAATCAGAATGGAGAATAGATTAACACGAGCGTCCGTTTTGACCAATCACAGCTGACGACAGACGCCCGTGCAAAATATGCAATGAAATCAGGACGGCGCGGGTGCTAGCTCGATTTCTTAGCCGAAAAAATATATAAACATATATCGGAGTGACGAGAGGCGCCGTGAGCAGGTCTGTGCCGAATAATTCAAAATGAGGATATATTTTTTACATACACGAGAATGAAATGAAGCTAGCGAAGCTAATGGCAAGCGTAGTGTGAGGGGAAGGAAGGAGGGAGTTGTCCGTCGACAGTCTTTAGCTAGCGGTAGGAAAGGTATAGCATGTAGCTAGCGTGTTAGCATGTTAAAATGGAGTGTGTGGGGTTTTTTTGTTGCTAGCATGCGTTAGCTAATGACTGACGTGACGTTGGGTTGTCAGGGCAACCGGGCACCTGGTTCTCATTAATGGCGCTAACAGAAGAAATTATTGGCATGCGCTGTAATGACGCTGCACACAACGCTAGCATGCTAACATGCTAACGCGAGGGAGGGACAGCAGGCTTTTCCGCAAGCCATTTTACGATTCAGGCTCAGCGACGAGAGAATGTCGTCTTCTCCGGAAATCTGTTTTGCACAGACGGCGATTTTGATTTGATATGATTATGTATATTATTTTATTAGAAACTAGCGCAATGTAATAATATTAGGCCTTATTTATTAAATTATATACATCCACATACACAGTATATACAAATACACACATCCTAACAAACATCAGATCTGATCCTACACTGACCTCTGTGCAGCCTCCATCAGATCTTAGTATCCTGTCTTCAGCAACATAATACACATGTCACACATTGACAGGGGGCAGAAGTTACTCTGATGCCCTCGAACTCTGTGCTGATCCATTTGCCTTGTTTGTATTTGCAGCGTTTTCCCGTGGAGAGGAGAGCCCTTTCCTGTTTTCTCCTGGAAAGAAGACAATGGAGACAGAAATTGAACAGCAGGACGAAGAGACCACATTCAGTAACACTGACACTAACGGTAAGATGTAGTGCTGTAGAAGAGGTGATGTCAGAGTGCACTTTGGAGGATGTACATGTACATTTATGGCATTTGGCAGGTGCTTTTATTTCCAGACTTACCACTAAGCAGTTGAGAGTTAAGGGCCTTGCTCAAGGGCCCCATGGTGGTGGTGGTGGTGGTGGTGGGGTTTCAACTCATGATCTTTAGTTCCAGTTTCTGATTAAGTCCAATGCCTTAACCTCTGAGGCTACATCTACAGTTTTCATCTAAAAACTTAGCAACCACTTCCCTAAATGCCACCACCTGCTGCTCTATACGCCTCAGCCGAGCCCAAGTATGAGCTATTTTTTAATAATCATACAAAAGTAAATTATAATACAGGGTAGTTGTAAGGACCAGGCGGGTTAATGGACGTGGGTTTATTTGACATATAGTTACACTACATAGTCAAAGATTTGTAAATATTTGACCCTTGTGCTTGTATATTTCCCCAAACATACCTACTAACGTCCCTGTGCACAAAGCAAGCTTCATGAAAACATTTGCTTTTCCGAAGTCTCGAGTGGAAGAAGTGCAACACCAACCACCTACTGATCACATTCCTCAGTCATGCTCTTGAAGCTAATAACAAAAAATAAATAAACACCTTCTCAGGTCATGTCCACAATAATGTTTTAGTTCGTTTTTTTGGCCTTCCGTTCACACTGAGTCAGCAGATCCAGTTAACACACACACACACACACACACACAAAAAGCAGTTTTTAGATACATCAGGATTAGTGTACATGTAGCCTCAGTAACACAAGACTAAATGGTGAATGGGCCTTTAAACAATTACAAACTAATGTAATGGTCAAGGGATCCACAAACCTTTTTTGTATTAATGTCGCTTAACTCCTAGTGTGATCATCATGAATGATCTGTTGAATTGTACAGAGATATAAAAAATATATATTTATTGACTTTTTCCTAAGATGACATGAGATCAGGTTTTAATTACCTTTCATCAACTGCCCTCGTTCGTTATTAATGTCGCTTAACTCCTAGTGTGATCATCATGAATGATCTGTTGAATTGTACAGAGATATAAAAAATATATATTTATTGACTTTTTCCTAAGATGACATGAGATCAGGTTTTAATTACCTTTCGTCAACTGCCCTCGTTCGTCCTTAGATAATAAATGATGAAATGATTTCCGTGTAGGTGTACAACCACCAACACTTTTCCACTACACATTAAAATAACGGCAACAACCTGTTCTGTACGCCTGCACAGACTTGGTACACGATTCATTTCTGAGTAAATCCTTTTTTTTTTTTTTTTTTTTTTCCTGTTTAATATGACGTGAGTGTAAGTGTTTTATAAACTTGAACAGGTTTTGGACTTAACAGCTTCGGTTCTGCATCATACCGTTGACGTTTCACTGATAACAGGTAAACGCCCTGCTGAGGACATGGATGAGGAACAAGCCTTCAAACGATCTCGTAACACAGATGAGATGGTGGAGCTGAGAGTGCTGCTACAGAGCAAAGTGAGTCTTACTGGCATGTAGAATTCATTTGGGTATGGTTAAGGTTTATTTTTATTATCGATAAAAGCATAATAATAATAATAAGAGGTCTTGCTGTTTAAAATCAGTGCGACTATAAACACATTTTGATGGTATTTATTATAACCGTTTTCATCTTTTTTCTTTTTCTCCCCCGCTCCCAGAATGCTGGTGCAGTGATCGGAAAAGGTGGCAAGAACATTAAAGCGCTCCGGACAGACGTGAGTGTTTTCAGCTTCAGAAAGGGCAGTTGATTACATTTCTGTAAAAAGCTGGGTGGGAGTTGCCTTTCAGATCATCAGCGATCATGATTTTCAATTTCTTTTGTTGCTCAACATTTTTTTATTTTTATTTTTACTAATCATCTGGATTTGATCTCAAACGAAAGCACCAATTGATTCTGCTCAAATCTCATAACTCAATCATAATAAGGTCGCCCGATGTGTAAGGGTGCTAATCACTTTGCATGCTACTTGACCCAAAACGGGGAAATCTTGCTCTCCGTAGACGGCACAGTGAAGTGCTCTACCTATAGGTTAGCTCATTTGGACAGACTCTCATGCTCTCTGATTGCAAGGTTTTGCCATTTCATTAATAAAGTGCTCAATCTTAAGTCCTTCAGAGCTCACCCTGATAGGGATGTCATGGCGGGCTATCCATTTCCTGCCAAAGCCCTAAAAACAGATGTCTAGACTCTTGAGCTGACCCATAGTCTTAATTAACTCCTGTATTAGTTTTCTATCTAAACTGTCTTCAAATCTGTCCAGAGCTGTTTCTTGTGCACTTGTTGCCAAGTCAGTAAAAAAAAATTTTTTTTTAAACAATATAGTGAATATAGCTTTGTATTCAATTAAAATGTATTCCTTCTCCCCCTCTTCCCTCTCCTTTACTTTTGTTTTGTTTTGTTTTTGGCCACCTTCCTCTGTTGCCCATGTTCTGGATCGACATGTCCCTCCTGCGTTGCCCACCTTGACGTTGGCCCAACCTCCGCCCCTGAACGCCCGCCCACCTGACACCCCGGTTGGCCCCATAATCGTGCCCCTCCCTAAACGGGCACCTTACTTGACAACATGTGATTGATTGAATGCCCCTGCCCAATGCCAACCTCCACGACCATTGCAGTACAATGCCAGTGTATCAGTCCCAGACAGCAGTGGCCCAGAGCGGTATGTCCCACCAGTTATTGCCTCACTGCCTGATTAGAACAGAGAACACATGTCTTTGATAACCTTCTGTTTCATATTAACATTTTTTTATACACATAGTATCGCCCCTTTTTAAGAAACATGTATTGTACCATTTGGTTTTTTTTTTAATGTCTTCTCCCCTACCCCCCAAACACCCCCTTCAGTATTTAATTTTTTTTTTCTTTGAGATGTTAATGAAGTTGGTATTACGACAAAAAGAACGGGAGAATATTCCTAGTTTGAATGTAAGGAACACTGCTTGAAGTGTTTAGATATTTATATTTGGTGTTGTCGCTGCTGTTGCTGTTTCTTGCTCTGGTACTTTATTGGTTAAAAAAAAAAAAAAACTTTGTCTTTGTTGCCCACCATTTTACTTTTTTCAGAGACACTGTCTGACTGCTGCTGTCTCACTTCCCCTCTTTGTCTTCATCACTGTTGTCTTGTCTTCAAGTCATTTGTCCTCTACTGCATTTCCTACCTGGTTTCCATTTTCTGTTCTATTACTATTTTTTATTTTTTTTTCTCAGGCCAAAAAACAGGCCTCTTCCATCACCTTGTGGTCTCTACCATTTCATTTTTGCTTTTGCATTTCATTTTTGGCTGATCTTTTTTTTTCCCCCTACATATTGTCAATATCTAACTATTGATTATCGTTCCTGGTGTATCACAACCAAGTGGAAATTTAGTTTTTCTTCCCCTCTATGCTTCTCTCAATATCCTCTCAATGGTGGTGTGTATAAAACACGTAGCTTTCTCCCATGGTTTGTTGCGTACTTCCTCGGGATTGTTGTATGTGCAAGGCACAGATGCATGTCAGTGACTCGTACTTCAGTCCATTCTCGGAGAACCACACATGTGTTCAGGGTTTTTTTTTTTTAGGGTTTTTTTTGTTTATTTTTAAAACTCAACTGTTTTTTATTACAATTATGCTTTTGAATGTACATTTCAGTGTCTTTTGTTTTGTTTCTTTTTTTTTGTTTTTGTTTTTTTTGCTCTTGTCTTTGTGATTTTGTTTGGTGGGCGCAGCATCTTGAGCGTGAGCGCAGATATCGAGACAATTGGAGAGATTCTTCTGAAGATCATCCCAACTCTGGAGGAGGTAAGGTCTACAGAAAGAGATTTGGTTTACGTTTGTCGTTAATGCATGTATTACAGACGTTAGGTAAAAGGAGATGTCAGGGTTCCTACGCATTTTTCAAAAATGATTAAATTTGATTTGTGATTTTTATGGAAAAAAGAACGGAGAATGAAACATTTTTTCATTCTATTGCAGTTCGTAATGCAGTGTTTACCAAAAGTTACATTTTTCCTTCACTGAAAAAACTGCATCAGAATGTGGGCCAAACCGGAGAGCAAAATATGCATTTTTAAACCATAAAACAACGTATTAGTGTGGACATGGCCAGAAGGTGTGTTTTGTGGAGTTAGGAGCAGACTCTCGGTGCTGCCAGGCCGGCACCAGACTGGATTTGCACAGTTGTGATTGGCAGCAGTTGCCTTGAAGGAACACACAAAAGACATCAGAAATTCAGACTTTGACATACATCAAAGATTGTACCGTAACTCGTTATAGTTGGAATTAAAAATCATTATTTCAGATATTAAATATAGTCTTAAAATAGTTTGAAGTCGGTGTATTTGAGTATGGAATTTTAAAATAAAAAAAAAAAAGTGTAGGAACCCAGATTACAATAGGCACATGTGCATCCTGGTTAATTTTTAAGTTCTTTTTTTTTGGTCTTCTGTTTGGCAGTACCAGCACTACAATGGTATAGACTTTGATTGCGAGCTGCGCCTGCTGATTCATCAAAGTTTAGCAGGAGGCATTATTGGTGTCAAAGGGGCCAAAATTAAGGAGCTCAGAGAGGTAAGGTGTGTAGGGTTTTTAAAAAGATTTGTTTGTACGGTTATTTATTCATTTTGCATGTTTTAGGTCCATGATTTTCAACTTTAAACTGTTCTCTTTTAAAAATGTAATTGTTTGTGCCCCAAAATGAATCTTTAAAACCTCCAACGTGACTAAAGTATTGCTGAAACAAATAATCGAGTAATTCGATTCTAAAAATTAATTTAGTCCATTTAACTACACACGGAGCACTGTGTTTCCCACGGAACATTATTACCGACGCACCACCCGCTAAAAACTGGACCACGCTTTCATTTAGCACACTTTGATTTAGCAGTGCATATAAACACATGTACACACTTGGCTTGGCATTTATCTCTCTCTCACTTGACTCTTCTTTCCCCTTTTTTTATTTTCGTTCTTGCTCACTGCACCAGAGCACACTGATTAGTTAAATCACCTACACGCGTATGATCGTGACCCCTCATTTCCTCCGGCTTTACCACCCCTTTCACAAATCGGCGCTCAGACCACTCGTCCGTTGCTACGGTGAAATTCTCAACAAAGTGAAGTTTTTTTCTCCAGCTCTGTCTGCTAATATTTCTGATTCAAGCCAACAAAAAAATAAAAAAAAAATAACACTCATTACCCAACACCTGCAGATTCAGAAAGGCTGAGTATGATGGATTTTCTATTATTTGGCAAGAGTCAAAAATTTCCTGCATGAGGCAGAATTACGTCTTACCAAAAAATGCTTGATAGGAGTACTTGAGGTTTCGTTAAGCTGGAGCTCATGATGTTTGACTGGGATCTTTTTTATGAAAGTGAGACGCGCAGGATGATTTTGCGAAATGTAATTGTCTATATATATATAAAAAAAAACAAATAACATTTTAAGACTATAAAAAAAAAAAAAAAAAAAGGATGTTACCTTGTTAGTAATACCTTGTAGCATAGATTAAGTTTTCTGCACATCTCCGGGGGGAAAACATTGAACTGTAAATGTATAGCAAAATGTAACTCTTGCATTCATTTGGGTTTCTCACACAATAGGACAAACCGTTGGAAATCAATACAAGTAGCTCTGGCTTAATTTAATATTAACTCCAAATTCTTTTTTACTCTCTGCTATCCTGTGTCTCAGAATACCCAGACGACCATTAAACTCTTCCAAGAATGCTGCCCGCATTCGACAGACCGTGTGGTTTTAGTGGGAGGAAAACCTCAGCGAGTGGTGGAGTGCATTAAGGTCATCCTAGAACTGACGTCAGAGGTAGAGTTACATGTTCCCGCTGATTAGATTTTTTTTGTAATTTGATGCAAGAGGCGAGTTGGAAATCAGGCCTTCACACTCTCACTTCCATCCCGCTCAGGCTCCTATCAAAGGTCGCGCTCAGCCCTACGACCCGAATTTCTACGATGAGACTTACGACTATGGCGGCTTCACCATGATGTTCGAAGAGAGAGGACGACGGCCCATGGGTGGTTTTCCTATGCGCGGGCGTGGCGCTTTCGATCGGATGCCCCCCAGCCGTGGCGGACGCCCTATGCTCCCCTCTAGGCACGACTATGATGATATGAGTCCTCGCCGTGGACCGCCTCCACCTCCGTTGGGGAGGGGGGGTCGAGGAGGGAGCCGGGCTCGAAATCTGCCCCTCCCTCCTCCACCTCCTCCCAGAGGAGGGTAAATAAATTAACCTTTTTCTTTAACGTGTAATCAAATCTTTATTTAGAGCTTGTTTACTCCTGAGCTTGTGGTTCTGTCATGTTTATTCCACATCGAGGGGGCGTAATTTATCCTCCGTTTGGATTTGAGTAACTGCTTGAGTTTATTTGGTCTTGCCCTGCTTTAACCGTTCTATTGTTTTGCAGAGGCGACCGGTTTTCTCATCATCACAGCAATATAGACGACAGACCGAGGTACGTTATTTTATACACGTTAGATTTTTTTAGTGAACTGCTTTATAACTAGGCTTACGAAAATTTCTAAAAGGTCAAATAAAACTTTTTAATGAACAATTTCTGAAACATCAACAGCTGTATCTAGTACTAAAATACTGTGTGTCAGACGTCTAATCATTTACCTTCTACTCTAAGTGACAGGAGAGGAAGACCTGGAGACCGCTACGAAAGCATGGTAAGATATTGTGTGATGCATGTTGGTAAGAGGTGTGTAGTTCTAGAGGTTGTTAGGGGGTCTTGGGATGGGGGTGTGTCTGGGTCTGTAGATGAAGGTTCTGATTTTGGAACTAGGTTTGAAAAAACCTGAGTGGAACTACTTGTTCTGTGATATGACGGGGTAATGGATGCATATGCTGTGAACTGCTTTGGCCTGCTGTTGCTAGGCAATAGATTTTTTTGAATCACCTGTTGCCTTGGTAACCAAGGAGCAGATAGATATGTAGGTGAACGCCATCACACTCGGCAGTGAACTCAGGGCAAAGCTTTCCAGTGCTTTTCAGGCGCTTTAATTTTTTTAAATTATTTATTTATTTATTTATTTTTATTTGTATGTGCACATGTGTATTTTTTTATGCATATAGACTGAACTAACCCCCACCCTCTGTCTCTTTCTGATATAAATAGGGTGGAGGTGGATATGGTGAGTGTTCATCTTTACTCTCATAAGCACAATCGTGCTCTCTCTCTCTCTCTCTCTCTCTCTCTCTCTCTCTCTCTCTTTCTTGCTCCATCACTATTTCTCCCACACACACACACACACACACACACACACTCACAAGGTTACCCCTAATCAGACATGTCAGAACATTGCTCTCAGTAGCTGTAGTGTTGCCTCGCTTTCTGTTACTTACATCTTTCTCTTATACCTCTAATATCTTAATAATCTATTTTATCTCTCTTCTTTCCCTTGTCTGATATCTGAAGACAATAACTCTTCTTGGGAACCCTTCCAATCCGGTAAGTGTCCACCCTATTTTTGATGTGCAGACTGAGCCTAACTAGAACGTAGGCATTAATTAATGACTGGTTAAACTGTATATCTGCAGGCGGACGAAGTTCCTACGGTGACATCGGCGGTCCCGTCATCACAACACAAGTCACCATACCCAAAGACGTGAGTGTGCTATAGTTCTGTTTTTACTTATACACACACGTGCATGCACCTGTGCAGCTTTACCTGCATGCAGATGGCCTGAAAACCCTTTTCCTGTCTTAGCTGGCTGGTTCCATCATCGGGAAAGGTGGACAGCGTATTAAACAGATCCGTCACGAGTCTGGAGCCTCCATTAAAATCGATGAGCCTCTGGAGGGTTCAGAGGATCGTATCATCACCATCACAGGAACTCAGGACCAGATTCAGAACGCCCAGTATCTTCTGCAGAACAGGCAAGTTCACAATCGGCTGGCTCAGGGCCTGAGAGTAGGCTTTTTACACACACACACACACACACATTCTTAAACTTCTTGACTTCTTGTAATCACAACCAAAGTAACCTCATACTTCTAATGCTATCTAATTTCATGTTTTCTGTTTCTACTTATTTGCATTAACCCGATCCTTAAATTTATGAACAATGCTTCATAATGCTTTATATAACCATCCTGCATGATGTAATCAAGTATTCGAATGCAATATCAGAATTGTATCAGTTTTGAAGTGGCAAAACCTCTGGCAGCTTTATAACGATCAAATGTAGGTAGAAATATTTGAAATAAATGCAAAATGAAAGATGGATGTAGAACACAGAGCACTAAAAACATAACTAGATAAAATATGTAGCAGTAGTTCATCCTGTAAGACAAACTTTCAGGGTTCCTATGCATTTTTCGAAAAAAGTATGGAAATATATGGAAATTGGTTTGAGAAATTTCCAGGTCTGGATTAGTATGGGGAAAAAAAAAATTTGAGTATTGAAAAGAATTTGCAGAAATATATTTGTAAAATAAAGTACACTAATCAGGATACATTTGAAAAAGGCTTCGGGGTTCATTCACCACGAAACGTCAAACACTCTCATTCCTTGGGATTAGCAGTAGAGTTAAACACTTGCAACACAATCACAATTTACTGCGAATTACGTAATGATTCAAATAAATCGGTTGCATCGAATGTACCGCTTGTTTCTAATCATAAAACGTGTGGTTAACTGCTACTAATTTGTGTCCTAACCTGCTTGTACTTTGACACCTGGCTGCAAATGCTATGCTCTTCTCTGATCTTTCCTCCGAGGGGGGGTTTGTGGTTTCCGGGTTATTTGAAACAGAAACCCGAGCTACTCTGAGCCCAGGAGCGTGCGAGAAAGCTGGCCTGCTTCTGTGTGGAAGACTTGTGATTTTGTTGTTGTTAGTTAGATGAAGTGACAACAAATCACGGTCTGCCCTACAGCACAGGCTCAGGCTCATCTGCCCTCCTTCCCCTCTGTCATGTTTCATTAACCCAGAGCTAACTTTCACATGTCTGTTTCATTCTCAACTACTCCGAACACGTCTGTGTATGTGCTTGTGTTACATGCCTCCAGAAATCTTACTACCACAATCACAGCATGACTGTATAACAAGCTCCGCTCTGTTAATCTGCTTGGAATGATGCCGTTCTGGGAGGGGGGCGGAGGAGGAATCATATGAGACTGAGGGGGATGATGGAGTTAAACACCATGATGATTATTCTCTAATAATTGCATGTTGCTTGTTGGATTTAAATTTGTGTTTTTCCAATAAAACACTTTACCTCATAAATTCACATTTTCCATGCAGTTTGTCAGCTTTATATTCTGATTCTAACTCCTTCCTAAACATCGAATCTCCTTCAGGTTTCTTAGACTTTTAAACACATCCTGGTTCTTCTGCTCGGAACTGCTTTTATTCATGTTTCCCTGTGATTTCTCATAATGTATCAGCTGAATGCGTTCTAGGTTTTGTTGATGTCGTGTTATAGGTCTTAATTGTTAATGGTCTCAAGAAGTCTTACATTTGGCTGTAAAACCTGCAGAAACCCTTTTGATATGGACCTGGAGACCACTTCCATAACATGTAGAATCTTCATACAGATGCACGTCTTTTATAAATGAATACATTTCTATGGAAACTTTTTGTTTTTTATAAGCGTGTTAATAGAATTGTCAGTGCGGTTTGATCAACCAACAGTTAAATATTCTGTGCCACAGCAACGTTTTCAACAAAATTTTCAGAAATTAGCCGGAAATCATCTGTTCTGCTTTTTTATAGATTTGTGTGTTTTTAGTTTTATAGACCCCACATCAACCCAACATCCAGAATGAACATTAAGTAAATAATAACTGCTGTTCAATAAGAATGTTGTTGCTGTGTGTCTGAACTGTGTGTGTGGTTCTCTTCCAGTGTGAAGCAGTACTCCGGTCGGTTCTTCTAGAGGACAGCAAGCAAACCCATACTGCTCTACCTGTTTTCCTTCAGCTTCTTCTTTTCAGAGTCTACATTCCTCAGCCTCTTCAGTAGATGTGTCCCCCCAACCCACCCCACCCCCCAGCTGCCGCCGCTCTCCTAACACCTCGACGCAACCGATTTCGACGCTCTCCTAACACCTCGACGCAAACGATTTCGAGGCCTCGAACAGCGTTTTTAGAATTACAGTGGTTCTAGTTTCTTTTCCTTTTCTTCTCCTGTACTGTGGATGCATTGATTATTCCCCTGAGCAGAGCTGCATGCCCGGTTAATCTCCAAATTCAGAATGTAATCTCCGATCATTCAGTTTGATTTACTTTTTTTTTTTTTTTTCCTTTTGCCATTATGTGAAAAATGTAAATGTCCAGCTGAGTTTTAAAATCTTAGCATCTTTATTTAATGAGCTGCAACGTGTGTGTGTGTGTGTGTGTGTGTGTGTGTGTGTGTGTGTGTGTGGGATATGAAGTGAAAATGTGGATAGGAATTATTTTTTTTCCCCAGTTTTGATTGGCTACGGACTTGACAGTAATCTCAACGATATCAGGATCCATCGAATCTCATTCACGCTCGTTTTGTACGTCCATTTCTATGCTTTTTTTTTTTTAATAATAAACATTTTAAATTGGATTTCTTCAAAATACTCAGCTGTAAATCTCTCCTGGTGTTCATGGCCCTATTCCCTGTTTTCTGGTGTCTGTGTAGAATGTGCTGTGAGTCTGAGTAATAAAGTCTGTGCCACTTTTTAATAAAATCGCCTTCGTATCTTTCCACCGATTCGTTAAACACCATGTTAATAGTGAAGATCATCGCTCTTTCTTCCAGCCTTTTCTTGTTCAAGTGGATTCGTGTTTAATTACCACTCGTAGTACAGAAAGTGAAACAAACAAACAAAAAAAGGAACTGACAAGTAAAAGATATTTTCATGTTGAAAATCTGACTTGCAGGTGTTTCATTATCACAACATTTATAACTGATTATTAGTTCAACGCTTTGAAATGCAGTATAGTATTGCTTTATATCTTTTACCTTTTTTTTTTTTGCAGAACAGAACTCATCACAACCAAATTCAGATTTCCATTTCACTTTTAATCAGAGTTCTACATTAGTACAACAATGAAATGCTGCCAGTCACAGCACAGCACAGGGAGACCAAATACATGGGTGTTTTATAGGCTCTTTACGTATTTTTATATTTATTTTTTATTCCCACCGTTCTGCATTTTTGATCACAAAATTAAATAATAGACCTGTTAGAAATCACAGCAGGAGCTGAGATAGAGGACATCAAATTTGTCATTTTTCTGTTCACATCTCCAAAATGTTTACTGGCATAGTGAGTTTCTGCATTTCTCAGGTCCTGCTATTCTTCATGCCAGTTTTCCGCTTTTTTACACACACACACACACACACGCACACACACGCACACACACGCATACACACGCATGCACGCACGCACGCAAGCAAGATACTGCCTAAGAGCTCCCCCTTGTGGGGAATCTCCAACCTTCTAAATATTAAATATGACCTTGATTTTTATTTATTTTTCCCTCTAAACCAAAGCGGCCCAAAACTTTTCTTATAAAGGACTAAAATAAATAATAAAAAAATACAAATAATATAATATGAAATAAAATATATATTAATAAATATTTAAATATATTAAATACAGTAATATATAAAAAAATAATACATAAAAAAGGTTACCATGGTTATTTCATTTATGATTTTGTAATCTTTAAGGATGTATATCAATAAAAATCTTTAATGGAGTTCTATTTTCAGGGTTGTTGTTCAGGAAACTTTTAGTACAATAAGAAACAATCCGAATTATAGTAACCTAGGGTTTTAAGCACATTCCAGTGACCTCTAATGCCAACCTTTACTATTCTATATACACCTGAGCAGTTGAGGGTTAAGGGCCTCACTCAAGGGCCCAGCAGTGGCATCTTGGCAGTATTGGGATTTAAACTCATTTCAACATTTTAACCACTTAAGTACTACATTTCATGTAACTGGTCATTATTATTTTTAGAGTTTTTCCAAAAGCCCTCCGACCTTTAGCAGAACAATTGTTTTTACTTGAAACAACATATAAAATGATGTCAGAAAGAAATCGGTAGTGCGTGCTGCTGAAAAAAATGACAGTGGTGACATTGTGGTTGTGGTCATGTTGCCGGAAATTGAGTAATCAGTGTGTCAATGTATACTGAGCCGGCTAACACTAGTGCCCAAACCCGTGTGCACATTATACTGATTTACAGCTGAGGGAGCTTTAACTGGTTTTAATGTGGGTCTTCACTGGTAATTTGTTGCCTTCAATTGGTGGCATGTTATGTCTAGTGGATGGCATTAAGCACCAACAAAACACATTTGGCAAGTTTAAGATCACATCTTTGGATCCACTGGACACCATTAGGGACTTAAGACGTCCAGTAAGTTTCTACAATCGTTTCTTGGTTCAATGAGGATGATTTGATGATGATTCTTGTACATCCTGTTTATTAAATCATTCTTATCAATCTGATGAAGCATTTGTAGATAATTCCTGGAATCTAGATGCTTCATGACCTCATAACAGTCCCTAATGGTTAACAGCTAATGGTTAGTAATTATAACTGTATTAGAAACCAATTTAAAATTTCAATGTTTTTTCCATTTCTTTTCCCATCAGGATCCTTGATTTTCATCCTTCAAATTTCAGAAGGCAAACAAAAATCTTTCTTGAGAATTTCATATATTTATAGCACCAGCACATGACACATTCCTTTGTAACATGCAACTGGGCAGATGTTGGTTTGTCTGAGACTCTGGTGTCCACAAACATTTGACCTCCTGCATGTTCAGCTTTAGTCGGTAGATGGCAGCACTGCTCCCAGTGAGTGAAAGTAAAAGTCAGGGTGTGTGGATGAGGATAGTAAAATTAGAGAAAAAATGATCTGATATGATCGTGTGAACTCATATTGTGATATTGAGAAGAAAAAAAATTCGGATTTTATAATAAAAAAAATCGGAAAAAGCTAAACAGTGTGAGGAATTATTGTAGTTGGTTATTGTTTTTCATCTGGCTAGAAATATATCTATATCTATATAAAGTGACATAATCACATTAATAGTGATTGAGTGACTTTAGGAGATGTAAAAAAAGTGAAATGAATTACAGATTGGTGTAAAGGGTGTGTGTGTGTGTGTGTGTGTGTGTGTGTGTGTGAAAAAAGTGAAATGAATTACAGATTGGTGTGTGTGTGTGTGTGTGTGTGTGTGTGTGTGTGTGTGTGTGTGTGTGTGTGTGTGTGTGTGTGTGTGTGTAAGGTCTTTTGCTGTGTATGTGTGTGGAGCTGCTTCCTCTCTGAGAGACGTCACATGGCAGAGCAGAAGCAGGGAGTGGATGCAGCCATGTAATGCAATTACATATGGAAGAGCTGAAAGCAAATGTTCTTCGACTGTAATAAACCGGATTGTAGATGCACAGAAATGGTTTCATGATTTCAAATCGGATGGATTGGATTTTAAGTTGATTGTAATTTTTTTCGGTTTGGAAGGGTTCCTCTTTTTGTTTTTTTTTTATTTTCCTCTCCAGTCAACCCACGTCCACGCCTGGAGATGTTTTCGAGGCGGATTTTTTTCCTGTAACTCAACTGCTCCATTCTGGTGGTCGGAAGGGAATTGTGAATAGTGAAACTCCGCCATATTCAGCTTTTTTTTTTCTTTTCACCACGCCCGAGTGTGTGTGTGTGTGTGTTTGTGTGTATATGAGACTATATATACACACACATATGAGGAAAACCTCATGATTTCCATGCATCCGGATTATAAAAAATGAAAATGCATTCAAGCGGATGGATGATAATTTTTTAATTCGGATTTTTTTCCCCCACGATTTTAACCATAAAATGTTTTCTGGTGGGGGTTTAGAAATCCGATCAGATACGGAGTGAACAACTGATCTGTGGATTGCAAACTGAGATTGATGTTTATATAATTAGAGAGAGAGAGAGAGAGAGAGAGAGAGAGAGAGAGAGAGAGAGAGATATGCGCGTGCCCCATTTCGGGTCGCGTTTTGTTTTTGCTTTTATCTTTTTTGTTTTGATACATAATTAAAAATACAAATATTTGCTTGGACGTTGCATAGATCGTCCATCTTCTCCTCCTCCTCCTTTCTTCTTCTCCACTCTGGACTGATAAAACTACAGGAAAACTAAGGCTGCTAGTACAAGTACTACTTCTTCTCGGCTCTTCTTCTCGAGCTTCACACCCGCTTGATCTTCACCCATAACGTGTATTTTTGCCCAGAGAAACTTCTACAACGCAATCAAAAAAAACCCGAGAAGAACCATGACTCTGGACTCCATCATGGCGTGTTGTCTGAGCGAGGAGGCGAAGGAAGCGAGGCGGATCAACGACGAGATCGAGCGGCATCTGCGCCGGGACAAGAAGGACTCCCGCCGCGAGCTCAAGCTGCTGCTGCTCGGTACGAAGGCCGACACACGCGGATAGAGAGAACAGAGGGAAAAGGAGAGAGGGGAGAGAGGGAATAGGGGGAGGGGGGGAATGAAATGAAAGTCAGAAATCGCGTCTGATTGCTCTGCGGTTTGTTATGCAAAACTCGGTGTGTGTGTGTGTGTGTGTGTGTGAGAGAGTGTGTGAGAATCACGTGCCAATTATTTTCGATATACGTGTGTGTGTGTGTGTGTGTATGTATGTATGTATGTATGTGTGTATGTATATATATAATGTGTGTGTGTATGTATGTGTGTGTGTATATATATAGTGTGTGTGTATGTATGTATGTGTATATATATATACATATATATATATATATATATATATATATATATATACATACACACACACACACACACACACACTATATATGTGTGTATATATATATAATGTGTGTGTGTGTTTGTGTGTGTGTGTGTGTGTGTGTATGTATATATATATATAAAATTAGTGTGTTTGGCTTTTAAGGCAAATTGCTCCACTTGTTTGTGTGTGTGTGTGTGTGTGTGAGAGAAAAATCACGTGCCATAAATGTACATTTGAGACCTTTTATTTGTTTTTTTATTATTATAATTTTTTTTGCAATTGAACAAATGTGGTGCTTGGACAGCCAGATACATTTCATTATAAAAAGTGTTTGCCTGTGTGAAAATCACATGCCATAAATATGCATATTGGTGGGAAAAAAATGGTGCAGTAGAACAAATGTGGTCTTCGGACAGTCATATCTAAAGCATTATAAAAAGTGTGTGTGAGTGAAGAAGAGAGAGAGAGAGAGAGAGAGAGAGAATGAATATCAAATATGCAATGAATGTGCATTAAGGGGAAAACATATTAGTGCAGTTAAGCTAATGTAGTTGCTTGGACAGCCATACGTTTTAAAAAGTTAGAAAATACCATGCCATAAATGTGCATTGTTTGGGGTGGAAACATATTGCAGCAAAAAAAAGTGTGTTTGTGAAAATCACGTGATAAATGTGGATTTTGTAAAAAAGACTTTGTGCGAATTGAGCATGATGCTGTGTGTAGGTAAAAATATGCATGTGGCGTAAATGTGCATTTTGTAGAAAAAAAATATTGTAATGGTGGATTTGAGCAAATGTAGAAGTTCAGACAGCTTTCTATTATATCATAATCCTGGATTAGATTATGTCCATTTAATCTCAGGTGTGTAATATCCTTGTAGGAAAAGTGCCCCATTGTTTGCATTGCAAGAATTTAATTATTAAAATATTATACATAAAAATAAAACCATTAGTCAAACACTAAGGTGTTGCACACTTGGAAGCATCTATAGGCGATTGGGGAAGTCTTGGAATTGCCCGCTGTCCATTTAGAGATGAATGTAAATCCACACATTGGCTCGGTTGTGCAGTCTGCTTACGCCTGCTCGTGTTCAGCAGGTGGACTTTTTGGCATTCAAAGGTGTCTGATGTAAAACTTTGGCTGTCTCAATTTTTTTATCATTTCTCAACCTCCATCTTAGGATGGTCGTGTGTATGTGTGTGTTTTTTTACTATTTTACTGTGCAATCCTTCCTGCATATGTTAAACCCCTTAAATCCGTCTCTGCTGTAGGGACGGGTGAGAGCGGCAAGAGCACCTTCATCAAGCAGATGAGAATCATTCATGGTTCGGGCTACTCGGAGGAGGACAAGAAAGGCTTCACCAAGCTGGTCTATCAGAACATATTCATGTCTGTTCAGGCCATGATCCGAGCCATGGACACCCTCCAGATTCCTTACAAATACGAGCGCAACGAGGTAAAGTCGTCATATTCGCCGAGAGACGAGTCAAGCTGTGGGTGTGGGTACTGGAAATGTTCTGCAATTCGTTAACCAGGTCTCGGAGAAGAAGACGGGATTTGCAGATCGTTTCGTGTGTCAAATATAATCCGAATAATCTAGAATAATTTCTGGATAGTAATGGTGTTGACTGAATGAAGAGATTTTTTGGTTCCACCCACTTGACCCTGTTTAGCTAAAATGTCCCTGATCTTAAATGCGCATACGTTTCGTTGATTTGCTCTCGATGGTCCGATTTTTCCCCCATAGACTCATCTTTGTTTTGAAGTAGAGCAAGTCATAAAACAAACAAGATGAGAGTCTGTAACTTCGTTTAATCACACAGTGAAGCCGTAATGAGATTATCCCTTCAGGCCTTAAAATTAATTATATGAATTCAAAGCCCTACAGAAATGTCCTGGTGCTCGTTTCTATTTCTGGAGGGTCCTAAAGGCGAACCTAACTTTTTTTTTTTTTTTTTTTTTACAGAACATTTCTGCAAAACTTTTCTGCAGTAACACAATAATAGGTCACGTCCTCAGACAAAACTTTATCGAGGTTTTGATTTAACCGTCAATAATCTGATCTGTTGTTTATTTATATGCATATCGTTATATCTCTAATATCACACAAAGGCTTTTTATGATAATTTTTTTGAATTCACGACTTTTTTATTTTATTTTTTAGGGCAACGCAAACGTTGTTCGAGAAGTGGACGTAGAGAAGATTTCGGCGTTCGTAAGTCCGTATGTAGATGCCATTAAGAGTTTATGGAACGACCCAGGAATCCAGGAGTGCTACGATCGAAGGAGAGAATACCAGCTCTCAGATTCGACCAAATAGTGAGTACATCAACGCATTGTTGCCTCCTTAAATCCTTTGGTTCTGGTTTTCTTCAGCTTGAGACATGGAAATCTATCGCCCTCATGTCCGCCAGTTTATAAAATGGAGACCGAGGACTCAAACTGGTGGCTGTTAATGCACCCGGTCACACCTGATTTCTCACTTCTGTATATCCGTGAATAGTTTTGAGTTCTTTTGCTGAAGCTTCCTGTTTTTGGTTGGATGCAGACACAATGTTTCCATTTCAAGCCAATGTCAATTAAGGTTAGAAAGAGAACGTGACCAACAAATGGGAGGTGTGAAACCTGCAGTAGCAAAAGCAGGTCAGGGGGTAAATCGGGGATTTTTAGCTTTCCATTCCTTTCCAGTGTAGTGATCTTTCAGTTTTAAAGCCATACTGATCATCGGAAGTGAAATCTCGATCTGTACTTTTCAGCTACTTGAATTCGTTGGATCGGATTGCCGAGGTGTCGTACGTTCCCACGCAGCAGGACATCCTGAGGGTCAGAGTTCCCACCACGGGAATCATCGAGTACCCTTTTGACCTACAGAGCGTCATATTCAGGTACGCCTGATTATTTATGGTTAGAAATGTTTTCTCATATTGTCTGCGCTGTCTGTGAGATTTATTGCTCAGTCACTGATTACTCTTGTTTGGTCCAGAATGGTGGATGTTGGCGGGCAGCGGTCCGAGAGACGCAAGTGGATCCACTGCTTCGAAAACGTCACCTCCATCATGTTTCTGGTGGCGCTGAGCGAATACGACCAGGTCCTGGTTGAATCCGATAACGAGGTTTGTTTTTCAGTCTTCTTTCAGCAGGGAGTGTCGGAGTATTTACCCACAGACTAGTGCTCAGATCTTTTAAGGAGATGCCTGGATTCTGAGGAACATCTAATAAACATTTAATGTTTGTTTAAGAGATTAGTAATCGTAAATCTTATTCATCACTGCGTAACCATGAGATCAAGATACTGTGAATCTGGGTTTCCTCTGGGTAGTCTGGTTTCTTCCCATTTTCCAAGCAATGCGAGTGGGTGGATTAATGATTCTAGAATACTCCTAGATAGGAACAATTGTGTTTTTGAACCTTGTTCTCAGTATTCTCTTGATTGGTTGTCCTGCTTTTTAAAGATAAATGAAAGAAATAACTGATTCCACAAAAGAAAAAAAAAAAAACTGGTCACAGGCATGATACATTATTAAACAAAAGTATTGGCACACCTGATTTTTCCAGGCATATGTGGTTCGCAAACAATTGTTGAAGATGTCTTTGGATACAGAAGCAACAAATTTGCCTTTCATTCGCTCCAGCTTGACAATGCCCCTGTGCACAAAGCCTGCTCCATGCTTTACATGGGTTGGAGTGGAAGATCTTGAGTGACCTGCTATAGAGCTATAAACCCTATTGAACCCCTTTGAGATGAATTCGAATGCTGACTAAACCTCAGGCCTCCTCACCTCACCTCACCTCACCTCACCTCACCTACATCAGTACCTCACTTTACTAACACCCCTGTGGCTGAACAAATCTCCACAAGCACATTCCCCAATCTAGTGGAACATCTTCCCAGAAGAGTGGAGGATATTACAACAGCAAATTGAGACTCAGTGTGGAACAGGACTTGAAAGCACATATGGATCTTATTGTGATGTTTCCACAAAATTTGTCCATATAATGTTTTTTTTTAGTTGTGTGTTTTGTTTTCATGTATAAATGTTGTATAAGTAACTCGTCTCGTTTTGGATGTTCTGTGTATTAAAACAGTCCCTGCTCTCTTTTTTTCCCTCCTTTTTTAATAGAATCGAATGGAGGAAAGCAAAGCGCTATTTCGGACGATCATAACGTATCCCTGGTTCCAGAATTCATCCGTCATTTTGTTCTTGAACAAGAAAGACCTGCTGGAGGAGAAAATCATGTTTTCACATCTTGTAGATTACTTTCCTGAGTATGATGGTAAGTGAGTGGGTTTGAAATCTTGATCGTAAAGCTGATGTGTGTGTGTTCTTGTTTGCGGGTGAAGACATTGTCGTTTCTGCTTCTTCTTGGGTCAGATGTGTTTAGTAGAATCGAGATGGTCTGAATATTTCAGATGGGTCACTGCTAATATATATGGTAGGAAGGTGTACATTGGGAAAGTGGTAGCTTACGGGGTAACGCATTGGACGTAGAACTCTAAGGTCTTGAGTTTAAACCCCAGCAACACTGAGGGGCCACTTCTGGGCCCCTGGGCAAGGCCCTTAACCCTCAACTGCTCATTTGTATGAATGTGATAAATGTAAATCGCTCTGGATAAGGATGTCTCCCAAATACTGTCATCGTATACGTCGTGGTATTTATAATTCTACTGGAAAAAACTATTTTTAATTGTTAAAATCAATTTTTTTTTTACCTTCCTCCCATTTTTTACCATTTACCTTCCGCCCAGTCACTTTAGTTCTCTGTGGGTTCTGCATTCAGTAATGCATTTCTGCTCTCTGTGGTTGTGAATTGTGGTTATTTGAGTTGCAATGTTCTTCCTGTAGCTTGTTTTTTGTTTATCGCACCAGTTCGGGTAAACTTTGAAGATTATTGCATGAAACCCAGCCCATCTGTCATGAGGAAACTTTTTCACGATTTGGATGTTGTATGTGAGCAATAACTAAAGCTATTAGCTTCGTACGTGCTTGTTTTTATTCATTGCACTAGTGACACTTGATAGGCTCGAATTAAATGATTGCTTGAATTGCAGTTGTATGGTGAGTGTGCCACAAAATGGTATGCGAGTCCTGCCGTTATTCTTCTGGCGAATGTAAAAGTGTAAAGTCAGGTACTGGTGTAGGTGAGATGAGGAGGCCTGGGGGTGCAGTCAGCGTTCCAGCAGCAGGCCCCTCAAGATCTTCCACTCCAATCCATGTTTAGCATATTTTCATAGAGCTTGCTTTGTGCACATTGTCGGTGTCATGCTGTAACAGGTCTGGTTCTCCGAGTTCAAGGGAAAATTGAATGCGTTCAAATCCATATACAGTTCTAACCCTAATAATTATAGTTTGTAAAGAACCAAATATGGTTCGAAAATTCAGGTGTCCCAATACTTTGGCTCGTATAGTGAGTTGTCTCATTTCATAACATAATGGATTATATAAAAATAGTATCAAATTTCACATTGTTATTATTTCTTCTGTTTGCTCTCTTTTCTCGTTTTCACTCTCAGGCCCCCAGAGAGACGCTCAAGCAGGGGGAGAGTTCATCCTGAAGTTGTTCGTCGACCTAAATCCCGACAGCGACAAAATCATCTATTCGCACTTCACGTGCGCGACAGACACGGAAAACATCCGATTCGTCTTCGCCGCAGTCAAGGACACCATCTTACAGCTCAACCTGAAGGAGTACAATCTGGTGTAAACGGAGGAACACAACCGTGGCGTCCCTGCAGCTTGAGCTTAACTTTGAAAAACGACACGCGGTGGGGTGACGCTGAGTCGTCAAACCAAGCACCCCCCACCCCCCACCCCTCACCCGCCACCCCCTTTCAAGGACAAATTGGAGACTAACTATTTTGTCTTTGGACGATAATATCAACGAATACAACCTGCTCACTACTGCGTAATTTATTTGCACTTTGGAGCTTGTTTGCAGGGTCCAACATCACGATTTTTCATTTGAGATACAAAAAAAAACGACGCTGAGGGACGTTTTTTTCACAATCGGCTTAACCGCATGCTCAGCCATGGTGAACTTTTACGGTTTCCTTTCTCGAATGCGCTTCGCTCTCCATGCACGAGTTGAAGAATGTACACACCTGGTTATTTACTAATTAAGGATCAGAGGATCAAGAGGTGCTAGAAAGTTATTACACCCCTAATTATCCCCTCCATTGTATTTAAGTACTTCAACCAGGGACCATTTTCTGTTCAAGGTCTGAGGACACAGATCAGGATCAGTGAGTGGGTGTGGTTTCTTCTCCAAGACGCCTTTTTTTGCTGTCTTTATGGTAAATTAGAAGTGAATGGTTTAGAGTTGAGTGGTGCCACATTTTGCTTTTAAGTATTCTTCTTATATATTGCTAAAGGAATATACGCTTCACTAATGTCAGACGTCCTTCTACACGTACAATTTTTTTTTTCATTTTTTTTAAAAACACCCCCCCCCCATCTGTTTGTATCGTTTTCCAGATTTCTTATTTGTTCTTAGAAAGTTGTCCAATTCTTCACTCTAACGGTAAGACAGCAGTATTTCATCAGTCGTTCAACCAATTTAGTGTTTCACTGCTAAGGTGGCTTTTTTTTTTTTTTTTTTTTTAAACCTCTCCACCAAAAACATTTCCTGGTTTACAGATGGACCGAATCTTCTAGTGCCACTTTCACCACTACAGTATATTTCCTCAATCATGAAATTAGGATGTACAATCAGTGTTTAAATTGTAAGTGTATTTGGGAATGATCGGATATTCCTACATGATGTCCCTCCAAAAAAAAATAAAAAATCGAGCTTTTTGGGACAGTGCGATCTCCATTCTGGTATCGCTTTCATTAAATGTAATTTTTTCATCCCAAATGGTTTCATATATATAAAATATATAAAAAAAAAATGCTGATTTGTGATATTTGCAATTGGAATGTTCTAGAAAATGAACCATGATGAATTTTTTTTATCCCCCTCATGGGCTGGTGGTGTTAATTTTCTGGTGTTTCAATCATTCCTAAAAAGGACTCGAATTAAACTTCACATGCTTGTTATCCCTGTAACGGTGTCACTTTTATGTGGTATTTGAGATCTAATGGTTTAGTTGGCGCACACTGTAACGTAAGATGATACGAAGCAAAATCTCACAATGTTCCTGTTTAGCCTGCGCAGAATGAGTTTAAATAGTAGGCATTTATTGTCCACCATTCATGAATATTTGCCAGCCATCTTGCATGTAAATCCATCTACAGCCCGTGACGTCCTTTTGCTCGAATGCCGAAGAAATCCGAAACCTCTGGAGCTTCTGGAAGCAAATCATGAAAGTTGAAGCGGTTAAACTTGAATAGCGAGGCACACGCGTGAACTTACGGTGCATTCCTTTCACGTGCCGAGACCTTCTGGGAAGTATTTGAGAAAACAATGAAGTGTGTTTCTTTTTTATGCTCTCGCCAGCATAAGAAGCATCAAAAACACTGCCTGTAGCTTTTCAAAACAACCTAAACTGTCATGGACCTCCGATTTGTTGTAAAGAAACAGCTTTATTGTATCTCCATTTCCTTCATAAATAGTCCTTGTTTCTTCCCTGTAACTCCATACATTTGTCACTAAAAACCAGTCACTCAAAATTCTTTCTAATCCATTGTTATAGAATAAAAGATTAGTGTATGAGCCACAACCTCTCTTGTTATAAATATCCTGATTTAGTTAGGGAGGGAATAAAGAGGCATGAGAAAGGAATGAAGAATAATAACATTTCTTCATATGAAGTATCGTCTGTTAACACGCCTCAGTCACACCAAGAGGAGGGACATCTCACGTGTATAGCCAGGTTGTGGTATAACCTGTGTGGCAGACACGTCGTTCATAATCGCTCATGAAAATCTGCTCAAACAGTTTCTGGTTTTCGTCGTTTAATGACTCTCTCTTGATTCTCTTTATTCACTTTACTACTCCTGGAACTTGATTTTTTTCGGTTTGACATAATGGAGTTTTGTTGTATGACGAGTGAGGAGCGTGAAGCTCAGAGAATCCACAAAGAGATCGAAAGACAGATCAGGATGTCCAGAAAACAAGAGCATAAGCAGGTGAAGCTGCTACTTTTAGGTATGTTCATGTCTTTGTATCTATTTGTATGAATTTTTGTTTAGCTTACACACCCAGTGAATATACTGCTCTTTTTTGCTGTTTTGTGTGTAAATGCTAGTACACAAAAAAACATGAATTTCCAGAAGCTTTAATCAGTCAATCTGCGTCCTCATGCAACAAAAAAAAAAAATGTATATGTAAATCCTTGTCTTATATTCTACACATTACCTTCAGAATTGACAGGGTTTGTCATTTTGTCTATATCTTTCTAACTAATAGTTCTTGTTATCTTTAATGATACAATTTTTTTGCGTGATTGTTATAATATATTTGCAAAATCATCGAGTTTGTTGCCGATCGAGAATTCTGGGCTGGGAGATGGCTGAGATGAACTCACCCTGATGGTCAGCTTGATAATGTCCCTGCAAAAAAAAAACAGGACATAAAATGTATCACTATCTTTTCAGTGTTCCGAATATCCATATCTGTATTAGGATTAAAATCTGAAATGTGGACTGAGCCTAAACCGGAAGATTCATATTTTATATATGAATTTAATATGAAATTTCAATGAACTTACAGTTCCTCAGCCTCAGCTACATCAGCCTAGTTCATAATCAGTCTCAAATGCAGCTGTGCAAGTTGCTTTTTTTATGCAGTTATTATTGTTGTTGTTTATACCGATTTATGACACATTTAGACAGATTTAGTTGGTCCTAGATTTCCCAAAGTATAATCAAATTACTAGCTTAATATAAACCACTGCACCCTGACTAGATTCTAATATCTGTTAATCAGCTTCGTGGTTGAGACATTGGACGTCCAAACAGAAGGTTGTGTTTAAATCCCAGCATCACTGAGCTGCCACTGCTGGGCCCCTGAGCAAGGCCTCTACCTCTCATCTGCTCAGTTGAATAAATAAAAAGGGCATCTGCCAAATGCCGTAAATGTAAATCAACATTGTCTTTCATTGTCCTTTAAGCTTTATGCATGAATGCTCGCGTGATTTAGTCTTGTGACTCTTTTTTTGGGGGTCTATTGTCATGTCTCATATATTTATTTTTCCACATGTGACATATATACTTTTTAAATGTACAAATTATAAATCGGGACTCATTTGAACATCCACAGGTACAGGCGAGAGTGGGAAAAGCACCTTCATCAAGCAGATGAGGATAATTTATGGAAAAGGCTACTCGGAGGATGACAGGAAGACCTTCACCAGGCCCATCTTCGAGAATATATTTGTTGCAGTGCAAGCCATGATCGAAGCCATGAATACATTACAGATCCCGTTCAAAGATGAAAGAAATACTGTAAGCACAATTATTAGACTACTTCTAATTCAATAATATTAATACAAAGTATAAAAATCGAATTATAAGCTCGATAATAGTATTACAAAATATAATCAACCCTACATTTATATGTATTGTATGCCCTTTTTAAACATCACATTCTGCAGTAATCCCAATTTGCTCTTATAATTCTCTCCACTCTTCTTGAAAGAGGTTCCACTAGATTTTAGAGTATGTTTGTGGAGATTTTTGCTCATTCAGACACGAGGGTTTTAGTAAATTCAGGTACTGATGTGGGTGAGGTGAGTAGGGCTGGGGTTTAGTCAGCGTTCAAGTTCATCCCAAAGGTGTTCAATAGAGTTTAGATCAAAGATCTTTCACTTCAACCCATGCAGAGCATATCTTCATGGAGTATGCTTTGTGCACTGGGGCATTGTCATGCAGGAATAGGTTTTGGTCTCCTAGTTTATATAAAGGGAAGATTTTACGCTACTGCACCCAAAGACAACGGATACAACTGTGTGCTTTTAGCTTTTCGAGTTTGGGAAAGAACCACATATGACTGGAAAGGTCAGGTGTCCCAATACTTTTGGCAATATAGTGTGTGTGTGTGTGTGTGTGTGTATATATATATATATATATATATATATATATGTCTATACCTGACATAATGAATAACACTGGTTATCAAGGGACGAATTGTGATGTCTAGACGACTGGGTCAGACCAGCTCCAAAACTGACCGTACATAAACAGTAACTCATTTTTAGTTCTTTTGTGCATTTCAGAGTTATGCTGAGATGCTGCTTAGTGTAACTCCAGAACAAATGACCTCTATGGATAAGCATTACGCCGAGGCTATATGCAGTGTATGGCAGGATCCCAGAATGAAGCTGTGCTACGATCGCAGGAGAGAGTACCAGCTCTCTGATTCAGCCCAATAGTAAGTTGTGCTTCTCAGTTGTGTCTGTACTGTATATCTTACTACTATATAATCTTCATGTGCGTGTAGTATCGCAGTGGTTAGAGTTTGTGTGTTTATTGTATTCATAGATCTGTGGGTAAAATGATTTTATTTTAATTTGCAGTTACCTGGATGATATTGACAGAATATCAGCTCAGAATTATATCCCATCTGAGCAGGATATCCTCCGAGTCCGGGTTCGCACCACTGGAGTCATTGAGTACCCTTTTACCATTAGCAATGTTGTATTCAGGTGCGAATTTGAAGAAAACTAAAGAAAAATGTTTAATATGTTAAGGTGGATTCTGTCCATTACGTCTAAACACCTATGTTGTTATTACAGGATGGTTGATGTAGGAGGGCAGAGGTCAGAAAGAAAGAAATGGATCCACTGTTTTGAAAATGTGACTTCTATTATTTTTCTGGTGGCACTGAACGAGTATGACCAGGTCCTGTATGAGAGTGCAAATGAGGTGAGATGCCCCAGGCTGATGAATAATTACTATGATTGTTTTGACTGAGTAAAAATGATTAAACGATGCATTATGTCTGTTTGCAGAATCGCATGGACGAGAGTAAGGCGCTCTTTAAGACCATCATCGGCTACCCGTATTTCCTAAGGACCTCCATTATTATCTTTTTCAACAAGACGGATCTCCTTGAGGAGAAAATCACCAAGTCCAGACTCGCGGACTACTATCCTGAATACGATGGTGAGAGGCGTACAGATTTAACATTGTGTCTAGAGCTGCATGATATATCGAAAATACCAAAATATCACAAATGGACATATAGAGATAAATGCATTATTTCAATACACCAAATAGTTGCAGATAGCAGAAAATAGGCAGTGCACAATGAGTATTATTCGGGGTCCGAGTAAACTAGAGTGATGTAGCTGAGGTTGAGGAACTGGAAGTATTATTGAAGCTTACATCCTGTAAATTATGATAGAAAATGAATGTACTCCAGTGGAGTTGATGAGAAAAAAAGAATACCCTTCCATCATATTACATTATCTAATAAAATTAAAATAAAAGTATTTTACTAGTTTGATCAGCTTTGCGTTCCTGGAATGTAAGTAGATTTGGTACGTTTTTTTGTTTTGTATACAGTATATACAAACCTGACCATAATATTTGTATGAGCTTTCTGAACATCCTATTCTGCATTTAGTCCCCGTTTGCTGTTATAGGAAGCTCCACTCTTCATGGAAGATGTTCCTATAGATTTTGGAGTGTGCTTGGAGATTTGGGCTCATTCAACCACAAGGGTTTTAGAAAAGTCAAGTAATGATTTAGGTGAGGAGGCCTGGGGTGCGGTCAGTGTTTCAATTCATCCTGAAAGTGTTTAGTAGGGTTGAGGTCAAAACTCTATAGCAGGACACCCAAGATATTCTACTCCTACTATATTGAAATATGCACATTGGCATTGTCATAGTGGAAAAGAATATACATATATACCGTACCAGATAATAGTTTGGACACACCTTCTCCTTTAGTGGTTTTTCTTTATGTTTATTATATTTAACCTTGTACATTAATACTAAAGACATCCAAACAATGAAATAACGCATATGAAAACAAAAAACGTGTTAAAGACTATGTTTATGACTATGTTTTATATTTTCCAAAGTAGCTACATTTAGCTTTGATGACAGATTGGCACACATGTTCTCTCATATGATTCACAATGTAATCACCTGAAAGGGCTTTCAATCAACAGTTGTGCCTTGTCAAGAATTTATTCTTCATTTCTTAATGTGCTTTAGACCATCAGTCCTCTTGTGCTTAAAAAATGGTGGGTACAGATTCAATAGCCATATTAATGCTCCTACAACTACTGTACAAATCCATATTATAGCAAGATATTATGTAGTTGCCAGAACCATTAAACACGATGATGAGACAGGCTTTCAAGGGGACTGTCCCAGGAAAGAAAGACCAAGAGCTACCTCTGCTGCAGAAGATAATTTTGTTAGAATTACCAGCCTTCTGTTAAAGTGGCAGACATATTTTATCATCCAATGTTCAGAGGAGACTGTGTGAGTCAGGCCTTCATGGTTGAATTGCACCAACTTCATCTTTGGAAGAACAACATGTAGAAGAGACTTGCTTGGGCCAAGAAACACAAGTAATGGATATTAGGATCAATGGAAAACTGTACTTTAATCTGATAAGTAATGCTGTGTCTTGTTAGTTGTGCATAGGGTGAACAGACAGTTCCTTAATGTGTGGTTACCACTGTGAAGCATGGAGGGGAGAAGGTGTGATTGTGTGGAGGTGCTTTGTCAAAGCTCAGGGCACATTTAACCAATATGGCTGCCAAAGCATTTTGCAATCTGGTTTGCACAGATTTAAAAAATATAAAACATTCTAAACAAATCAAAGTTTTTTTATTTTTTATTTTCTACCATAGCAGTAGAGAAATTGTTGAAAATGTTGCATAAAACATTGTGATCTTTTCCCCCTTTAGGCCCAGAGAACGATGCAAAAGCCGCAATGAAGTTCATCCGGAAAATGTTTGAAGATCTGAACTCTGAAGAGGCAGGCATGCGTCTGTACTCACATTTCACTTGCGCCACAGACACGAACAATATACGTTTAATCTTTTCAGCTGTGAAGGACACCATCATGAGAATTAATTTTGAGGACTTTAGCTTACTTTAAAGCAGCAGCTGTTTTTTTTTTTTTTTTTTGATATTCACATTATTTATTGACTAGGTACTTTTATTAAGATGTCACATTCCTTTACAGTTGAGTTCACAGTCAATTAGAGTATACTAATTGATTGCTCCAAATGAAGGATACTTAAATGTGCACATTTTTTAAAACATTAAATGCAACCAAATGCCATATTCATATTTTGTGATTTAGCAAGAAATTTGAAAACTGTTTGTTGTATTTCAGAACACATCCACCAGGTGGCAGCACTGTATTTGATAATGATTCAGTCACGCCGAGTAAGAATCGACACTTTTAGCTTCTAATCAACTAACTATTATTATTAGTAGTTGTTTGCAATATAATTCTTCGAATTCTTGGACTTCATTCGAAGATAGAATAATCTTAATAAATTCGAGTCCTAGTTACACACAGAAAAACAGTAACTGGTCATATAATACACAAACTGGCAGTGAGTTGTTTAGAAGCCAAAAGAGTCGATTCTTACTGGTGAGCTCTATTTAAGTGATCAGATTAACCCAAACGAGTTCCTATTTTCTAGTCACCACATATGAATTTTGGACAACTGTTTTGTCCATCTAGTAATTTTCAAACCCAGCATTTTTTTTTAAAGATGTGATTTAAAGAGCAGACTCATTTATATTATTAGTAGCACCTACAGCTCCTTTGTCGATGGTCTGTGCTGTTAGAATTGGTATAGCGTATAAGTTGGAGACAATTTTATTTTTATTTTTTTACAAATGAATGACTAAAACCAATATAGATAACTTATTTAGTATTTTTTTTGTGCAAACATAAGCACAAATTTAATGTATTCACTACACTTTCTCACTGTTATACAGTTAATAGTAAGGTACATATATTTAGTTGACCAAATGACTTGTGTATTCTACCATTAAAAATAGTATAGTTACAATCACACTGACCTCTGATGTGAAAAACAATAGTTTTCGCCAATCTTAGGATTAGATGATGGCAGTCAGATATAATCCATCACATGATACAATATTTAGCATACAATATATGGACACCTGACTTTTCTAGCCTGTTGCCAAAAGCTGAAGATACACAATTGTATAGGATGTCTTTGGATATATAGCAGACCCAAACCTGTTCCAGCAATGCCCGTGTGCACAAAGTCAGCTCCATGAAGATATGCTTTACAAGGGTCGGAGTAAAAACGCTTGAGTGATCTTCTATCGAGCTCTGATCTCAACCCTATTGAACACTTTGGGATTAATTGGTTGATACTGATTGTACCACAGGCCTCTTCACCTCACCTTCATCGGTACCTGACTTTTTTTTACCCTTGTGGCTGAATAAGCACAAATCTCCACAAGCACAAAATGTAGTGGAACATCTTCCCAGACGTCTGAAAGATATTATAACAGCAAAAGGTGACTAAATTTGGAATAGGATAATCAAAAAGCACATAAAAATCACAAGGGCTATTGTCCACAAACTTTTGTCGATATCGTGTATATCTATTTAGACAGCTATACACATTGGATCTTTTTTTGTCATATGATATTCTGTAGAAAGACATGCTGCTGCAGGTTTTGAACCAAGTTTTTAATGTTAAATTGTATGTTGTATGTATTACACACTATTAAATGTTACAAGTGTAAATAAGTCTACCTCCTGACAACTTAGAATTACATGTTTCCTGTTAGATTCCATATTGTTGTAAATAAGATATGTATAGATTTTTAGGATATAATAAATAAAAATATATGAGGAGAAAAGTAATGGAACCTTATCTTATTTTGTGAAGCATGCTGGTGGGTGCACAATTGTTTGCAGCTACGTTGCATTATGGCTCAATGTTTTCATTTCAGATAATGAAAATTCACAGTGATATAGGTTCAATCCAACTTTCCAAGAGGATTTTGTGTATTTAAAAAATATAGTACATAGAAAATGGCAGAAGATTTAATGTGTAAAGTAATTTTAAATGTAGTGCTGTTATGGAATGTTTTGTCTCTTGTTTCCATACAGTTTAAAATGTTATGTTGTGATTACATGCATGTTCCTTTTATTTCTGTGCAACAAACCATTTAAACGGTATGATGATTAACCTCGACCAAACAAATCTATATATTAAAAGATGTTCTACTTTATATTCATTAAAAAAATTCCTTCCTTAGCATGAAAAACAGCTTTATACACTCTTGAAATCCAGACAGTTAATTTCTCCAAACCTTCAGGTGAAATACGCTGCCATGCCTTTATAAAACTTGCAAAAGTTTTTGTTCTTTGCCGACTGCTCTCTAAAGCTTGGACGGCTGATTGGAAGCGACTTCACCGTACAAGACAATGAGCCGCAGTTTAGATGGAATTGCATTGTGTTGACATCTTCTCAAATTCTTCTGTAAGAACCAAAAATAAAAAAAAATTTGACTCATCTGTCTACAAAACTTTATTCCAATTATTCACTATCCATTTCATGTGCTGTTCGTCTTTAGCTGATTTGTTGCATAAAAATGAAAGGAATGTAAACCATAAAAGACGAAGTGTTTCCACAGTTTTGAACGGCCCAATCTTTAGAGTTTGCAACCATGTTTTGAGTCGTTGGCATTAAACTGTGTGTCTACAAACTGATATTTATATGAAACATCTTGAGCATAAGAGGTACATTAAGTATTACAGTGTTTTGGACGAACAGGCAAATCAGGCATCGCACAGCAGCACCAAAATCTCCCGCCTTCTCTGAAGCATGGTGGAGGTAGCACTGTGGTTTGTGGCTGCATAATGGACAACTTGCCATTTGGAAAGAGTAGATTTAAAGTAAGCAAGTATCAAGACATTTCACAGGAGCATGTCAGAATAGCGTTGTCCTTAAAATCTATTTTTTAAAGAGTTCTCATGTCAAATCATAGACTTTTATTTCTTTAAATAAAAATAAAAAAGCCGAGCTGACGAATTCCATCTGGGTTTTTTTCCCTTAAGTAAACATTCAACCTGTCCTGGTTGCCTACCACCATTATCTTTTAAACACAGTTAAATCATAAAGAACAATAATAATAAAAAAAAGCAGTAATTTGCTATGACCAGACTTTAACCCTAAATAAAATGCTGTTCATGACATGCATACTATGGGGCTGTTCATGCAAAAAGAATATTCCAGAAACATTGACAATGACTGATAATTTTGTAGAAAGCCTATATAGACGACGCAATGCTTATTGCCCCCTGAATTACAGTGATTTTTATTGTTTTGCCAGTCGGTTACGGTTAATAACTAAGTATAATATCTACATGTGACCTTTAATTGTTTACTAGTTTCAGCTGTGATTTAATGTAAAAATAAATTCAGCTAGGTTGAGATTTATTGTATAATTATAGGTTGAGATTAGTCTTCCAGGAAGAATGTTGCTATTCTTTTTCATTGCTATTAATCTATGAACAGAACTGCCATAGAACGAGAAAAAAATCAATTCTAAGGTCTGCGAAAACACATCATTTGCATTTATTTCCACTGCTATATTATAGAGAGGATAGTTAGAGTGTTGTAATTTCAGTGTTATGGCTTATTACTGTAAAATAAAAACCCTTGTTTTTACTAATAATGTTTATTATTATTAATTTGGTTTAACAGTGATTTCGCATACATTTTCCTAACTTTAGCAAATTAATGTGCCGTGTAACTGTATGTTTACTGGGTTTCTGGTTGGCCCTTCTTTCAGATGGGACTAATATCCATGGGGATGACCTTTGGATTATAAGGAAGAGTTCAGCCAGGCGCATTTACTTCCTGATTGTCCAACAAGATTCTGGATTTTAAAAGGTAACCTTCACAACCCACTAATCTTTTTCCAAGCTTTCTTTTGTTTGTTTATTGTGGCTGTGCAGTGAATTATGCCGTGATGCTTATTGTTCAGTTTGGATATTATTTTACAGTTTGTAAGAGACTCTGCGGAAATGAGGACCTTTGAAAGCTCATAACAGAGCACATAGAGTGTCACGTGCTCCAGGTGGATTGCATTTTATTTGAAATCGCAAAACACAGAAGTCCAAAGTCAGATGTTTTTAGTTTCACTTATAAACCAAAAAAAAAAGGGAAAGTATTCATTTTGAACAAAATATATGTTATTGACAGAGAAGGCCAGACAGAAAATAATTACATATGAATAGGCTTCTAAGCTTTTTAAATGTATAGTTGCATACTATGTAAACAAGTTTGGTAAAATCTGACCATAAGTTTAGCATGTGATTTATGAATATCCCTTTCCACATTTAGTCACAATTTACTATAATAAAAAGCTCTTGTGTTAAGGTGTTCCACTAGAGTTAGGAATGTGCTTGTGGAGATCTGTGCTCGTTCAGGTACAAGGGTGCAGTAAAGTCAGGTCTGGGGTGCAGTCAGTGTTCCAATTCATCCCAAAGGTGTTCCATAGGGTTGAGGTGAAGCCACTCAAGATTTACTCCAACCCATGTAAATATATATCTTCATGGAGATTTGTTTGTGCACAGAGGTATTGTTATGTTGGAACAGGTTTGGGAAAATGTAATGCTACTGCAACAAAAGACAAGGTTACATCGAAAGTCGCAACCAAAACAAAAAATAAAATAGAAAAATAAAATACATTTATATATAAAATGTAAATAATATATATTTTTTTTAAGATAAATCACAAAATGTACACTTTATGAAAATACACAAAGTTAAATTCAAAATGAAAAAATAAAAATTATTTAAAATTAAATTAAAATGAAAATAGTTTGTATTAATAATTACAATTCTAAAGTAAAAACATTTAAATGAACAATTTATAAAATTCAATGTTTACAGTTTAGAATTTTCGAGTAAAATTTGACTGTAATCCCCATGTGGATTCTGAGCTCAGTGGTGCAGCACAAATGTGATCGTTTCCTTTCTCGAATCAGTTGTGATCCCACTCTCCCCCTCCTCCAGCTTCCTTTTTCAGGATTTTTTTTCACCTGTGCAGCCCGACTCCTCCCATATTTACACAAATCACCTGGTTTCCCTTTCGTCCTGTCTTTCTGTAGCTACACACTGACACTGCTGCTAGAGCTGCACTCATTGTTTTGCTCCAGCCTCAGAGAGCTGCCCCAGGCTCTTCTTTAGTGCTGGAGAGGGTCACATGACTACAAAATGGTGGAGGCTGCCAGTGGGTGAGCAGAGCATCTCTGTGGAGGAACGACGAGAAGAGAAACACAGAAACCACACACACTTATAAACTCGGAATCCTAGAGCAAGAGCGAGAGAGATTAAAAGGAAACTAGAAGTGTGTATCAGCTCTGGTGAGTGATTCGTGTGTGTTGATGCAATGATTAGAAAGAGAGAGAGAAAGAGAGAGAGAGAGAGAGAGAGAGAGAGAGAGAGAGAGAAAGAGAGAAAGAGAGAGACAGATGGATCATGTTTTTCCTCTTTCCAAGAGCAAAAAGAGAAACAGGAGACATGGGAGTGGCAGCTGTTTACAGAGAACCGGTTCTGTTTGTGTGTGTGTGCTGAAGTAGGGCGTAGTTTCAGCATCCTGTATAGGATATGGTAATATCTTATATTATTTGTGCACCTGTGCATGAGAACGTGTGTGTGTGTGTGTGTGTGTGTGTGTGTGTGTGTGTGAGAGAGATGCATGTTCATTTTGGTCCAAGGATTAAAGTGCTGAATCTCAGGGTTTATTTGCGATGCTCTTCGCAACAGTCCTGGTTAACCAGGATAAGATTATTTAAATGTATAGCATTTTGCATTCGGCTAAAGCATTTGCCTCTGCCCTTGTATGTATGTATGTGTGTGTGTGTGTGTGTGTGTGTGTGTGTGTGTGTGTATGCGAATGTTGGGTTGTAAGAGAAACTAAAATCCCATCCAGGGTGTCATTTATAGCTATGTAAGTTGTTTTTTTTCTACAGCAGCATGTCCTGATGTGTTCTATTCCTCTTATCCCAATCACAAACCAATTTCATTTTTTGGAAGTGTAATGCCTCTTATCCGTGTAAAAAAATTCCTTTAAAATTCCTTCAATGCACTCTGATATGCGCAGAAAGAATTTCACTGTGCTGTAATGCACATGTGACAAGTAAAAATCACCACCACCTCATGTGTTAGTAATCTATAATTACTCATATTTAGTATAAGAGGACCGGCCCATTTTATTGTTTGTGGTAGCTTGCTACGGTAAAACCGTGACTTGGTTGTCAGTCGGTTTGGGTGTTACCATGGGAACATGCAGTGATCTATCTCAAAATATTTGTCCCTGTTGTGTCTGAAAAATCAGGTCATCAGTAAAGGTGCTTTATACAAATCACATGTACATTATAGCACAGTGGAAGTCTTTCTTCTCCCATCCTATTGATGTTAGGAAGCTCTGGTTAGAGCACAGGGTCAGCCATGATTCAGTACACCTGGGGAACAGAGGGTCAAGGGTCTTGCTCAAGGGCCCAAAAAGTGGCAGCTTGGCCATACTGGGGCTTCAACCCTCTCTGGAGCCTTAATCACTGAGCTACCACTTCTCTAGTAATATCTTGCTTATATTACTGTTTTAACGAAAGCAGTCGCACTTGTGCTGCTGCAGTAAAAATAAGCTCATGTCATACTTATCAATTATCACTTACGTTATGTGAATTATTAACACCTCACAAGCTTCACCCATCCTCCGGCTTGAAAATAACAAGGCAACAACGTAGCTTGTGATTTTTTATAGAAAGTACAATATACTGAAGGCTGAATATTTGAAAATTTTCAGCTTCACCCCTGAGCCTGGAAACTCCTTCCTTCACCCTGTGTTTTCAGTTGATATACAAACAACATATAAGAATTAAGAAAATAGAAAATCAATCCAACAGAATTGACAATCGAATGACATTGATATGAACATACACCAACAAAACATTTGACTGTCAATGTTACTTTTGATGTAAACTATACAGATTTTGTGTGTAATCCTCCAGATCCCCCTCCTCCTTGCCCCCCGGTGATGAGGGGATGGAGCAGAATCCTGCACACAAGATGAGCTCTGAGGAGGCCGAAAGCCGACCAGGTCAGTCTTATCGTATAATTTTTTACGCCTGGACAAATAAACATTTAACAGCCTTAGAACAGTATATTTATTTTTCTTTGCCTTAAAACATAAAAAGGTCAAAGGTAGCTTATGTGGTAAACACATTCATTCTTATTTATTTTTTTTTATTTCCAAGTATTCCAAAATCACGCCATGTTAAATAATTAAATACACCATCCCTATATGATAGCAGGATTAAAAGCAGAAGTTATTTATTTAGAAAGAAATTTACTTATTTTTTTATATTCCCCGCTGATGTTGTAGCTCCTCCCACTACTCTGCCACTGAAGGGTGATGGAGGTGGCTCTCAACGGAAAAAGCTCTCAGCCCCTCGCATAAGCCTCTCCCTTGATCAAAGTGAAGACGATCTCTTCGACACGCCTGACGACCTGGACATTAATGTGGACGATTTGGACACACCTGATGAAGCCGATGTCCTGGATTACACTGATCACGAGCTGGATTGGGAAGGTGATACATGAAATACAAGTACATCTTTACAAATAATACTGATATAAACACATTAAAGATTTCAGTTATTGGTATATTAGAGGAGATTTGTTTTCCAACTCTATAATTGTCGAATTAGTGACAAAATATTGGCTCCCATTCATTTGGACAGCAGCATGACATCTACATTCCAGGATGAAGTTCTTTCTATACAGCTGAGGACTGTGCTTTGCTTTCAGTCCTGGAATACACAGATAAAGCACACAAGCATAATGTTTTAAATGACAATAAAATGATAAGGAAAAATATATATACTCATGAATGCTCAGTTTTACTTTAGGACATTTATTCAGTCAAAATTGCTGAATATTTCGAAGGTTTCAAATGTTATGTCCATTTTTTGCTTTTTTTAAATCTTTTTTTTAATTTACATTTTGTAAAAATATTTTTTGGACTCAAGGCCCAAACTACAATCATAACAGACACTTACACTCACAATCACACCTCATGTCAAAGCCTGAACACAGACTGGACAAGATTTGGGTCATTAGTAGGATTGTAAGATTGTGAATTTCATCTCAGGCCATTTCAGGATTTATCTTGTACTTTTTTAACTTTGGATTTGTCTTAGTAGAAAAAAATAATAATTTCAGGCATGAAATTATGAAATGAAATGATTTAATGTTTTTAGTAATAATTTTGACTTGACCTTGATCCCCTTAAATAGACAACTTGGTCTTGACTTGATCTCAACTAGTCTGGGAGCAGTCTTAGTGGTATACAGCCCCAGCCATTACTCAGTGATGCACAACATCCCTTACTATTCTTATTGTTTAAACATCTGATTCTATGCTATTCAGAGCCTCAGGAGTCCCAGGCAGCTCCAGTGAAGGAGGATACTGAACCTATTTCTACATACAGCCTCACAGAGGAGCGACAGGACTCTAAACTCTGGAGGACCGTCATTATCGGGGAACAGGAGCACCGCATCAATATGAAGTGCATCGAACCCTACCAGAAAGTCATCTCCCATGGAGGTATACACACTGACTCTCTCACTTTTGTAACTAACTGTACTTTAATGTATGTGATTGGATTATCTCAGAGTTGAAATTTTGGGTATAATGGAAGTGAATCTAATCCTTCAGAGATCCAAGTGAACATGCAAAAAAAAAAAAAAGGGGGGGGGAAAAAAAACGATGGGGGGGGGGGGGTGGTAATACATGAACATTTTTATTTTGTTATTTTATTTATTTATTCATTTATTTATCTATATATTTATTATTATTATTATTATTATTTTTTTAAGATCTCTTCACAATTATTATTGTAACTGAAAACTTTTGCAAACAAAAGAAAATAGTTTTTTCGTTTATTTTTTCCCCCCTAGTGAAGATTAAACATTTGTGCTAAGATTCACCCTCAAATTAAGTTTGATTCGTTTTGTAGTTTCTGTTATTAAACGAGTTAAAAGTGTTTTAGCTAATAATTTTACAAATTAGCCTGGGAAATGATCTAGCTAGTGGTTTTGTAAGTTAGCAAGTGAAATTGGCTAGCTAGCTGTTATAGTATATACATTAGCTGAAATTAGCTAGCTTGTTGTATTTTGTAAACAAGTTTATTAAATTCTCTAGCTAGATCAATTTTGTAAATTAGCTCAGTAAATGATCTAAGCGATTGACTTTTTTTTAATTATTTGGTTTTGTGGGAGCGCTAGCTATGTTTGGTGACTGCACAAATGAAGTTGTGGGCTAGTTAAGTTTGGTGAGTGTGCTAGTTAAGTTGATAAATTAGCTAGCAAGTAGTTTGATTAAATAGCCTGTGGAAAAATGTAAGGTAGTTGCGTGTAGAAAAGTTTGTACAATTTTCTAGCTATTTTCTTTTTTAAATGATCTCATCTCACCTAATAATCATACATACCTGTATAGCAACGGTTTTTTATGTATCTGGTTATGTGAGCACAAAAGTTTTGTTATATTTGCTCACTAGTTCAATTTAGTAAATGATCTTGTTTGATTATGTAGCTAGTTTTTTTTCAGGCTAGTTTTTTACATTTTATCCTTACTTTATTAAACTGAGTAAGATATTTACATATTTTACTTCCTGGTGAAACCATGTGAAATAGTGCACTTTCAGAAACAGTAAATGTAATGAATTTTGACATATGACAGCATCTTTTGTAACAGAGCCCTCTTTCCTTTTTTTAGGCTACTATGGAAATGGTACAAATGCCATTATAGTTTTTGCTGCTTGCTTCCTTCCGGATAGCGACAGAGAAGACTACCATGAAATAATGGAAAACCTCTTTCTGTGAGTTTTCACTTCTGTATCAACAATTCATATTTGTTTACTTGAACTGTATTTTCTATAGCAAATTGCTGTAAAATTGTATTGTGTGTAACGATCAGGTACGTGATCAGCACGTTGGAGCTGATGGTCGCCGAAGACTACATGATCGTCTACCTGAATGGGGCCACTCCTCACAGGAGGACGCCTGGCCTTGGCTGGCTGAAGAGATGTTACCAGATGATCGACAGGAGGTAGCTGCTTGTTTAAAAGTGCAGAATCATTAATCAATAAAAAAAATTACAACCTTCCTCACTTTAAAATCCGCTTTCAGGCTCAGAAAGAACCTGAAATCCTTTATAATTGTTCATCCTTCCTGGTTTATCAGGACTATCCTAGCCATCACTAGACCCTTTATCAGGTAAAGCAAGTTTATAGAAAGCAGAGTTTAAAATATAACCCTTTTGATTTATTATTTATTTTTGCTTTTTCGATGCTTCAAATTTGCATGTCTTCTCTACAGCTCAAAGTTCAGCAGTAAGATTAAGTATGTGAACAGTTTAGCAGAGCTGGAAGAACTCATCCCTATGGAATATGTCCATATCCCTGAATGCATCATCAAGTAAGTGAGAGAGAATTTTGTTCATTCTTCATTTTTATGTTACAAAACTACAATATTTAATCACTGATGATTTTTTTTTTTGTTTATTAATAAATGGCAAGTGTAAATATAAAATGTCCACAAAACAAATAGATATTATGTCTACACTTCTACACAATCTTATTGATTTGACTTTTGCACACAAGCCTATTTTTTTTTTGTTTACATTTTTTAAACATTTGTCTTTTAAATTTCATCAAAAAGAAGGTAAATTAGTTGGTAACTAAATTGCATTGTTAATTTAGATAAATTATATAACTTTATGCTATATGCTAGTTACATTTCTCTGTGCTAGGTACATGGGAAAAAATGCAAGCTCTTTTTGTTTTCCATTGCTAATAAATCTCAAAATTTGCTCCAAAAATGCTATTAAATGTAAAATAAAGGGTTATCATCACAATTTCATCATTTTATTACAATTATTTAGAATATATTGAACATGTCTGATTTTCCACATCAAAATGTTTTTCATATTAAATTATGTAAATCTGTACAAGACCCTGTGTATGAGCTGTTGCTATAGAAACACTAACCTATGTTTAATAATTAACATAAAATAATAACATGAGTGCGTTAATATATTGGGAATTGAACCTTGCCATTGACATGACAGATCCAAACACGTATTTACTGAATAATAATTGATTTATTCGGGGATATAGCAGTTTTATTTAATTTTCATTGAGTTTTCGAGTGATTTGTAATTTGCCCGTGTACAAGTTCATGTCCTGCCAAGTGCAAAGGTTTGCCCCGTGTTTTTTGAATGGAAACATCATCAAGGTGGTGGTGGGTGTATTATAATAAGATAATAATTCCAAATATTTAGTTAAAAATCAACATCTAAAAAAGTTTTATCTGCACCTTTTTTTTCCTTCAGAACATGTCAAGATGGGAGGGTGGGCCGTAGGGAAGAAGATCGAAAAGCCGCACAGAGGATACAAAAAAGGAAGTTGGAAGTTAAAGGGTGGGAGTAAGAATGGTCTTGAAATAAACTATTGCACCATCATAACACATGATGATAAAGTAAGATCTCTGAATATTTGTTTTTCTTCTACCTCTTCTTGGTCTTAAGGGTGTTGCAAAGTTTTGCACTTTCATCTGGGAGATGAAGTCTGTAAGCTTTACGTGCTTCCACCGAAGCAGAAATGCTGTAATGTGTTAGAGGCTGTGTTGAGGTGTCAGTGTGTTCCTGAGAATAACTAGCGCACCTGGCAATCTGGTTTCCATGGTAACAGACACTAATGTGCCAAAACGAGTGCTAATTAATGTGTGTTTTTGGGAAGCTTTTGTCTTCAGGACAGGACAGAAGGTTTGGCGCTAGGTAGTTTAGTCTTGAAGCATTCTGAACCTTTTGCCATTTGTTTGCATTGCGTTTTTCCTGATTTGTTCTTTAAAATGTTATTATATTGTAAAACATCACATATACGCTATACAGACAAACGTTTGCAGACACCTGACCATAAAATTCGCTTGTGTTTTTGTTTACTGAACGTCCCGTTCTGTATTTAGTCCCCATTTGCTGTAATAACAACCTCCACTCTTCTGGGAGGATGTTCCACTAGATTTTGGTTGTGAAGATGCTAATTCAACCATAGGGGTGTTAGTAAAGTCAGGTGCTGATGTAGGTGAGGTGAGGTGAGGAGGCCTGGGGGGCAGTCAGTGTTCCAGTTCATCCCAAAGGTGTTCACTATGGTTGAGACCAGATCTTTATATCAGCAAACCACGCATGATCTTCCACTCCAACCCATTTGAAGCATATCTTTATGGAGTTAGTTTTATGCACAAGGGTATGGTCATGCTAGAACAGGTTTGGGTCTCCTAGTTCAAGTGAAGTGAAAATGTAATGCTACTGCATTCAAAGGCATCCTGTTTAATTGTGTGTCTCTATTTTTGTGGTAACAGTTTGAGGAAGAATCACATATGGCTGGAAAAGTCAGGTGTCCCAATACTTTGTCGATATAATAGATTTGTCTTGGCAAGTCTTAACAGATCATTAGATCACAGTTTACCAAAAACAATTCACTCTATATCAATCAAATAAAACCTAATATGAATGCTAGTACATCTTTGCTAACATATGACAACAAAATCAACTATAGTTATTTCAAAATTAGAAAAATAATTATGTTTTGTGAATAATTTTAATAGCAAGCTAAATAAGTATCTTGGCAAATGAGCTAGTTACATTTTGTAAATTAGCTTGTTACATTTTTCTGTTTTTAACGCACCTTTTAACGGCAAGTTGTTTCTCTTGAAGTTAATATGACAAAACCACCAACTTTTCATGTTTACTGAGAAAGCATAAAGCACTGAGAAACTCTTCTGATTCATCAGAAGATCATATTTGACGCAATATGGTATTGTTTCTGTTGTAACTACTCATTCACAGGGACTTGGGCTGATAACACCAGAAATACTCATTCGTAGGGTTTTAGCATAAGGCTGCAACATAAAACACTATTGTATAAATAAGCGTAATGAAATATTTATCTAACTATTTTTGTTTTATTTCTATATTATTATGAATAAAGCTGTCGCAATGCGGAAGGAAACAATAACATTTAGAAAACTGAGCTACATTTGGGTTCGTGTTGGTCCTGAAGCAAACTGGGTTAAGAATAGTTGTTTATTTTCTGTTTCTTCTCCACCACAGACTCGATGAGGAGTTACAGGAAGCAGGAGAAAACTCAAAGTGAGTGTTAGTTGAAAATATCCATTAAACTTCAGCTTAGACGTAATCAAGTGCTCATGATGTTGAGTTTTGTGTAAGTTTTGTTGATTGAAAACAATGTTGACAAGTGCAACTTCTCCCTCCTTGATGAATTCCTAGATCTAAAATTAATTCAAATCTTTATTTAATTCCTTTTTGAAAACATTACAAAATATCACAAAACAATTCATACATTTACAAAAACATTCAGTCCATCTTACAGATTTCATAAATCTAAGCCAAATAAAATTCTTAATAAAAATTTTAATAGGTTAAAGTTTTAAGTAATAGCAAAGCAGTGTTAAAGTAAGGACAAGTGGATTTAAATGTGTTTTTAAATCAGATCCAAATAATTTTTATATGATGAATTCAGTTTCACTTTTGATTTTTTTTAGGGAAAAATCCAGATCAAGACTCAAAAATAGACTTTAGCTTTTATTGACAACTTGGGATTATAACTACTACTACTACTACTACTACTACTAATAATATTAATATGTATTAATATGAATAAAATAATAATTAAATAATAATAATACAATAAATTTTTTATCAACATTAATCAATTGCTAATTGCTAATTGCTAACACCCGCTATTTACATTTACCGTATTTTCTGGACTATAAGCCGCTTCTTTTTTTTCCCCACGTTTTGAACCCTGCGGCTTAAACAATGAAGCGGCTAATTTATGGATTTTTCCTTATAAACAGGAGCGGCTTATTTATAGTAAAAATGAAAATCTTTGTCAAATTCAGTGCGGCTTATATTTGGGTGCGCTTAATAGTCCGGAAAATACGGTAGTAAAAAAAAAAAAAAGTAATTCCTTTTAAAAAATTCCTCCTATGTAGAATCAACTTCTTTCTCCAGGGACCTGATGTGCCGCAACCTCCGTGAGTGTTTTATTCACCACAATTTCTTTCTAGTCACACTATTTTCATGCTTGCAAATGTTTCAACATATTTTATTTTTTATTTTTTTTGCAGAGCACAATCCAGTGCAAGCAGCTCCTAAACCAAGGAAGCAGTGAAGCAATGCATGGCCAGTGTGTGTGTGTGTGTGTGTGTGTGTGTGTGTGTGTGTGTGTGTGTGTGTGTGTGCGTGTGTGTGCGTGATAAGAGACAATGTGAATATTTGAAAGCTGAGTTCTACACACTTGATATCCACTGCCCAAACACACTTCAGCTCATTAGAAAGTAGTTTTGTTCTGTTTTCAGCATAGACCAATCACAGCCACGCATCACCACTCAGACGGACCTTAGATTTCAGAAATCACTTTTACGTCTTCTTGCAATATGCCTGTTTTTGGGTTTTTTTCGAGATGCATGAGAAGCAATAATATCAACTTGGACATTTCACCTTATACATACACGCCATGATCATGTAGCCTTTATGGAAAAATAACTCCACCTCAAAGTATCTCTGCTCATCTTTTTGCTCTGAAATCATCACTCCTACATCCGAATGATATTTTAGCATTAAATGCTTAGATAGTCGTTTACCTCTTTGTAGAAATTGAAGTAATATACTGCAAAAAAAAAAAGCTCATTACAAACACAGCGAGGTTACAAGTCAGCAGCTGTTAATCCTCACCAGCAAGCTTTTATTTCTAACCTCAGGGGTGGACAAATCTTACATATATTAGCTAACATGGCAAACACCAGACAAGTATGTTCTCCTGATCTGCCCAGGCGTATGCTTTCAGAAATATTTTCCCTTAAACCTAACTGGATTTAAATGTAAACTGCAATGTATGGTAAGCTCTCAAGGTTCAGAGCATTGCAGCAAGTGGGCGCTATAGTCAGCTAAACTTATAGACTAGTTTATATTATGGCAGACTGGCAGGTTAAGCCTCATGTAGAGCAGATCAGTAAAAATATGCTATGAAGTAGAGAGTTCAGATGAAAATGCCTATGAAATGCTGCATCAGCACTTTTCTTGAACTGAATCCAATTGAAAATGGCAGAGAATACAAATGATGGATCGTTTGCATGGGAAAAGAGAAAGAGAAATTTAAGAGAAAATGAAAACAACTTCAATACTTCCTGTCAAGAAATAAAGCAATGTCTAAACTCTTGGCTGTAATCTAGGCCCGAGAATTACCAATGACACAGATCTGAATTTCTAACTTAACATTTATTACATTCTTTCTAATAACATTCTTTGTTTTATTTTTTAACTGCAAAAAAAAGTACAGAAAATAATTTAATTAGAATTAGGAATTTGAAAAAGCTGAAATGAAAGCTACATGGCTTATAGCTGTATTAGGAATTGAGCTCATCTATAAATGGTATTGTTTCTAGTTTTCCTTTGTACTAAAAATATTTAAAAACCATGGCAATGTAATACAGCATCAATATAATGCAACATTTACTTTTAGCCCGCAAGTCAGATTTTTTGGCACTTCATAGAAAAAAGTTTGGTTACGTCTGATCTCGGCTATCAGACTTTTCTATATTTTTTGTAATTTCACGATTCAGGAAGTGTTACTGGAAAGTTTTTAAATATTATATAACTATTTGAACAGTGGACACCCACAAATATAAATTATTTTATTTATACACACACACACACACACACACACACACACACACACACACAAAGCTGGGCTGTCTTAAGAAATCCCAATCCTTTATCTTAATGGCAGATGTCCACAAATTTTTTGAAGTAGGGTGCATATATATATATATATATATATATATATTTATATAAATAATACATGCACCCTGCTTAAAAAATGTGTCTGTCTGTTTTCGGCCTGAAAAGAAAATGTTCACTCAGCATGTTAATTGCAACAAAAACAACATAGGAAACAATTTTGAATATAGTAAAATGTATCTGTATGTTTGCATTAGAAAATTACACCAAACCAAATATAATAAAAAAAAGATTTCTTTATATAGATTTCAAATACTTTTTGCTAAATATTTAAAGCTTTTATTTCCAGAAAGGTGCGATATTTCTGCCAATGCAA
>MU554589.1:8074694-8128825 GCA_024362625.1 Silurus asotus | reverse complement strand
TATATATATATATATAATGATAGACCCAGAGGCCTTGTAAAAAGAAAATGGAGACTACAATAAATTTACCTCTAATCTAATTATGAAGACTTTTTTCTTATTTCATTTTGTAATATTTGTCAAATTTGTTTGCACCCCTTATGTTTTAAAAAAAATAAAAAGAAATAATAAAACAGAGAGGACTGAATAGCTGTTCAGACAACATGTAAGAGGTAGATATAAAGGGAGAAGGTATGGAAGCCCATTTCCACCACATAAAAAAAATAGTTTTCCTAATTGCAACTTTTTTTCTCGTGCAATTCCGACATTACCGCCCACAAATCCAACCTTTTTCCTCCCAATTCCTTTTGTATTTCCCACAATTGAGATTTCTATTTAATGGTACAGTGCAATGCATGTACACACTGTAGCAGGCAGGAGCTAAGGCTACAATGACTGTGTCCGCCTAGTCCAGGTACGAGACATAGCAGTCGCCTAAAATAGTCTTCTATGATTTTATCCATCGTTTCAATCGTGAGACATATTCGGATTTGCGAGAAATAAAATCGCAATTAGGCGCAATTTAATTTTTTTATGGCGGAAACGGACTTCCATACAAAGGCAAATGTTGTTCCTTTTGGTGTGTTCTTATGTTTTATTTCAACATGTCATTACATTAGTATTAAACTGAGGATATGACCACAATAACACGTCCACAACAAAAACCGTGACAGCAAACGAAGGCAAAGGACCTACCGAGAAAATGGCAACATCCACAAAGTAACATGTTTAAATGGGGTGAAACTGGATATTTTTCAGATCATTCGAATGTAAACTGAACTCATTGCAGATTAGGGAGAATTAATTACATGGTTACTTTTGCCAAATTGTTGCAAACTGTGTAAGCTCATTGTTACCTGATTTAGGCCAATTTGTTTAGACATATAAATAAAATACATTATCTCATAATCATTTCAAACTACACATTCAACCACTACTCAACTAATCCAGTAACTTCTATCCAGTAAACAGTAACTTGTTTTATTGTCTTTGTTAAACAGATCCATCGATCCGTCTCCTGTAGCGTTTTATTTCATCTCTTGTTGCTATTGATTATTTCAAGGTATAACTCTATAACTCATCATACTCTAGCTGATCGTCCTGATCCGAAGCCATCTGCCCGTATCGGAACTTGCGATACACTGTACCATCCTGCCCCATGTACACGATATCTTCATCATCGTCATCCTCGTCATCGTCGTTTTGGTTTGTCCGCCTGTCACGCAGGTCCACCAGCTGCTCCTCGTGTAAATACCCGTAACCGGACCCTCCTGCCTGCTTGGACGACATTGATGAGGACGATGTCGTACCACCACGGAAAATATCCCGTCCAGAGTTGTTACCTAGTTTTTCATAACCACGGGGAACAGGAGTTTCAGGTTTGGGGCGTTTGGAGAACGAGCGAGCTACGAGGACGACTACAGCACCAAGGCCCAGCAGTAGCAGGATGGAGGTGGTGATGAAGATGAACAAGTTGCCTGAGTGCTCCAGTTCCTGATGGTTGCGGAAGGCAAAGTTTGTGCTCAGGACGCACTCACCTTAAAGAAGAGAAAACAGTCTGGTTGTAGGTAAATAGGCTTGTTTACTAAAGAAGCTTGTTTACTAAAAAAAAGCCTAGTAGCAACCTTATAGTGACCTTTTCATCAACAGCAAGAACCCTTTGGATCCTGACCAATCAGTTAACTTGGAAGGTATTTAAGAAAAATAAACTGAAAGTGGCAGGGGTTGGTTCCCTGACCGGAGATCGAACCAGGGCCTCAGTGGTAAGAACGCCGCATCCTAAACACTAGACCACCAGGGAACCTATTAGCTAGGAGATCATTAATGTTTGGAAAATAAGCTCCACCCACTGGCAATTTGAACCAATGAATGTGCTCCTGCCCTTTGCTAGGGTTAGGGTTAGAAATGCAGTTTACACTAATAATAACCAGGCTCGGGTTTCTAATTTGCTGTTAGAATATGGGATCTTATATGAGACATGGCTTTATATTGGTTAGATTTATCAGTAATAAATATACCCCTGGTCTGTGTACAGTTACAGCACTCCTCTTGCTCTGCCGTGGTGACTTTCTCGCCAGCATCCTCGTTCCTACAGCAAGGCAGACATCGCCCACCGGTGGCTAGGATGAACTGTGTGTGACAGGCAGTGCAGTTGTACTGACCAGGTCCCTGACACGCTAAACATGACTGGTCACAGAGTTTACAATTATAATCCTCCTCCACCTGGAAAAGAATGAATTGGAAAAAATAACTTGATTTTTGCATAATCAAAAAGTCCCAGATGGGCAAAAGTCCAAAATCATTGATAACAGTAGGATATACAGACGTATAACAAATTAAAGGAAAAACAGGAACTCTGAAATGCTGTAGGAGACGTTTATTTTTGTCACCGACACCAACACTGACAGCGAAGCATTAATATAAATCAGTACAGTTATTTTTAGTTACCTTTATACCATGCTAAAAGCTTTTAATCATTATTTGTTCTGCTCATCATTTGTTCTGCTTTTGCATCTGCCTAACCAAACGCTACTATGATAAAAACATCAGCTGATGGGATATTTTTTGAAGTATAATTTATTTTTTTCCCTCCAGCACATTTCCAGAAATTTGCAAAATGCAAGATGCAATAAAGCTGTTCTGATCTTCAGATGCTTGGTGTTGGTTTTTCTGTTAATTTGTCAACCACCACCAAATACAAAAGTATTTTTTAATGCAGTATTGAAGTAAAGAACATGCATAAAAGGTCCTCAAAATTTCTAATTATTTGGTAGTTTTGAATCAGATCCTGTGTATAAAAAAATATATAATATCCTCCTAATATCTTCTTTTGTGCCTCTGTAAAAAAACGTATTGCTATCCTTTTCAGGTAGCATTTCTAACTATTTTAGAGGCCACGATTTGGACTTAAACTGCACTGAAAGCACAAAAAAGAACCCTCTATGGCACTGTATGTGCGCTAACATGAGATTCTTTACGCATCTATTTTTACCGCGAGACATTTTGTATGTATTACTGTACATTGAGTTAGTTTGATCATATTAACTGCTATATCTCCAGATTGGTACCTCAGATGTGTAGTACTCTCCCAAGGCACAGAGCGAGTCACAGGTACCCTCTGAGAGAGAGTCTCCTGGATGACATGAACTGCAGTCGTTTACTCCTTTACCTGCCAAATATCAGATAGAAGGTGCAATTTGTTTGACAAACAAAATTGATCAAAATAAACCAGAAAATTAAAACCTACTTGCCGTATAATACATTCAACTCTTGGGTCTATCTTAAGGAACTGTTCTTAGCAGTTTTGTTGATATTTTGTTGAAAAATATAATCCCTGCCTCTATAGAATGCCTCCGCCTCAAAAGCTAAATACATCCTGTATTTTTATTATTTTTATTTTTTGGAAAAGATTGTTTTAGACAAAACTTTTAAAAGACAGCACTTGTTGTCATCTTCACTATTTCTTCAACCCAACACATTATCATTATCAAGCTCGAAGTAAAAAAAATGCACTTGGTTGCTTTTATGTGTCTTGGCAGCTGCACCGTTAGGGTTAGGGGCGATAATAGGAATTTAGCCTAAGGTGCCAAAAACGATATAAACCGCCCTGATCAGAGGAACCACTGGTAATCTTCCATGGTTTGTAGTACTTGTGTAATATGAGAGAAGTAGCTAATGACAGATGACCAAATTATGAGAAAAAAGAATACATATAAAATAATTGGACAGTTTGGCCAACCACTTTATCCCACACCATATACCACACAAATCAATGAACTACACCAGTTGCTACTTATCCCCTTCTGACTGTTTTATTTTTTCAACAAAACTGACTCTTCCTTATCCACTAAGAGACATCTCGTTACCTGTGCATGTCCTGCAGGTGGCATGGCACAGCTCACAGGTGCTATGGATTGTGTCATGGTAGTGTTGAGATGGACAGGAGGACACACACCAGCCTTGCTTATTCACAAACAGCAGCCCTTCCCTGCAGCTCACACACCGCTCGGCTTGTGTACACTCTGCACAGCTCGGCTCACACGGCTCACATGCTCTTGACTCTTCATCTGCGTAATAACTTCAGCAGACAAGGAGATGGGTGTGTGTTTGAGTGTGTGTGGGTTTGTTTCTTTGTGACAAATGTGTGATCATTAAGTAATAAGGAACTAAGTAAAATATTATCAAATAATTGTAAATACACACGATATGTGTGTGTGTGAGTGCGGATTTACCCGGGCCTGCAAGTCTCTACACACTCCTTGCCTTCTCGATATAGATGAGCTCTGCAGCCCAGGCACTCGTGGCTGTGACGCCCTGTACAGCTTAAACAGTTAGGATGGCACTGCTCACATCTCTGGGTCTCTCCATTAAAGAAACCTGTGGGACACTCGTTTACGCAAGAGCCATCTGCAGATACCAAACACAAGCTGTCTTTCAGCATAGAGGACAAATGAAATTCAGACCAATCCAACATGACAGTTTTTTAAGTGGTTAAGGCATTGGACTTTGGATTCAATGGTTGAGTTCAAATCCCAGCCACACCTCCTGGACCCCTGAGCAAGGCCCTTAACACCTTTGCTGCTCAGTTGTATAAATGAAATAAACGTAAGTTGCTCTTGATAACGGCATCTGCCAAATGCTCTAGATGTAAATATAACCATTTTTAAAAGTGTGGTTGAATTTTTTTCCCACTCTGACTCACTCAGCAAATAATGGTTTGGGTAGCAGCTGAGGCACTGGCTGTGGTCCGGGCCGGAGCACTGATGGCAGTGTTTGTGACACAGGTGGCACACGCCACTGCGGTCACTATAGTGGTGTGAGGGGCAGATGGTGGGCGTGGCACAGCGTCCATGTATGTCCGTTCGCAGGCCCTCACGGCAGCTGATGCAGTCCGTATCCAGTGGCCCCGAGCAGGTCTGACACGTGCTGTCACACACTGGAAACAAAATAATGAATACCAAATAATTACAAAGATGGTCAATGATAAACTAATGACTTTCCTGAATTATGATGGAGATGCGTTCCGATGACTCTATCATAACTTGAAAATATCATTAGTCAAGACGTGGTCTAGCCTATCCAGGAGTCATAAAGAATGGTGATCAGTATAGGGTTGTATTATTATTAACAAATTACAGTACATAATTCAGCAAAACTGAGCAATTTACACGTGGACCAGTGCTGGTTCGCAAGCATACGCTGCTATGTTTGATTGCCGCAGGAAAATTTAAATACTTTTACAATTTTATCGTATCACTATTATAAAAAAATTGCACGTTGAACCATTGTAACTCAGGGACTATCTGTAATCTGCAATACATGCCTTTGTACACCTTTGAGTGGTGTGTCAGTAGATGTTACTGAATACTCGATTCTGATTGGTCAAAATATGTTATTAGGTTTTGAACAGCTTTGACAAGAGTTCTGGCTGCAAGGTTTTCATTCCTGCAGACTTTCCACACAAGGACTAATATAGTTGGGGAGCTTGTAAAGTTTTTGCTGGAGCTTTCGGCTATTCAGCTACGTTTGATTTGGCACATGTTTTACGCTGGATGCCCTTCCTAACGCAACCCTCCCCAATTTATTCAGGCTTGGGACCGGCACTGAGAGTGGCTGGGGATGGTTCCCTGACCGGGAATCGAACCCGGGTCGCAGCGGTGGGAGCGCTGCGTCTAAATCACTAGACCACCAGGGGACCTCATGTTTGACAACAGTAAATGTTACTAAAACTGGATATAGTTATTGTTTCTTTGTATTTACTCACCCATACACTCCCCGGACCTGTCGTCTCTGTATGTTTGTGAGGGGCAGGCAAACACACACATCCCACTTTTCAGTGTGCTGTCAAGATCGGTGCAGGAGTCGCAGTCGGTAGAATCCGGCCCGTGACAAAGCCTACAGTCTGAGTGACAGTGCGCACACACACCTTCCATGTCCCCATAAAACCCTTCAGGACATGCAGACACACATGCTGCCTCATGCAGATAGTTCTCCTTACACTCTGGAGGTAGACAGAAAAAAAGAAAAAATCAATTAAATTTTTTGAATATATATTTATTTATTAGTAGATTATTAGTAGATATTTTTCAGGAATGCAACACGTTAGAATGTCTCATTATACAAAATTAATTGCAATAAAAATAACACTAGTTGTAACAATAACAATAATATAATAATGCATTAATTATTAGAATTATTACTTTTTAAATACCTGTCCCAAGGTGCAAATGATAAAAATGTTTTACTGGTGAAACAATGGCAAGTTATACATTTTATCTGCATATACTTACATCATACTGGAAAAGTTTTCACATACATTATCACTTCCTTTATCAGACTTAACAGAAAGTAAGATTTAGAATGCATGGAAGTAAATCCTTCCTTCTAAACTATTTACCATAGTACCATTGTGAACATCCTGACAGGAACTTTAATCTGAATAACAGAAATAAAGCATTATTTTGTGTATCTCTTCCTTACTTGTACACTGGCCTTCATCAGTGCACTCCAGACACCCGTCTGGACAGGGCGTACACTCACTCTCCTGAAGTGAGTGTGCCTCAGGACACTCTTTTACACACTGCTGTTTGTGAAGCACCAACGGCTGCTGACAGCTAAGACAGTTTGCGGCATTTTCCTCACACGATGCGCAACCTTGTGCACAGCTCTTACACAGCGCTCCTGTAGGATAGAAACCCCTGTAACAACAGAACACACATACGTACATTTGATTTGCATATATGCACTAATTATACATAAATTAACATCCATTTTGTATATGATAGTAGTGATACAAGATGTAGGCCAGACAAACGCAATTGTCTATTTTTTTAATATATGGTCTCAATATTAATAATAAAAAAAAGATTATTTTAACCTGGAGCACTGGCGAACGCACTGTCCGTTCTGCAGGTAGAGGACGCTCTTGTGAGTAGACAAGCAGCGAGTGCAGCGTTGCATTTCCTGGCATTGTGCACAACCCTGAAGACATGCCTCACACTGCCAGCTCTCCTTATTGCCAAAGCTTCCAGCCGGACACCGCGTCACACACTGCTGCTCGGTATTCATATAGCGTCCTGAAACACACACACACACATCTTAATTATGCTGAAATATTGTAAACAGACAGGGACAGGGTGTATTTTTTCCTGTTTAGATATAAAGGACCAGGTGCGTGTCTGAAGGTTAAACCTGTACACAAAGCCATCTCCATGAAGATATAGTTTACATGCATTAGAGTGGAAGATCTTGAGTGGCCAACTATAGAGGTCTATATTAACCCTATTGAACAATTCTTCACTAAAGTGTTTTTTTGGGGTTCTCTTTGTCTCTTAGTTACAAATTGAAAAAAAATTGAAACTGGAAGTAGAAAAGAAGCTGATAATGCAATGTATGTTTATAGAGATTATAATGTAGTGATTGTAAGCATTGATTGTCTCTCTGATACCACAGATCGCACATTCCAATTGTTTATTGGTTCCTTGATGTCTCATAATTGTTTCACTAAATATTCGATCCTTTCCTATGTGAGTAAAAATGTGTGTGAATTCTGGTGTGTGGTACTTGAAGTAAATGCTGGAGTATGATAATAGAGTATGATAATAATTTTTAAAGATAAATATCCGACCTGCGATGCAGGTGGTGCACTGATTCTTCAGCCGACCCCAGCACACTTCACATGTGGGATGGCACGCCTCACATTTTCCGTCATCTGAATGACAGAAGATTTTTAGAAAAAAAATACAATCCCTGGGCATTTATTCTTGTCTGTTAGACAAATATTTGATGAGTTGGTCATATATGATTATTAGGACCAAGATCATGTGGTAAGACTATACGTGGATTACCAGTACGGTAGGTTTTATCAGGACATTTCTCCTCTTCTTCTTCACACTCTCCGTTCACCAGTACCATGCCATCATGGCATTGAATGCACTCGTCCTCCTCTGGTCCAACGCAAGTCTTGCAGCCTGTATAACACTCCAGACACTCCTGATCATCCTCGTCTTCATAAAATCCATCTGGACACTTACGTACACACTTTCCCTCTGTAGAAAACCAAAAAGGAACCTTTAACTTCAGGAATATTACTGTAGTTCTGAATTAAGGTGATTGAGAAAAAAGGCACCATAATTTATTTATCTTTATTTTTATTTATTTATTTCCAAATAATGTTTAATCACATTCTATCGGGCTATGGTCCGAAACAGGGTTAATATTTCCTCATCTCTCCCTGAAATTATTTACTGGCTGTTTATGGCCATAAACAATACCTTCACTATTAATGTGACTTCCTTACTGAATAATATGCTGACTAATGGTATGAAGGAGTTGCATATGTATCGCTATCCTTTACCATATAAAAAGAAGTCCGCCTCACACCAATTGCACTCGTCTTCCTCACACTTGACACAGTCATGCTCACAGGCCAAACAGGTCATCGTGTCCTCCACTGTATAGGTCTTGGCGGGACACTGCTTATAGCAGCCTTCCTCATACCTACAGATCACACACATACACAGTAAACACTTGCTAACTCAAATGCTGTGATGTTTAGGACTAAACAAATTCTTTTATAATCAAACATTTACATTAATGGCATTAGGCAGATGCAGTGAAATGAATTTTTTTACATATCCCAGCTGATTAGGAGACTGGGTTTAAAGCACAGGGTCAGCCATGATGGAGAGAGGGTTTAGGCCCAATAGTGACATCTAGGCAGTGCTGGGGTTTGAATCCCTGACTTTCTGATCAGTAACCCAGAGCCTTAACCACTGAGCTACATAACATAGCTATAAAACCTCACCAACCTCATTTGAAATCAATGAGTTAATTAAATAAATGAAAATAGACATAATTCTGTCTCTCCTTGCAGCTATAATTTGGACTGACACTGGAGACTACTTCCAAAGCTGGTCAATTAAAGTGCCCTTTACAGACGACTTCATGATATAAACAATTTTTGAAAAAAAATCCGATCATTTGTAAATCAATGTTAAATGTAAGTTGCTCTTACTTGTAATAGCCATCGGAGCAGGATAGGCAGTGCTTGGGATTGTCTGTAATACATGAGATCAGATCACAGAGAAATTAAATTCAGTAATAATGGTAATAATAATAACATGACCCAGAGTTCAGAACTTACAGAGCACACACTTCTTGCATCCTTCCTCACAAGCCATACAGTCATCGTAATCAGGGTCCTCAACCTCGCCTACACACACACACACACACACACACACACACACACACACACACACACACACACACACACACACACATCACATTATAACGTGATGACAAATGGAATACTTATAAAAGCTGTAAGTAAAGTAAGCAGACCGACCCTCCCCACATTCGAGGGCAGTGCATGTTCCTTGGCTGAGGTAGTAGGAACTGTCGCACTTTAGGCAGTGTGTAGCGGAGGAGCAGAGGCTGCAGTGCTCTGGACACGGCTCACACGTTTTCACTGAAGTGTGGAAGTAAGCCACAGGACATGCAGTCACACACTCCCCATTGTACAGGAACCGGTCCTGACCAAACCTGTCTAGAAGTTAAAAATAACACAGACATGCACATTCAGCAGCGATTCAAGGGCGTCCATTTGAAATTGTCAAGATTGAACATTGATACAGACACAGACAGAGTGACTTTAAGAAGTGGCATGTATAATTATAACTTAATAGTACCTAATAAAGCGTTCAAACTGTGTATTTAAAGCATAAAATTACAAAACACACAGAAAAATGTGTCTTTGTGCGTTTTTTTTATTTACTGGTAGTAGCTGCTCACCTTTGTTACAGCTGATGCAGTCTGATGGGCCAGCATCCACACACTGAGCACAGGTGTGGTCACACACAAGGCACTGTCCACTTGACGGGTATTTACCCTCCGAGCAGCGTGTCACACAAAGGCCCTCATCCAACAAGCTGAGACAACAGACATTTGTAAAAGCTTCACATAAATCTATACATAGAAACTGCTTCAGTTGCACACTTTAAATACAAAGCCATTTTCCTGTCAAAGAAGAACAACTTCCATGACAGAATTAGAAATGTCAATATCAAACCCTTACCGGGGCGATGCACACCAGACGCAGTCATTGTTCTTTGGCCCTTTACACTTAATACATGTGCTGTCACATGCATGGCAGATCCCATTGGCATCCTGGTACTCTCCTGGAACAAGCACACACATACACACAAAATACTCCCTGGTGATCACTCCTATGGTAAAGCATTTGCTTCATTAAAACGCGTGACTCACCATCAGCACAGTTATGAGTTAGCACACACACTCCATCCTGCAGCGTGAGCCCCTCCACACACTCACTACAGTTCCTTTTGCCTGGTCCTGTACAGGCTAGACAGCTCACATCACACCTGTTTGGGAGCAGCACACATCAACACACATCGCAAATACCAGTGAAATAATCATGATTAATGAAAAAGTGCAATGGAAACTTTTAGACAAGAGCTTAAAAAGCAATAAGTAGACATAATATGAGCAAATGAATGACTTATAATTAACCAGGAAATGAATTCTAACACATTGAAAATGGCAGAAACACACACACCTCCTGCAATAACCCTGAGTTTGTCCTGTGAGGTCAGAAGGGGCTTGTGTGAGATAAAAGCTCTGACTGCAAGAAAGCACACACTTCCATTCCTCCATCACATAGCCATCAGCACAGCGAGTGCATGAGTCGAAACCTGCAGCTGAACATAATCACACACCCACACACACACACACACACACACACACACACACACACACATCTGAAATGAGCGGGTTAATATCTGCTACTACTATAACCCCGATTCCAAAAGATTTGGGACACTGTGTAAAATGTAAATAAAACAGAATGCAGTTCGGAATTCACAATAGAAAAAACACAATGAATAGCCATGATGAAAGCAAATAAAACAGCCATGATGAAACAAAAAATACAACAAAGAACACCCAGAACTGTTGAGCAGCTAGAATCCTGTATCAGACATATACATTGGACAACCTTCGTCTCCCAAAACTTCAGCAACTGGTCTCCTCAGTTCGCAGATGTACATGGACAGAACATGCGATGCTACAGAGTGGTAAACATCGCCCTGTCCCAACATTTTTAAGACCTGTTGTAGCCATCAAACTCAAAATGACCTATTAGTTGTACTATTACTACAATTAATAATAATACACTTTATAATTTCCTTCTTTTCCCTGGTGGTCTAGTGGTTAGGATGCGGCGCTCTCACCGCTGCGGCTTGGGTTCGATCCCCGGTCAGGGAACCATCCCCAGCCGTTAGGGTTGCACAAGCCTTAGTGCCGGTCCCAAGCCGGGATAAATGGGGAGGGTTGCGTTAGGAAGGGCATCAAGCGTAAAAACATGTGCCGAATCAAACATGCGGATGGTCTGCTGTGGCGACCACTTATAATTTCCTTTATCATATACTGTAGATCTCATGGTCATTCACACTGTTCCCCTGAGATTGTTTCTGTATCAATTATACCCCTGTCTCAGCTTTGTCCTGTCAGTATTTTGTTACCCATTTCTTTACTATGTTATGATTAATGTACAGAAGCTTATTTGTAGCTAAAAAAAAATCTTCATAATTGTAAAAAAAACATATTAATAAAATGTTAGTAACAAATTTTTAACAAGTAATAAAGCGAAAATCATACACAAAGATGTCATACTTCTGATTTGATAAAGCAAAACACCATAATAACTAGTGTGTTGGTTTTTGCCTGAATGTTACAACAAGTATTAGAATTTAAGTATTAGAGTCTGTTGACACTGTGGGCATTCAGTGGAAGTAATAATATATATTGCTTTGTCCTTTAACCTTCCTGAGGTACTGTAAGCAGCATTTCGACATTGTAGAATTCCACAGATAGCAGCACATCTATGTTAAAAAGGCCTTGTAATGCTTAAAAGATATCTTTTGGTCAGTACCTGAGCAGGTGGCACAGGCCAAGTGACACGGTTCACAGGAATCCCTCTGTTGTTGATAGTAGGTTCCAGTCTCACAGCTCTTCTGGCATCTGTTTCCTACCAGGCTATGAGAAATAATGAAAAATCCAATTGAGGGGTCTTCAATGTTTTTCAGGTCAAGGACCCCTCAGGCCAACGGTTTTCCACCACTAGGGGTCGCCAGAGATTTTTGAGGGGTCACCAAGAGCTCTCTTGATTTTTTTATTAATTTATTTCATTTATAACAACACAATAAACAATTAAACAGCATGATAAATAATTATCGTTGTGTATAAAAAGTTGTTGTGTTTTAACTGATGTATGTTTTTTGTTTTTAAAATACAAAAATACTATAAAAGATTAATTCTCGGATTAAATGACATTTATGTTAATAGATTTTAATTTTGATACTTTAGTTTGTTTATCAATTATAAAGCAGAGCCTGGAAAGAAAGTCTGTCCTTGTGAATACTTGCATGTTGTCACATTTGTAGTAAAATAAGTAAAATGCAGAGATTTGTTTGATTTTTACATTAACAGATTGAAATGTGCTGATATTATTTGTTCATCAGTTTTAGGAAAAAAAAGTGAAACCTGGGGGAAAATGTCTGCTAGTGTGCTTGAATGGTAGGGCACGGGAGTTGTTAAAAAATTGTAAGCATTCTTTAAAAAAATGTTTTAAATAGGGTTCCCTTGAAAAAACTATATATATCACATATTTTTAAATATTTAAAAAGATTTATACATCATAACAAACATTAGAATTTATTAAGTTGTTCACAGTTGTCTTTTATTTTAATAGATTTGAGGTTCAATACGTTTTCCTTTTACTATCAGGTAGACTGTTATACATTGAATTTACTTTAATTTCAAGAAAACTTTAATTGAATGATTATAATATTTAAAAACATTAATTAGCAGACCCCCTACAGTACCGTTGACCCATAGAGTACACTGTATGATTGACCATGTACAGTCTACAAGGGTTTTACATCTTAAATAAATTAAAAGTATCATTAAAAGAATTGCTGTACCTCGAGCCTTTGGGGCATTCAGTGCAGATGCTGAACGATGTACATTTCCCACAATTCTCGCTGCATTTCCCACACAAGTTTTCTTCTGTAATGGGAATACATCAGAATACTTCATTAACAGGGGAATTTTTTTCATGAAAATATTCATATAAAACACACAACTCTTAATTGTTTAAAGATTGGAAAGTGGTATCTCATTGGTTTAGATGTTGATGATGTTAAGATGTTGAGCAAGACCCTTAACGCTCAACTGTTTGGTTGTATAAATGAGACGAGCGTAAGTTATCACATGCTTTAAAAACAACAAAAAACTACCTCCTTTAACAACAAAAAAAACCCAAAACCCTCAAATTATTCATTGTTGGCTAGTAAATGCCAAAGGAGGTGCTGAGATTTTAGCTTAAAATTTTATATAAATTCTTCTGACTTAGTATTAATTATTTTATAGAAACATGAGGCAATTATTTGCGCAAAATTAATGGACCTTCGGTGCCAAACAGATGAGGATGGGTTTCCCTTTGGAGTCTGAATCCTCTCAAGGTTTTCTCTCGGTTTGTTTTTCCACTGTTGCTACTTGGTCGATTATTAGGGATAAACTTACAATTATGAGGAACAAACTGCACTCTTTCATACAACTTCATTACCACTATATCTCTGTAAAGCTGCTTTGAGACAATGTTGATTGTTAAAAAACGATATACAAATAAAAACTAATTAAATTGGACGTAGGTGTAACTTTATTCATTTATTAACTAAACTTTATTTATTATTCTTTCCAGAAATCCTTCTTTTCTGCTTCCTACTTGCCGTGATCAAGGTAATATCCGTCTCCGCAGCTGGTCACACAGCTCTTTGTTTCTTGGTCTAGATGGTAGCCAGGCATACAGGAGGAACACTGATCACCACGGCTCCCTGTACAAGTTACGCAGGTCGAGTAGCACTTCTTGCACCGCTTCTTTTCCCCCCAGTAGCCTTGTGGACACTGGGACATGCACATCCTGCACAAGGATTTACCATCAATCTTAGGATATAATGAAAAAAGTTAACTCTTTTGAGGAATCTGTGATATGACGGAAATGAATGATGCACCTGGTGCCATTCTTAAACTTTAAGAAATAGTGCAGGCAGGAAACACACTGATGTGGGCCTGGTCCATCACAGCCGTCCTGAGAACATTCTGGATCACAAGAGCCTTCCACATATAAACAGAAGAAACAGAGAGATGAAGTAGCTGGCAAAATATGATATATATATAAAACAGCTTGTTAAAGTGAATAAGGTAAAACGCACTATTATATTCATCAGTGTCCTCATCGTTGGACATCTCAGCTGACCGAGAGTGTTCATGTCGCTTGTACGGATGCTCAGAGGTGCCATAAAGCACCAGGCTGCATTCTACAAGTTTTCCTAGACACAATGAAAGAGAAAACCTCAAAAAAATCTACTGAAACCTTTTCGTGTAACATCTTCAGTTACTCAAATTCTTGACAAAACATTATTTTTTCTATTGGTGTGATATTGCAAACTGATATTGAGCACCATGTATTTGGGAGTTCCTCCTCAAGGATGGAGTGTCTCTGATTTCTATGATCCAGTCTCCAGCTGCTGTCTCACCCCAGCAGTGCGTGGTCATGAACTGCCATTTCGTAAAGGCGTCACTGGAGTGGTCATTGGGACTGTGCAAAAACAACATACACAGAATTTGCTTATGAGAAAGATTCAGTAATTATGCTGTGGAGGCTGTTGCTATAGAAACGATAAAGAATTACAATTAAAACAACTTGAGTGTTTCAAAATGATGCAAGCGGAACTTGGGAAAGCAACTAGGGAATGGGAAGCTCAGTGGGTTACTGATCAAAAGGTCTGAGGTTCAAGCTCCAGTATGGCCAAGCTACCACTCTTGGGACTTTAAGCAACGCTTTTAACCCTCTGTACACTAGGGGCGCTGTATCATGGCTGACCCTGTGCTCTGACCACAGCTTCCAAACATCACGTGAAGAAAGAATATCACTGTGCTGTAATGTACATGTGACAAGTTACCTTTACAAACAATAACAGCAACCATGGAAAGACAAATGTGAGAAATGGATGTGTATTGTCCTATTTTTATGAGAAGGTGGTAGGAATTTGGACTTTTAATGAAGTGAAAGGTAGTGAGTTCAAATCCCAGCGCCCCTTTTCCTGCTCCTGGGCCCTTGAGTACGAGCCTTAACTATCAACTGCTCATTACCGTCTAGCAAATATATGTATTTTTTGGTAAGTCTTTATGCAAGTGCACATTATTCAAGACTGTGATTCTGGTCCAAACTGTTGTGAAACATGGAGGAGCAATGGCTGATGGGAATCCATAGTCCAGGGTCACAATTAAGTCAAATTACAAGATTTAAATACAATAGTGCAGGGATGTGTATAAGATAATTCAAAACAAATATTACTGTAATAATTATTTCTGTGGAATAAAAATAAAAAGATTTCAGTCAGCTCTTACCGGATGGCAAGGAGCTGAGATGTGGTCCCAGAGGGAGATGTTAAGTTTATGGACAGGTCTCCACGGTGTGGGTGTGTTATGGTGACGTGTAGGATTACATGTTCCAGATACATCACATGACTGCCAGGCTGGCCAGAGCAACCTGAGGACGAGTGCACCAACCGCCACACCTGGTCTGGACTAATCACTCTGAGAGATTGCAGAGGAAGAGAATAAATGAGGGTAGGTTAGTCAAATAGTTGATTATCAATTATGTATATTTTCAAAATGATGACATGTAACCTCACCTGGGTTTGTTAACGATCCTCTCATCACACACGTGTTGTGCAGGAACCTGTCGCCATGTTTCAGCTTCTTTTACCATCGCTTCAGCGTCCATCAGCCCAAAGCCATACAGGTGGCTTACTGTTATAAATGCAGTAAATAAGGAGTACTTCTTTTATTACTCTATATATCTGCCTTCAAATCTTAATCATCAAACCAATCAAACAGGTGTAAAATCCATCCAAATCTGCGCACTGTTCACTAGATAGTATGCAAGCCATTTTGTAGTGGAAAAAAGAGAGTATCTGAAACTCAAGAATTTTTGACTCTAGTAGTCCTGTATGTAATGTACATACATTTACACATAACTATATTTTGATGCAATATTTAATAATGCGATTGGTTGGGCAGTATTAGCACTGGTCCAGCTACTGTCCTGTAAAGCTTTATGGTTTTTCTGAGTCTATCACAACTATTCTCAGTTAAACAGAACATGAAATAGGAAAAGGATTTAAGAAACAATGGTATTGTTACCATTATATCCTGCTCCACTGGTGTGCCAGTCAGGAGCATTCAGGTGGCCTCGGCGTGATGTCTTCACGATGATGTGCTGCACATCCCTCCAGGTCAGAAATTGACTAATCCCAAAGAACAAACAATTTTCAACAACATGGGATGCAGTAAGAAATAAAACAAAATGGTGCATGCTCTTACAGAAAAATAATCAGCCATGAGGGTATATGGCAATACATCTTTAACCTGCGTATACCCTATATTGACAAAGTTATTGGGACAATTGGGACACTTTCCCACTGAGATATGCTCTTCTCCATCCTGTTCCAGGGGCACAAAGCCAGCTCCATGAAGATATGCTTTACATGGGTTGGAGTGGAAGATCTTAAATGAGTTTCAACCTCAACCCAGTCAAATACCGTTGGGATGAATGTGAACGCTGACTGCACCCCAGGCCTCCTCACCTCAGCTACATCAGAACCTGACTTCACTTACAACCTTGTGGCTGAATGAGCACAAAGTACACTCAAAAATCTGGTGGAACATCTTCCCAGAAGGGTGGATGGAATTATAAGAGCAAATGGGGACTAAATGTGGAATGTATTGTTTAAAAAGCACATATGAAACTTCAGGTCAGGTGTCCATAATCCTTTGTCTGTATAGTGTAGGTACATTTAATCTGCCAAAGAAGTTAGTGTCTAGCTTTAAGAAGGGCACATTGACAAAATCATGCAGCTTATTATGTAACGCATATTGAAAATATAACCATGTAATATGTACTATAGAAGAAAGTTTCCTTATACAGAACAAACTTTATAAAATACACTTTAAGTGCAGTAATTGTGTATTACTTTGCTTCTAATGTTAAAGCGATGATTCCAGCAGCCATGGGGGCCGAGGCTGAGGTGCCAGAGTGCTCTTCAGTACATCGCTGTTTCAGGTCTGTTGTCACCTAAAAATAAATCAATAAATTGAAAAAACAGGCAACCAATCAAATTAAAAACTCATGTAATGATTTAGAGAACATTTTGAAAAACTAGTAGAACTCTCTGGAACAAACTAAAATGTAAAACAATACAGCTAGCTGCTCAGGAACTTTTTATAACAATTTTTTTAATGAAATGTGCATACTGGGACAGCCTTATAAATACAGCAGCAGTTCAGCATCTAGTCTATATATATTTATTACAACCTGAAATTTGCATCCTAAAACAGTGTGAATGCAGTGAGCCACTCACAATCCCTAAGCTTTCCCCGCTACTGTAGGTGGAGGCCAAAGTAGAGGAACACTCCTCCAGATACCAGGGCTTGCGTCCACTCTGAGTGGTGCTTCCAACAGAGATGGTGTAGATACTGTTTGTGTATCCATCACAGGAGCAATGGTCCTGATTTCTTCCACCATTTCCTGATGCCCAGACAAAGATAGAACCACGACCTTTCCTGCCCTGCAAGCCAAGGTATTGGTATTAAAACATCATTGGAAAAAACATCATTGAGTTTTAAAAAGCAACACACAGAACCTTACTTTACGTATGCCGTTCTCTAAAGCGAGCTTGGCAAGGCGTCCGGGACCATCTACAGTTCCACCATCATCCTCTGGCCCCCAGCTCGAGCTGTAAATGTCAATGTACTGCTGCCTCAAGCTCAAGGATTTGGCCTCCACCATATCCGTCATGTCACCGTCCAACATCCGGACACCTAAACATACATATCATAAAGCTTAGGGCTGTAAATATCAACTGGCCCAGATTTGGCATTCATCTGGCATTTATCCGGCACAGGCATACAGCATGTGGACCAAACATGGCCCGGTTTGGCAGAGGTGGTACCGTTTTTAAGGCGGCTCACAAGACATGGGCCAGATGTCATTTAGGACCAGTTATGGGTATTTAACTTGGCTGAGACTTGGGCCAGTTATGACCAGGTCTGGAATCCAGACCTGGTCCACATTAGGACCGTAATTCATTGCAGTATGTGGGCCAAGCAAAAGCTGGTTGGGTGGGCCGGAGCTGGGCCAGAGAAAAATTGCTATGTGGGTGAAACGTAATATATAGGGTTATTTAAAGGCATACCACCAATTCTGGCATTGTAGGCAATTCCAACAGAGCATATTGAATTGTTAGCTGTCGCAGCTACCACTCCAGCACATCTTGTTCCATGTCTAGAAGAAAATAATAAAGAGAATTAGCCCAGTTTTTGGAGAATATCTCTAGAATGTCTTTTTTTTTATCTTTTCAGACCTGTTTTCGTTTTTTGCATCATATCTTGGAGTTGGGTCAGCATCATTCCCGTTGACATCATAGCTAGCTCGTGCATCCTTATAATGACAAAGATAGCATAAGTTACCTTGAATATATACAAAACCAAATCTGACTTTCATAGAATATTGAGTGAGTACATAGTTTTGTTTCAGGTCCGGATGTTGCTTCTCCACACCATCGTCCAAAATGGAGACCACAACTCCTTTCCCAGTGTAGCCTCGACTCCATGCAGCCTTAATGTTCATGTCAGTCAGACAGTTCTGATCACAGTGCTACATTGGAATATAGGGCTAATGAGAATTAATGTACAATAAAGCATTGGAAAAAACAAACAAACAAAAACACTATTGCAAACACTAATACTGGTTAATAAAATAATAAGATACTAAGTAGTAAATAACCTGATATTAACAAACTTGTTTACACGAAAGAACACCAAAAGATTAACTTGTTTTTTTGTAGAGGTTTTCTTAGATTTCCTTTGCTGGTATTCCAAAATAGTCTACCTCATTCATTCTCAATCACCTGTCCAATTAATCAGTGGATTAGACAGTAAAGCAGACCCAATGGGCACCAATCAAAGGGGTGTTTCACCACGTATAATAACCTGATAAACTAAAGAATCAACAGCCGGGACTAGAAAGAAATCAGCCCCAGGCTTGTCTACATGCACTTTTTGCCAATGTGTATTTCTTCTGTGGTAATTTGGTATAGTTGAAATGTGATTCTTTGCGGAGATAATGAAAATGTGTAAAAGAAAAAAACCTTGAAGGTGAAAAAAGCAAGTTTGTGGGTGATTGATTTTTTAGATCAACTGACTGAAATCTTGTTTTGAAGCAAATTCTATGGCAAAGTGAAAGTAAAAGTAAATAGTATGTACCAATGATGTACAGAAACAAATGCAAATCAGAAATCTGTGCACACCACAGTGAACTAATATTTTCGCCAACAATACTAACAATGTACCACATGCTGTCCCATTTTGGATCATTAAAGCTGCTGAACAGGGTCTCGACGTTTCTGCTGATTCGTTTCACCCTCCTGTGAAGCTTCTGCTGCTGGATCCAGTGCACCTTTAACACCAGAAATGTACTGAAATGATATCTGAGGTACAGGATTACATACAGTGACGCAGCCACACATGACAACATTTTTTTAAATGAATAATTGAACAGTTTAGGCTGACAATTTTAAGGGTTGCATTAGTATAATCGTTGGATGGTGTGTATTTGTGTGTGTGTGTTTGTTGGAAGGTACATGTCTGTGGAGGTGTTGTCTGGCCATAAACTATTCATTGGCGTCTCTGTAATGGCAGACACACGATCTGCGTACCTTGCTCTCCATTGCAATGAGGCTATGCTTCCCTCTGCTTGCTACGGTGGAACGTTTGATGGTTTTTGGGTGCAGGAAGTGGTAGTGGTCCGTCAGACCCCCGATCTGCAGCAGCACAAGGAAAAGAGGACCAGTCTGTGCATCTAATCCTTGCTTGTGCATATCCACCGCAACATTGTGACCGGCGCAGGTATAAATTATGCACTTAGGCTTGATGTATTCTATTGAGTCAATCAGCAGCTCACCTTACGCTACTGATAAACTTACCAACAAGGTGCAACCTGACCTAGAGGAAAATAGAGCTTAAGCCAATTGGTTGATGCTTACTCTCTGATACCGTGTGGCCACAGCGCTATTATGTTGGCTTAGGCTAAATTATAACTCAACCTAGATTAATACAAAGATGCCACATCCTGTAACTGTTACATAATGGGCCTTGCATAATACATAATGAGTTAGATACCAACAAAAGTATTTGGTATTCATCTGCAGCTGCATTCAGACACGAAATTTGATGTTCATGAAAAATAAATGTGTTCAGAAAACTGAATTTATACTTTGGGATTTTGAGTTAGCCTACAATTACATGAAGAGACATCACACCCATATGTACACACTGAACATTGGCATCAATCCCATTAATTTCTTTTTGCTGTTCTTCTGGGAAGATCGATTTCACTAGTTTTGTGTTAATTCAGCTGCAAGAACTTTAGTAAGATCAAGCACTGATGGTCAATAATTAAACCTGGGGTATATTCAGCATTGCATTCATCCCAAAGGTGTTGACTGGGGTTGAGCTCTGTGCCAGATGTCATTTACTTCAGGAATTTCAAGCCCCGACTTCCTCACTTTGTTTAAAGGACAATTATCATGCTGTAACAGCACACAATGGCTCTAAAGAATTGTTTGCATCCAAAAGAAAGGAACATATATTGTGGAAGGAACATATATGGGATCAATTCTCAGCAGATGTTCACAAAAGCTTGGCCATTCAGTGTCTCCAAATTAGGATCATACCTAGTTATTGCAATCATACACATTAAAATTGTGCTAAAACAATCAATTTATTTCAAAGAAATTAAAAGAAACCAATCCAAAAGACAATTATGACTAGCAGTTTGAATTAGGAAAAGTAATTGCACCCTATCAGGTGAGGAGTAAAGGCTATTATAGTGTATGCATCTTGTATGCTGCAATGTCTGAAATGTATTATTGGATGATACCAAGCTAATCAGCATTCTTTCACCATTTAGTCATCATTTAGGCGTGTGAGCTTTGCCTTTTATTAGGTTTTGCGAGTGTCACAAAAGAGAAATCGGCTTTGCTGAAAGCAAAGAAATCAGCATTACAGACACTTTCGTAAATCTGATAGGAATTTTTTTTAGATGGGTTTGCAATTACACACAACTTTTTCTTTCGACTTCTCTAATTTAATAAGAAAAAGTGTGAGAGGCTATGTAAATAACTACAGTAAAAGGAAAGGGTAGAAAAACATTTACACTGCATCATAAAAAATATGAACAAATTGGCCTATAGCCAAAGTTATTCAAATTTCGATGTTTAGCTTACTAGCTTATTAGGTATTGTGAGTTAAGTGTTTGTCTTGCATGGTTGCCCACATACATTATAGAGGAGGTAGTGACCTACTGAGGTAGTCTCAAATGAAAAGAATAGTTATATCATGTAAAAATCATGACAATTCTGATAAATGATTTTTCTTTGGAAACATATAAATCAATATTACAGAATGCGTGTATTTTTTTATTATTAGGTAATACATAAGCCAGCTACCTCAGTAGGCCTGAGACATTCTGATGGCCAATATCAATCATTTGAGGTGAAGATTCAAGATTTGATTTGTCACAAACTTTACGTACAGCATACAACTGGCAGTGAAATGTAAACCTGATCGGCCGCTAAGAAAATTGTGCTAAATAAAAGAAACTATAAATATAAAAAAAAAGATTAAATGTATTAGATAAAGTGATTGAAATATATTCGTACTATTACTATATGTGCAAAATGTAATGGACAAATTGTATGGAATGGAAAAACGACAATAAAAAGAACAAAAACAGTAACAGTTTAGAAAAAAACAAGAAAAAGTTAAGAAAAAGTTGAATAAACCATATTATTACTATTATCAATATCAAATTTTTTTTTTTAGACTACAAAACACTTCTGTAAGTCACTCTGCAAATGGGCGTCTGCCAAATGCTGTACATGTAAATGTAAATGCAAAACCAATAGCAGCTGGTGAACATAGTTTAAAGCCACAGGAAGCAAAATCCTGCTTTATAAAGAAAACATACACAGCATTAAAGTTACATACCTGCCCCATATTCAGAAATCCATACTTTTCAGCGATCAGGTCAGCATTTTCTAGCCCTCCAGTTATTCTCACAGCCCAGTGGTTTGTGAATAATCGTCCCTTGCAAACCAGGAACGTAAGCACCAAAATCAAGAGAAAAAGAAAAGGCACTGCAGGTGGTCTCATACCTGACGTCATCTTCCATTCATTTCTCATTAAACATCACCAGGGTCATATGTAGCTATAACATTAATAACATTGTATACCTAAAACTGCAATGATTAGAAAACGTACAGTAGCTCCCTACAGACGCAGTTTTGACGTGTCCTCGGTGTGGAGTGTGTGTGTGGATGTGAATGTGGACTGGTCCTTAGTGTCTGTCTCAAATTACACCTACTGCATTTGGAAGGGGAGAGTCAGAGGTTTAAAAGCAACAGGCTGAAGACAGAAAACTCTGAAGTCAATCTGGGAACATTTTAGGAAAGTGGCTTTATTAAGATAGAATGAAATTACACACATTCATTATAATATTGTTTTATTTTATGTATGGCGCACTGTACACAAAAATATTGTGAACACTGAAAATACATGCTCAAACTTTTTGGTCTCCACAGAGGACCAGTAGAATTTTCTCGTAATCCCCCTTGGTTTCTGCCTGTAAACACCAAAGCATTCGTCAGTAAACACATGCATTTTTAAACAATTTCACATTCAAACAAACTCTCAATGTGACTTACGAGAATGTCCTGCTGAAGAGTTTTCCCATACATCCTTTTGTACTCCTGCAAAATCTTCTGAAGGTCCACTTCAGAGCGGCTCACTATGATCCGAATCAGCGTGTTATGGTCGGCCCCTAAACCCTAAAGATGATGTAGGTCTTATCAGAACTCCAGTCTAATACAGTGAGTACAGGCGAATCATTGTCAATCAAGAGTTTGGTGAAATTTGTTTTCTAGAATATAAAAAGCATTTTCACAGGGACCTCTTTTTCAACAATTAATACTTTCTTAATAAAAATCTCAAATGTAAAAAAAACAGTCAAGATCAGATGATTATGGTGTAAGGGAATGTGAATTGTGCCAATGGTATTTATTTCTTCTTTGATGAATAATACTTTTCATAATAAATTATGCCTGAGTCTAATTTGTGAAGAGGTAAGGTGTGCCTGTTAATTCTAAACTAGGATCTGAAATCAAATAAAAATAATAATAATAGTAATAAAAAACTTCTGTGTTAAAAAACTCCTCAGTGCCACCTGCTATATCACAGTGTATACAAGTGCAAATGCTTTGCCACTTTTTTGTGCCACTAAAAATTTTATTTCACAGCAACATAATTGCATAGATTTACATTTAGGTACATACCATAAGTAATTATTATTTTTGTTGTTAATATCATCATTAATTTGTTTTACCTTCATAGCCAGATGCAACCTTTCAGCAAAGTAGGCAGGTTTGTTCCAGGCTGCTTTCACTGTATAAACAACAATCACATTCTACAGTCACATTCAGGGCTTCAGGACTATACAGTTTTAAACGAACAAGTGTGTAGGTGTGATGCATAATCGTGCTTTTCTGATGACTTAGGATTGACATGCTAAACTGGAATGCGGCCTTTTCCTTTATTTGCATTGTACAGCTTATACACACACCCTTATGCACAGCCACCAACATAACTTCTTTGTATTCCTTATCTAAAACACATCCTCAGACTGGTCTCTATAAAAAAAAAGTATGAGTTTTGTCAGCTTTAAAAAAAAAAAAAAAAAACTCGTTAGGGAGGTTAGTACAGACTGGGAGGAGATTAATTTGATCAAGTAATGACTTACACGGAGTATTTACTCATACATAGTGATATTTACTCATATAGACTTACCCAAGGTTAATAAGCAATCTTCAAGATCTCCACTTAGTTCCTGCATCAGTACCTTAGCGAACCCCTCAGAGCTAAGCTTCTCATACTGCTTGAAAACTGAAAAACAAACATTCATATAGAAATAAATAGGTGCCAATATTTTTGGTTTACTTGCATAGTTGCACCAGCAAAATAACTGAGCTTTTGTGTGTTTATATGCTTTTACAGCAAATGTGTACGAATTCGCTGAGTCATTGAAGGGGAATGGACAGGCTTAGGGTTACTTTTACCTGAGAGTTAAAAAAAAGTCTCCTGAGCTAAACCAAGTAACAGGAAACAGGGCCCTTATTTTATCCAAATATATTTTTCTATACATTTTTTAGGTGATACCTAGACAGACTTTAGTGACAGAACTTATGATTATTGAAAGTAAGACCTGTGTTTATAGGGAATGACCAGGTTCTGCTTGCGCCAATCAGCACAAAGTAATATTACAAACAAATGATGCCTTTTATGCCCTTCAGAATGTTTTCTTTACATTTCCAATGCTGTTTTTGTAGTACTGAGTTGCATTCATTTGATGCAATATTCATACTAAGTTCACTGATTTCAACTCTTAAACGAAAAATTTTTGTACAACGTATGATGGAAAGTCAGGCCGACAATCAGACGGTGTAAAACCACCCTACGTAAAAGCGTTGCTATTTATATAGTTCTGCCATTCTCTTGCTTTTTCTTTCCATGTTTGAAAACTTTGCTTGGTTATTCTTGTTAGCTTAGCATCCTATTACAAAATTTAGATGAAATGTAAGGCATTGTTACACTTCCAGGAGCATAAACTTCTGAACGGATTTTAAAATCGAGTTAAATGATTGCCTGCGAAAAAGAAGAAAGCCTGATGAAGCTCAGGAGTTCATTACCAGGTTCAATGTGTGTCTTTAATGCAGAAAACATTACGTAATTGTGTTGGACCAGATTTGGTCCCTTTTTACAAATAGCTTGATAAACATGGATTTATTTAAATTATGAATTTATTTTAACCATGTCGTCTACTTACTTTTGCACAACTGGGCATCACCTCTGGAGGTAAGAATGTGGATAAAAACAGAATCCACAGTGCCAAGCTTTTTCTCGCCAGCTTCATACAGAGACTGAGACCACAAATGGAATTAAACATTACAACACAGCATGTAAGAATTGCTTTTGTACAGTTTATATTAGCTACACAGTACAGTTCTTAGTTGTATGGTTAATTTCTGCAGTTTTTATACCTACATTTTGCCTTATATACTGATTCTTGTATAAAGTTACATTAAAAGGTGCATTGTAGGAAAAATAAAATGCTTTAAAATATTTTACCTTGGCCTCACTTTTTGCAAGTCCATCATCAAGGTCACGATCTTCATTTCTGGTCCCCTGTTTTAATAACAGGTTTGGTTTTTATTCAAATAACACTTAGGTATTCATGAGACTACATAACCCTATGACAACCAACCTAAGCCTACATACACATTTGCATAGCCATATTGCAAAAAGTTTTATTAGACATAAAATCCACAAATTTTCATTGGCATAAAGGCTGTTTTAACCCTTTGCATGCCTTTACATGTCTTCAATACCATACAGTAAACCAACACACACACCATACAGATGATTTCCAGTAGCAATCTGCTGACATGACTGAATAATTACATCTTTAACTAGAATCTGGTTTTAATACATTTATGTTGACATAGATGATTTAACACTTTCCAGACAAACATACATTCAATATACTATAAACCAACAATACACATTTATATTTCAGTATAAATGTAAAGTCTGCTGACTTCATTTATAGTTTTACTGGAAACTTGACATCAACACTACAACCTTATTTTTGTTCAAATGTCAGGGCAATGATTTTGTAGCTCAGTGGACTTCATGAGCCTGTCACAGGTTCACCACTTGTCCTTGCTTGGAGCACTTTTGATAGATACTGACCACTGCAGACCCGATCATTTTTCCTGCTTCTAGCACATTAACTTTGGGGGGAAAATGTTGAAATAAACTTTTATTAAAGTGAGTAGCTTTCTGTCAGTTTTAATAAATACTTAATAATATGTACGTGTCAAACAGCCTTATGACACGGCACCCTTACGAAAAAGATTAGTCTTTATCATTCTCTAAATAAATGAGAAATTTATACCTTGCACAAGGCAAGCAGGGCCGTCTCGAAATGTCCAGTAGCGTCACCTCGAATATCATGCTCCAGTTCCTCACCGTAAGCTGTGAATGGTAAAATCTTTTACATTTCCAAATATCTAAGTCATGTTTTACACATATTTAAGTATTTCTGCAATGCTGCTTGTATATGCCATGTTATACTCATATCTCAGTATTTACCATCTTTAAAGGCAGTTTTCAGCTTTGCAATTTCCTGGTTCGATCTTGTCCCCAGAATTTCATTCAACGCCTTTTCTTTGGTTCCCAAACCCTACATTTCAATTATAGACAACATATTCTGTACTTTTTACGACAAGAAAATACAATAAAAAAGTCAAATGTTTTATTATTAAATTACAGTGCGTTTACCTTCATGGCTTGTCTGAGTTCATGGGCATCGTACTGAGCTGGAGTCATGAGTAGGGCCAGGGCCACATGTTCGTAATGGGACTTCAACACTGAACTCAAGGCCTTCACTAAATCCTTAAGAAAAAAAGAAATTCTATATAACAATGCGTAATCAAAAGTGATGTGTTACAGTCAGTGTGCATTTTTTTACTCTCACTTTTCCAGTGTCCTGTTGAAAAGCTGCTTTGATTTCCTGTCTCTGTGCATTAGTCCGTCTAGCTAGTATCTCTGTAATGGCATTTTCATCCACACCTGCACAGAGATAGAGAGAGAAATCAGAAACACTCATGCAATAAAGAAGCTTCAACTAGATAATGATGTCAATTAATCAAAAATTTGTCAACTTTAATCGTTTCATTACAAGAGCATTACAAATAGTCAAAATCTGGTTTGATAGACATACAAATGCTAACCTAGAAAGTTTTTCGGGCCTGAGTAAAGTAGCAGAAAACAGTTTAAGATGACTAGCTTGCTAGCAGGAGTGTATAGCAATAACCAGAGCTAACTTTCGATAGATGTTTTAATGTACACAGTATGTAGAATTTCCTGAAATTTTACCTCAGTAAAGTAGCAGTTATTCATTTTAGTTAGCTTACTATTTTATTAGCTAGCTAACATAAATGCATAACAGCAACCTGAGAGAGCAAACTAAAAAATTATGTGAACAATATTTACAGATTCTTGAGACTGTGATAAGACATAACAGACATGGACTAGTAGCCAAGCTAGCTAAGTCATTTGAAAGTCCACTTTTGCCGTTTTGGGTAAATTTGTAGCTTTGACGGTAGATGAATCACTGCTCAAGAGCTTCAGACTAGTTCGCAATTAGAATGTTGATTGATAAAACCAGCAACACCAGTCTCATACACACATACTTGACACATCAATATACAGGAAAGCATTGAAAGTCATTTTCTCACAATGAACTGAGCACTGAAACTAACACAAACTTTTGGGTCTGTTGCAAAATATTTAATCCTTACTGTCATTTTGCTAGCCGCTAGTCACTTGTTTTTAGTAACTCTACCTTTGGTTTCTATGGCTTTCTGTAAAGCAGCAGCATCTCTGCTGGCATTGAAGTTCGGATCAGGTCGGACGGTACCATAGTAAGGAGTGCTGCTTCCTTTAGAAGAATCTTTGGCCTGTTATTTAACAACCAGAACAGTCAGAAAACACTTACGTCTTGAAACATTAGTAAAGAAACAATTTCACAAATTATAAAAAACAAAACAAAAGCAAGCACTAAACAAACCGAATTGTCTTTCGGCTTGTCATCGATGATTCCTTTAAATAGTTTTTGGAAAAATGACATCTTGACAGCTCTAAAAGACACAAATAAGCTAATTGTTAATCAGATCATTAAATGTTAATATACATATAAATCTTAATAAACCGGGTGTACAATTTTAGCTCAGTACAATGCACCAGGAAATACTTGACCAAAAGATTTGTCCAACATGTGCTGCTAAAATTTGCATTTAAAGTATGTTATAAGCAATTTTAAACCTATTTCTGTTCCTAATGACTATCATAGCTAACACAGCCTTTTATAAGGGTAAAACTGCATCTCACCTGTGTTATGATGGTCGCAGGTATCAGACTTAAATGTATGGAAGGAACAGAAATCACAGCAGCTCACTGAACTGGTATGAAATGGGTGGAGATTGAGGAATCATGTCCTACTGGTTATACCTGACTTCATGCCAGTACCAGTTACCTTATTTCACAAGAAGCTTATCATACTGTTTCTCAGTGGTTGTGCATTTCACACCTAGACCTTCAGTGGTGTCCTACCCGAGTCTGGCTAATACCTAATACCATCATTATGATATCATGGCTATAGAAATAATCAATATTATACAGAAACTCTGTATAACAGAGCGATGCATCACAGAAATGTATCTCATACAGCGAAATTAAATGCCATTACTAAGGCAAAAAAAAACCCTCAATGAACACAATAACAAGTCTTCTTTCAATGCAGCCACAAATGCATCATCTGCATACATCATCCCTAGCAAAAGCATCAATATTATCCTCATTAAACTGACCGAGTTTTCTGTGTTTCTTTTCCCCACGTATTCTTGGGGAAAAACAGATATTAAACCCCCATAAGAGATTGTGCAGTTTGCAACAGATGCGGGTTTGACTAGTGCACTCTCTAACCATTCAATCAACGAATGTGAAAATGCTGACGTGTTCTGATGCCTGCTAAGGGCATCGTATTAGTAATAATCAGATGCCCCTAGCTAAAATCTTTGTCTATCTATATGTTAGTTTTTATCTATCAAATATATATAACATATAACATATACAGGCACTGCACACCTGAAAGAAATGCTGTGAAAAGTAGAGAATACACATTTGGTCCTTATTTAATATATATTCAAGTACAGAAATATATTAAAACAAAAGTCAGTGGTTCTAAAAGAGTTGAGGTCACCAGAGAAGACCTTGTTGGCCCTGATAGCCAGTTACTGCTGGTTCTCCATCTTTGGCCAATAGCTACAAATTAGATAGAAATTGGGGTCTTTAAAGGTTTTATATGCATTCCTAATGGTGTACACAAATGCAGAATAACAGAATGGCAAAATTTGAAACTCGAGTTTGAAAAGTCTTAAACAAATGGCAAATGGCATTGGGGGAAAAAAATACTTGAAAACAAAAGCTTACTCTGTAAACTCAGGAAAAGACGGTAGCCTCGAAACAACTCAGTAAACAGACCATAAAACTTCACAATCAACAATCAAGAGACAAGCCTCAGGTGGAAACAATAGGCGCTAACGAAGGATTTGGGCGCACTCTGGCGACATCTGGTGGGAAAAATAGGAAGCACTAGAAAGAAAAAGCATAAACATGGACCCCTGTGAATGGCAGGGAGGCTGGAGGTAAAACTGTTAACAGAGGTCTTACAGTTTTTCTCAGTTGCTTTGGAGCATTTGTCGAATCATCCTTAATATTTGCAAACCAGTAAGTGCATTTCTCCAAACGATGTGTACAAACAGCTCAATACATTGGATTTCTTGCAAAAGCCTGTACTTTTCTCAAAATCCATAGTTCATCTTTCAAAAGTAAGTATTTGTGTCAATGAACATCTCATTCTCATCAGAATTAAAAATCCCTTTGTCATTGTTCACAAACAAGATCATCAAACTGTTTAGTCATGTTTTCAGTAAGACAGGGCACAATTTCAGTATTTCTTGATATAAGCTATATTTTGTATTATAATGATTGAAAATGCAAAAGGCTGAATTTCTTCTGTTTGGCATCTATGAATTTCAGCAGCACAATTTTATTTGTTTGATTGCATATATAATTTATATTGATTGCAAGAGACCAGACAGGATTCACACTTTTACTGCACTGTAATAGTTTTAGTTTGTTTCTTGGTTGTTCATCCGTTTTCAGAAATTGTAATTCTGTGTTTTGCTCTATCGCCAATTGAAGGTTCACAAGATTCACCTTTGACCTTTTTTAGAGAACTAGTTGATCATTAGTTGATTTGATGCAGTTCACTCGCCTTCAATAGTGACATTCAAATCACATTTACCACAAATATTTTAATAGAAATTTAAGCTTGACAGATGATGACAACTGCATTAACCATTTTGCATTCAATGACTTATGCAATGAACTGATGCTGAGATGTTTCGGGGGTTTCTATGAAATGTTTTTATGATGTGCAGAAGTAACTAAATGACGTGGAGGTTCAACAAGAAATTTTGAGAATTTGAAACGCTCCAAAGCAACTAAGAAAAACTGTAAATTGCAGACTTAAGGCCCATTGAATTGGAAAGTAGTGCATTATATTGTGCTCCATTTATTCCTGGTGCATGGGCCCCCAGGATTTAAGTGTCTCTGCTGGGTTCAAGGCTGACTTGTTCGTTCTGTCACGGCCAGGGTCCAAACCGGGGCAAATGCATAAGAGACAGGAGGTCTAGCACTCTGCCACAGGTAGGTGTATTAACCTAACTGCAGAGACACACTCAGAATTCACAAAAAAAAAAAAAAAAAAAAAAAAAAAATTTTTTTTTACAAAGTTTAAAAACTCAAAAATAAAAACAGAAAATAATAATCCCAAAAACTAAGGTTTAAAAAAAATCCAACAATCCAAAAAAATCCAAATAAAAAATGTAATAAAATAATTGCCCCAAATTACGAAAGTTTTTAAACAATGTATTTCTTAGTCACATTCTCAGCAAAAAAAGAAGAAAAAAAAAGAAAAAAGAAAGAAAAAAATCAGGAAAAGACAGGAGACTTCCGAAAAAGACCACAGATTATAACGAACAATCAAGAGACAGATACGAAAGGGGGAACTCATGTGCACTCTGGCGACATCTCTTGGGGAAAAACAGGAAACACAAACAAAGAAGGAAAAATCAGAAATCTAGCCAACACTCTAGTTTCTGACACTTCTGTCACAAATCACATATGTGTACTAATGCTGAGAAACATGCAGATACTAAAAACAAACAAAACGTTTTTGATAGATAGATAGATAGATAGATAGATAGATAGATAGATAGATAGATAGATAGATAGATATTTAAATCAAATAAAATATTTTGAGATATGCAAATTACAGGAAAAGTATATTACTTTTGGTCTTTGTGGAATTTGGGTACCTCTTGTGGAGAAATATATTATTGCAAGTTATTTATGAAGCGAATAAACCGATACTACATCAAATATTTAATCCAATTAAAAAAACTTTTTTACGTTTTTGCAATTTCATTCATTATCCTCAAGTACTAAAGATGTTTTCATTTTGGTTAATTAAAATGTAAATGTTAGGGTTGGCAAGTTTGCGTAAACAAAATAAGCCCAACATCCATTTTAAAACTCAACATTTGAATAAATAAATATAAATAAATAAAATCAAGCCAGTTCCAAAGTCGGGGTCTCTCAGCTTCTGCATTTAATCACACATTTATGAATATATTCAAATGCCAAAACTGATGCAGGACAAATAAATACATTAAAATCATAACCAAAGTTGATTTTCTGACCTGTTCCTAAATGGTCTTATATTATTACACATACAGATACATATATACAGCATGGCAAATCACTGGTGTGCTCAATCATTTAATATATTTTACTAATATACATTCACTATCCTGTAAATAATACGGAGAGCTTACATATACTCATATACTTACTCGCTAGAGAATCTAGATATGTTAACATTAAAAATATACAACATGTGTACCATGTAACTCTGAGGAAAAAAAACAACTATATAATTATTTAATGATAAAAGTATTCTAAAACATACAATTAACCCGATTCCAGTGGAAAACTTAAGCCTTAAGCCTGATATGGCAACCTTTAGCCAATCTAACACTGTCATTTATATCCGCCAGTTTATTTGTTCTAAAGGCTGTGGAATGGTACATAGATACCTAATCATTCCTAGCAAAACATGACAGCGCTATTGCCTCAACGATGCTAGTTACTGAATATACAATGTTATATATAGCAATTTACATTTAAATTCCATTGTGCATGTAATATACAGCATTTAATCGGTATGTATGTGTTTAAAAGATAAGACAATAGAGCTTCATTATTATGTATAATTTGTGTGAACAGTTAAACAGGATTAATAGTCTGGGTACATAGTTCACTTCATCATTCAGGAGGTAGTCTGATACTATCTAGTGCTAGTGGCTAGTGCTAGTGTGTAGTGTTATTGTCCCTTGCGATGTCCTGTGCCTGGAGGTGGACCCGGGTGTCCAGGCAGAGGCCCAGCAGTCCTGGGGCCTGGGGCTCGGTTCACAGGCCCCCGGGCATTAGGATTGGCCGAAGCCAGCGATACGTCTTTCTGTAGGTTCACACCATTCGCAGCCGATCCGGGCTTCACTTTCGATGGTTTTCCTCCACCGCGTTTGTCTTTGGTATGGAGAAAAATTTAATAGAATTACATATGAGGCAAATGCTGTGAAATTATGGCTGTAAGGTGGAACCTGTTCTCACCTGCGTGTTCCGTTGAATCCGGCATATTCGGGCGTCTGGGTAGTAAATCCTCTAAATCTTTCATCACTTGATTTGTGCTGTCTTTGTTATTCCTCCTGTTCTTTTCCTCATCTCTTGCCTAAGAATAATTAAATTATTACTACTACTACTACTAATAATAATAATAATAATCATCTAAAATTAACCAACCTATACCCCACAAACACACACAAAAGAATTTCATAAAACAAAAACATTTTTTTTTTTTAAATGACAAAAACAGGAGCCAACTAAAGCTAACTAGATTCATTGCTGACAGAAAAAAAAAAACATTATGAAGACATGATGGAGGCCTGAACCAGCCTGAGCAGAAGAAGGTGTTTAGGTATGGTAAATAAAGCTAGCTGTATAGAGCTAATGACACAAAAACAATTTTGTTTTTTAAACTTACCATTTGCATTTTCTTTTTTAGCTCATTGTTGGCGTTCTGATAGGCCTCAGACACTGAGTTGAGATAGTAAATTGCCAGACTACAGCATAACAACAAAACATCTTTCATTACCGTGAGTCAAGAAACAAGGGAGAAGGGACAATATAGTTGATGTACAGAATTGTTCTAAATAAAAAAAAGTACAGATGAAATGCGTGAGGGACTCACACCATGAGCAAAACAGCTGGGATGATGAGGCCGGGGTTGGCAGCGTAACCGAACAGCTTCCCCATAAAGGCAGGCAGATCCAGATCTATTGTCTCGATCAGTACATCAAACATCCTCTCTTTGCCACTGTGAGAACAAATAAAGGTGTGCTCACAGATCGTGAGGTCTCATTGCAGATGGCCGTTGCAATTTATAATGAGAAATGTTTTGATAGAACTTAATAGAAATGGACTTTCCAAGAAATTGTGAAACCAAACAAATTGAGTTTAATATGTTATGAGCTTATTAAGTTTAATAACATTTGTGGTGTGTGTGTGTGTGTGTGTGTGTGTGTGTGTGTGTGTGTGTGTTGATAACCTAAAGGGCCCACAGTCGAAGGACGGTGGCAGAGACATGATGGTGTAGACGACAGGCAGCAGGCTGAGGAAGAGGATGAGAAGAAGGAGACCCATGTAGAAGTTGTTGGATTTCGAGGCCTTGAAGACTCGCTCATGGGGAACGTTGGTGGCCATGACGGCCCAGCACTGGTAGTACATAGAGGTCAGGAGACGGAGGACGTTGATGCCGACCAGACCAGGAGCGTAGAATGCTCCCATCCTAAAGCACACACACACCATTTTGGAGATGATCGAAATGGATGATCAATAATTTGGGCAACTAAATAAATGAAAAATTCTTCCGGAGCACAGACCAGTTCACTTAAAAAAAAAAAGAATGTCACACACCAATGCATTGCAGGCTTCTATACATAAAAAAGATACCCTATTACGTCTCATGATTTTGCGTCCTACCAAATCATCCCTTGATTGAAGACCAGTCCGAGGACATTGCCACTGATGTCAAACTCACCATAGGAGGGCTAAAGACAGTAGATAAAGATAGAAGTTAGTTACCCAAACAGTAAAATAAAATAAAAAATCATGGGTGTAAGATGACCCACCCAGCCTGCCTCCAAGTCCCAGCACCAGCAGTAGTTAAGGAAGCGAACAACCAGAGCTCTCACAAAGTCCCCGATGAGGATCGTCAGATACGTCACTTGGATATCAGAGACGGTCAGTTTCACAAATTCCTGTGGAGAACAGTGTTTGAACCAACATACACATTGCTAGACTAAAAAAAAAAAAATTGAATACTAAAAGGCAACAGCATGTATGTGGCAGCCTGGGAAAACCCTTCAATTGGGTCAAATCTACTATATCTACTCCATACTACACGTTCCTCTATATCTGCCTCGTTTACATTAACTTTCTGCATATCTTTCCTCACAACACCCACAAACCTCCTTCTTGGCCTTCCTCTTTTCCTCCTTATTGGCAGCTTCATCCTCAGCATTTTTCTACATATATACCCCATGTCCCTCCTATGCACATGTTTAAACCATCTCAATCTCGCCTTCCTCACCTTGTCTCCAAAACGTCCCACATGCGCTGTTCCTCTAATAAACTCATTTCTAATCTTGTCCATCATTGTTACTCCCAATAAAAATCTCAACATCTTCAGTTCTACTTCCTCCAGCTCCACCTCCTGTCTTTTACTCAATGCCACTGTCTCTAATTCATACATCACAGGTCTCACCACAGTCCTATAAACTTTCCCTCTCACTCTAGCAGATACTCTTCTATCACAAATCACTCCTGCTATCACTCTTTTCCACCCACTCCACCCTGCCTGCACTCTTTTCTTCACTTCTCTAACACACTCTCTATTACTTTGCACTGTTGACTCCAGGTACCTATCCTCCTCCACCTCTCCAGGCTCTTCTCCAACTGCTCATTACTCTCAACACAAATCACAATATCATCCACAAACATCAATGGCCAGGCAGACTCTTGTCTGACCGCGTCCGTCCACCTGTTCTTCACCACTGCAAACAGGAAAGGGCTCAGAGACGATCCTTGATGCAGTCCAACCTCCACCTTGAACCAGTCAGTCGTTCCTACTGCACACTTCACTGCTGTCACACTGTCCTCATGCATGTCCTGCACAACCTCACATACTTCTCTGAATTCCTCATACAATACCACAACTCATCTCCCGGCACCCTGTCATACACTTTCCCTAAATCCACAAACACACAATGCAACATCTTCTGCAATCTGGTTAAATATGTATTCTGTAAAGCTGTATATATATTTTTTTAATTAATTCTTATTTCATGGTTGCTGTGGAATCTGATGGGTTTTCCCAGACTGCTACACATTTGTATGTGACTTATTGTGACTGAAACTTTGGCCATAATTTCTTATATAATTTTTACACCTAAGCAAAATCATCACTCTATAAAAGCATCTAATACAATCCTTATCCACTAGATATAATTTTGTTGCATTAAAACACTGGGCGGTGAGAGATAACAGGGAGCCTCATTACTATGCCCACTGTTGTCTCCCAGCACGGGCCCCGGATCACATCGGCCGGGTTGAGAGGGGGCGGCGTGCCTGTCGCGTTCGGGTTACTGGCACTGTAGTTGGCATAATATTCCTTCATTAACCAAATGCTTGCATTCTTGATGGATTGTTCCTCCACCAGCTTAGAGAAAAACAAACATACATATGTTACATACATTGATATACATTTTGATACCCCTATCTAATTTTTCTATACAATTTTCTTTTAGGCTTAAATGTAACAATGGTCTTAAATGGTGAATTTATATCAAGAGTTACATAATTATGATCATCATCATCGTCATTATCATGATCATACCTTTTGATTGACCTCATCGAACAGAGCCAGCAGGAATGTATAGAGGTTACCCAGGAAAAGGGCGAAGATGCGTCCCAGTTGCCACTTGAGGGCAATGCGGGGGTGGTATTCCTCCAGCTCGGCGATCGTCTCAAACAGCATTGGGCCCACAAGCCCAAGCAGCGACATTATGATCTCCATCTGAATAAAGTTCACCAATATTTTGGACCTCATTGGAGTGAAAGATCTTTAGTGGCCTGCTATATAGATCTCTGACCCAATTAGGGGTCAGACCTCAACCCTAGGCCTCAACCCTCCGGAACACCTTTGGGATGGATTGGAACACTGACTGCACTCCAGGACTCCAAACCAGACCTCAGTACATGACTTCACTAACACCATTGATGCTAAATAAGCATACATTTTCACAAGCACACTCCAAAATCTATCGGAACAACTTCCAAGAAGAGAGAAGTTTACTATAACAGCAAATTGGGACTGAATGTGGAACTGGATGTTCAAAAAGCATATAGCAACAAAGCCTTATTAAATACAAATCTAGGGAAAGTTGTGCTGTAGTACCTCATTTTTCTCATACCAGCTCAGATCGTCTCTGCCAGCAAACTCTTGTGAGCGTTTAACTACGAAGTAAATGAGATATCCGCTTCCTCCCAGAATGCAGAAAATTAGGAAGTTGGCCAGGACACGCAGGAATCTCCTGAGGTGAATGTTCTCATCCTTCTGGTTCTCCTGTTCATCCACAATGGACTCCTACAATACACAGGTATACTCTTTCAATGCAAACACTCACACAGTGTAGACTATGTTTCTAGAACAAATAAGTACACCTGCACATTCTAACCTAAACCCCCTCAGATTCATGCACACACCTTAAAACTTGTGGTGATGGAGGCGAACTTGTTGTCAGCCGTCTCTGAATTACCAATGAGATAGTCCCAGCTCGTGAACATCTTCCAGGCAAAGGTGAACTCGCTGTCCTCGCCGTCCCCACCCCCCACATCTGCGTTTTTAGCCATCCTAACGGCGAGAGTGGACTGCGTTCATAAAAGTGGGAATCCACTCTAGCTGGCAGGATAACAGAAGCGCATTCTTCTGTTTTGACAAATAGCACATTCAACCAGTCCGAACCAGGGCAAGTAAAAGACAAGTCAAATTCTAAAGTAATAAAGGGTCTATTTTTATAACGACACAAGCGGAATTTGTTAAGGTAATGCCAACGTGTTGACAATTTTAATATGTTGATTTTTTTCTTACCATTCTTTGCCTGGTTGTTATTTTCGTGGTCAAAATTATAAGCACTGATATTGGAGGATTGGGTGCGATTTTCTAAATTACCCAACTAAATTTGGACAAAAACAATACTAATATCAGACCTTCTGTGCAAAAATAAACATACTCTTCTGACTTTGTTGTAAGGGCATAAATATTTGTGGTCACTTGAATCCAGTTTTCTGATTTATTTTAACAAAATCACCTCAGGTTTTATTTTGTGGTGACCTGGAAAACCATTTGCATAGTAAAATAATGACCTATACAGTGAGTGGTATAAATATTCAAATCACCCCCTTGAGATTTTTCACATTTGGCAGAATTACAACTATAAAATAGGTTCAATTGTGTTTAACCTTAATTGGCTTTTGCTATTGATACCCATACCCTTTAAAACCCCAACACTTCCAAATAAATAAAAAAAAACAAATTTTCCTCTCAGTTAGGGTCATGTGCCAATTCGCCCCAGCAGTTTGGTTTTCCCATGCAAACCATAGTTATTGAAATCCAACATGTGCTTCCCCAGAAACATGTAAAGCTAGACTAAATAGTATTTTTACTGTACAGTAAGAGGTTCTTGGCTCACAATATCTGAATAAAGGAGCAAAAATTGCTCTGTTGCCTTATTCGAGAGCCCACATTACCAAATATGGGTACTGTGAATAGCCACACAACACACAACCACTGTAAACTGGTATTTCTTATAGTATTGAATTGTATTGTATTGTATTTGTATTATTTAGTATTAGTATGATGATTATACCATGAGGTAACAAAATGTATACGGACCTCTAAAAACATAGCTGAACCTGTTTTAGTTGAAAATCTCTGTCATTTTTCAATTATTTCTTTTGCTGGAATTAAGTCACCTGAATCGCCTGAGGGATTTTTTCCAGACCACCACATTTTTATTATGGATAAAATGGTTAAGCACACAGCAAGCCACAAATCAGGGTAGAGCACACGCTCTGTTTTGAACTTGTTTTGATTGCTGCTTGATGGTATCTATTTACCACCAACCTACAACAGCAAGCTGAACATTTAGAGAAGAATAAATGATGTAAGAAACTCCTGACTTGAAATTCTCACAACACATGTAGCCTTATTTGCGCAACATTTTTGTAGTTGAAAAAAAGGTTTTGGGCTCACGATGATTTTATTACATATCAATCAGTGTTTAACTCATAAATATCATTCTATCGGTAAATTGGTGTGCCGAGAGTAACATTAAAGTCTTTTCACATAAACTGAGTTAAGCAAGAGTCTTGTGACAAAAATAATAATTGGAACATAACCATAAAAAATCATATTACTTTGAATACTTAATTACATTTAATGGCAAATACTTTTGTACCTTTACTCACATGAATGTTAAAAGGGAGCACTTTTAATTTTGCTAGAGTAATATTTTATGTAGTGTATCTCTACCTCTACTCAATTAGTTTAATAATTATGAGAGTTTAAATCTTACGTCAAAGACAGACTGAACTATCAACATTCAACATGACCTGTAATAATATTTCATGCCATTTCTAGCAGCTCTAGTAATGGATGAAATGAGACTCACGTTCGGATCACAACCATGAGGCTATACCCGAAGGTCCCAACGCCCACCATGAGGTAGGACAGAGGGAGGCGGAACTTCAGGAAGCCAATGGTTCTCTGGTTATTATAGTAGCCATAGAATAACACCGAGTATTTGCAGTAACCCTGTTAAAATAAAACGAGTCTTGTTACAAAGGTGGGAAAAATTCAGTGCATTCTTAAGAATAAAGATATTTATGAAAACATGGACTCATGTAATATACTAATAAGATCTTACACTAAAGTCTGTGAGAACCGAATAGTCCATTGCGGTGTCTTGTTCCTCTCGTGGAACTGTTTTTCGAGGAATAGAGCCATAAGGGAGACCCATGAGAACCTGTAAGATATACATTCAATAGAAATATAATAGGAAAAATATATGAACATGTTTTTTCAACAAAATAATGTAGTTTTTCAAGGCTCGAAGACACCTGCTACAATTTCCAGTAAGAGACTAAATGTGGAGTGGACAAATGCAAAGTCAGTTTACTTTGCTCTTGTTTTTGTATTTGATCACAGTATTTGATTGTGTTCGGGGAAAATTTTGCTTCAGTACATTTTTAATGTATAATATTTTGAACTGAACACTTATAATAAACAACAGTAAATAAGAAGCTGCCATTAGAATATAAGTGTAATCTCATTGTTCTTTCACTGAGTATCTGTAACTATAGAAAACTCTCCTTATAAAGGTCTTATATGCAGGAAAATAAACCCTGAACTGAATCCATTATTCACATAGAGTTCTCATAGATCACTACTTCTCCCTTTAGTACTAAAATACTTTTAAAAACGAGTACCTTAACGAGTACCCTTTCAGTACTTTTCCTCGATTTTTACACAAGAACAAAAATGTTTAATTCGGCACACGATACATACAAGGAAATGCATTTATTTCTTCAATCTGTTGAAATCTGTTGCTATATTCATTTTTAAAACATCTAATTGTTGTGCATAAAAAATTCATGATCCTCTCTGACCTCTGGGATCACGATCAGGCCAAAGGTCAAACTGAAGAGAACAAGGTTCATGCCGTACATCCAGCGGAGAAAGATGAAGTACGAGGCGACTGAAGAGCCGAAGTGACCTGAGAATTTAATACACAGTGCTTCTGAGAATTACAGGATTAACATGTTATAAGGGAATTAGTTCAGGTTTGAAAAACAAAACAAAGCCAGGAGGTGCTTCGAAATTATCAATATAAAACAAGTCAAATCCAATGAGAGATTTGCACAAAAAATGAGCCTTATGAATAATTGATTATGAACCCATTACCTAAGAAAGAATAAGAATGTTTTATGTTGAATTATGGAGGCAACAAAGTAGAGTACACCATGGTAGCAGTACTGGAGGCTAAAAAAAGTGTTTAAAACCATACTATTAATCCTAACAGCGCATCTGTTTTTCCCAAAGTTTGGGACAAAAAAAACCTTGAATATGTAGATTCTCAGAATCTAAATCAGGTATATTAGAGACCGCTCTCAGCATGTAAAGTGTCCTGTATTTAAAATATTGCTTATGGCAGCTTTAAAAAATGTTAACATTTACATATAGTGTGTTACTATTTTACGTATATTATTTACTTGTCAGTAAATGCCAGTGTATATGTCAGTGTTTATTTTTTTACATGATATTCTTTCCTGTAGTGTGATTTATTTTTGTAGTTGGGTAAAGGAAAATAAAATCAATCCTATTTTGTTTCCCATTCCAAAGTTTTTTAACTTCCAATTATTTTAGCCAAATGTGTTGAATATCAGAGGATATATTTAGTTAACTGTGAACAGATTGTCAGGTAAATTGCAATGTGTTTTTGTTTAAATGAGCCTTTGGCACTAGTGATGGGAAAATTGGATTATTTTAGTGACTTGATTGTATGAATCTAATTCATCAAAATTAATCTTTTTTTGAGTCATTTAGTTCATATTGTTTTTTCGATCAGCAATAAAATGAAATGTTAAATTCAAAATAAGCAAATTCCCCAAAGTCTACATACACAAACTATGAATATAGTTCCAATATTTTATATATGTATACTGTACATAACTGCATAGCGACTCGGACCAGAGGACTCATAAGAACTACTCAATTCTGTTTCCTGTGTAATGCAAACTAGAAAAGTTGAGAGTAAAGTACTTGATTCTGTTTTCTGTACATAACCTACAGAGATTTTCTGATGCTTTGCTCGTGTTCAGTAGAAAATGAACAAATCACTCTTAAAATTGAACAAATAGTTAATGAACGATCCCTCACTATTACGCACATTCCAGCCAGACAAATTGAATCACTATGTGGCTAAAATTCACCAGTAAATGTAAAATCTTACTGCGAAAGCTTTAATATATTCAGTAAAGATTTTATATGTACAGTATATCAATCCTGTCATTTACAGATCACCTTAAATTTTGGAACTCACTTTCAACTTCCTTTATTTTCCGTTCCCAGGGGATGCAGGCCGTCTTGAAATTATCGAAGTCTCTCTGAAACTTGATCCATTTCTAACAAAAACGCAATAACAATTATGAACAAATCAGACACGAAGCATAAAGTCTGCAGAACGGCGTGAGATCTGTTCCGGCATCCTTACCTTTGCCATCATCACTTTGAAAGCATACAGTTTCTTGCCTTTTCCTTTGCCCAGAGCACCTTCAAACTTATCCACAAACACCTGCGCTTCCCTAATAACAGAAGATCAACAAAGTGAGTATAAATGCAGATTTAAAAATCGCTTGGATGGATTTGGACACCTTAAACTCTCCATCGAAATGTTTTATTTAGTGAGTAGTATGAATAATTAAAATAAGCACTAGGGGCTTGCAAATAAGCACTATGGTAATAGTTTACTAATAAAACTATGTGCGAATTCTGGTCATAGTGGTTGAAAAAACATCTGAGGCAGATGAAAAGGCGATAGAGAATAAACTGGGATTCTATTGGTGCTATTGGAACTTTAGTAGGCTATTAAAGGAAATTTGGGAATGTTGGGAAAATTGCTGTATTTGTAGTTTATTTTACTATAATAACATATAACAGTTTGCATTAAGTGGAAATTTGTATGATAAACTATATTTGATCTCACTCTAATCTACTTCCTTTTGAAGAATTCCTTTAAAGTTGGCTTTCAGAGCCACAGATTTCTCATCACTATCTAAAGACACTGATCCAGACCCCTTTTCAGATGCTACTGAGACCACCGTTGAAAATTGCAACATAAAAAAAACCGGGAGACTCAGTCAGAAGTCAGAAATGCAGAAGTCATTCCATCATCAGGTTATAAGGAACTTCTGTATCACATAGCATGCTGTCATCTGAACAATTTCTGCTTAATAATCTAGTATGAAACACAGATTTGATCTTTTTTACTCAATATTGTTTTTTATTAGGTTAAAATTTTATTTTATTGATACTGATTCTATTTTTATTTGTTTGTTTCAACATTTTTCTCCTATTTTGTAACATTTGCACTTTTTATTATTTAAATTATAACACAACTGGCCATAAACATTTGTTTTTATACTTAATAGTTTAGTCTAAAGAAAGCACTGAAGAAAATATACTTATTTTCTTATACTTATTGATATAATTTTTCGGGATTCGGTTCGACACCTTCCTTGTTGCACAAGTAAAACAACCCAAAAAAGTTATCCTGAAAACCAAAAATTTTTAAATTGCTTTAAACAAAAACTCATGTTTTTGCTATATTCATGACTATTCAATTTATTTATTTATTTTATTGTAAATATGAGTAGCTGTGTAACCACAAGTCAGTAATATGAAAATAATATGAAAGGTGTGGATGCAGTGAGAAATGTAAGCCACTGTCCAGCTGGAGAGCGTAAGGGGTTCAAAATTATCAAGGGAATAAAAGTAAAATATGGCATTTATGATTTAAAACACATCAGAAAGGGGGAAATGGTAGACCAGATATGCTTCTTGGAAAAGACATTTCCACTTAAACACATCTGCATTAGACTTATGTTATTCGCACTCATATTATAAACACTTTAACTTTTACACTTAAAACAACAGTCAATAACAGGCCACAAAAACAATGTGATAAACTAAAAGATTCACAATAGAAAAAAAAACACTTTCACACTCATCCACAGTACTTGAGGTGTTTGAGCCTCCTCTTCATCCGCCACGGCTTGCTCCTAATATTAGAGATCAGCTTCTTCTTTTCCTCCACCTCTTCCATTAGTCGAGCCCTTTCGCCCTCTGACATGGACTCCTCCTCCTCCTCCCCCCCCTCTGACTTTGAGTCCTCACTAGGGTAGTGGGGACGCGCAGGGGTGGGAGGGAAGAAGAAAGAAGGAGCAATGAGCAACGCTACTAAAGGCTGTAAACAGGCTTATGCTGATCTGGGACCAGTTTTGCAGCTTCAGCTGCGTCAGGTTCCTAGACCACCATAAAAAGGGGAAGGCAGAGCCTGACGGTCAAAAAGTTTTAACATTATAATACAGTTAGCACAGTTGGGTTAAATAACACTTTCAGCACAAATGCATGTTTACATGCATAACCAATAATGCATGTAAAGTCACATTGTTACAAACGAGTCACGTGAACTCTTCATATATGATCAATTACTTATGAAATTACACACTTGTGTGTTTTTTTTTTTTTTTTTTTTTTTTTTTTTACAGGTGTCCAAAAATCTCTATGAGCAAATACCAAAATCCAGTGTATCATCACTATGGAACACTATAACAGCAAATAGAGATCTTCATGGTGTTCCCATGACATCACACCTGCTTACTACAGATTTTCACATACATTTCTATATTATATCGACCCATGTGAAAAACAGATAACAAGAAGTGTATGTAATTTTTCTCAACATTATTTGCTTATACTCTTATTTCATTAAAGTTCATTAGACAAATATTTTAAATGACACAATAACCAAACCAACCGCATCGAAAATCTTTAATTCACTCCTTAAAAATCAAACCAGCCACCACACCCACTCACCCTTTTGAGTCCTCACTGGGATAGTGGGGACACGCAGGGGTGGGAGGGAACAAGAAAGAAGCAGCGATGAGTAATGCAATTAAGGGCTATTAACATGTTTATGCTAATCTGGGACCAGTCTCGCAGCATCAGCTGCAGTACATGATATAATGACGAAAAAAAAAATCACATGACTCGTGATATTACACATGTGCTTACACATGTGCATTTTACGTTTCATATATTTTAGCATGTGATTTTTTTTTTCATTTTAGATATAATTTTTTTATTTTTTTTTACAAACAAATTATGATTTTTTTTATACAGAATTATTAATTCATTTTAAAGTGAATTATGATTTCTTTATAACGTCACATGATATTTTTTTATACCACTCCTTTATTTTTGAATTTATTTCCTTTTTCTTATTCTCCCCTGATTATCACATTCGTAAATTATTTGTTTCACTTTATTTATTTTCCCCATTATTTATTTTAATCATGTGGCACAGTATCTTAGACATTTCTGCTTATAGCATTCTGAAATATCCGTGCTTCGTGGTGTTTTTTTGTACCTAATCACGTGATTCACATCATCACATGAAAAACAATAATCGCATGCGATCATGTATGATGTTAATCACAAGTGATTTTTACACGAAGGTTGGACAACGAGGACTCATTTGCCTTCCTTGAAGATAAGATATGGTGCTGGCAACAGGAAAAACTTTTGCAAAATCGAAATCATTATATAAAGTTTTATAAAGTGATTTATTCCTTAAGAAATCAAACCAGCCACCACACCCACTCACCCTTTTGAGTTCTCACTGGGATAGTGGGGACGCACCGGGGTGGGACGAAAGAAGGAAAAAAAAATGGCGATGAGCAATGCTACTGCAGGGTATTAACAGGTATATGCTGATCTTGGAACAATTTTGCAGCTTCAGGTGCATCAGCTTCCTAGACCACCATATAAAGGGGAAGGCAGAGAGTTTCATGTTTTGAAGCAAACAGGGAATAATGCAAATTTGAGACTTTTATAAATACATTGAGAATTTTGGACATAGAAGATAAGATTTTTGTGGTTCCCCATACAGAAGATTCACAATCAATTTTTACATGACACATGCACGGTATAATTTACCAAATTTGTCCATTTTAAATGGACCTTTCGCCTTGCAATGTTTTGTTTTTATTTTTATGTCTGATTTATACACAAGATTTATTTTTAGGTGTTTTTTTTTTACACATAATTAATTTACGATCATGCTATTTTTAGACATGATTTATTGACACTCTATATACATAACAACACTCACCTCTCCGAAATCACTACCCTACTTGGCTACTATTGCTGAATGAGCACAAATCTCCAAAAGCACATTCCAAAAGCTGGTGAAACATCTTCACAGAAGTGTGGAGGATTTTACCAGCAAGTTTGTAGTAAATGTGAAATGGCATACAAAAAGCACATACCAATGTTATGGTCAGGTGTCTACAAACTGTTGTTCATACATTGTATGATTTATAGACTTGACACACAAGTGAAGTGTATGTGATTTTTTGTAAGCACCAGACAATGATAGGAATGATTTTAGATATTTTGAAAGCATTAACGTTGTAGGGAATTTGAATTTATCTGGAACAAGTAAAGCAACATACAAATACTTCATCCCATGATTTTTTTTTTTTGAGTCACTCTAATCAAAAACCACACCCACTTTGAGTAGATTTGACTCAAATCTACTTTCACATAATTTATTTGTTACATGATATATATATATATTTCCATCTGTGATACTTTACTTTACTTATTTTCATGTGGTTCTTTAAAACATGTTATTTAGTATTTAATACATTTACATTTATGAAATGTGGCAGACGGATTTGTTAAGGGGTTAAGGGGTTTGTATGCCAGTAAGGCCAACGTATAATTCACCTAACTACCCCAATCCCCCCTTATTATTATGTTATTTTTTTTAAACATGATTAGAAGGATTTTTTATATAAAGTTATCATCACATTTTTATCTGAAATATATGATTCATTATTTATTATGACTTGATTTCTTATAAACATATTTGGTTATTAGTACATGATTTCTTGATGATTGTCACATGATTTTTTTTATGGTTCTCATGTAATTTATTTATATGCTTCTTTATTCGTTTTCAAAAGTTCCACATGATCTAATTTCTCCAATTTTCACACACAAATAACTGTTATTCACGTGTGATCACATGGTACTCCAATAATCGCATGTAAAATAGGGGGGGATTCGGTAATCCAACACAATCACTTTTTTCTATTCACTTCCTTGAAAACCCAAACCAACCACCACACCCACTCACCACTTTGAGTCCTCACTGGGATAGTGGGGACGCACCGGGGTGGGAGGAAAAAAGAAAGAAGAAGCGGTGAGCAATGCTACTACAGGGTATTTACAGGTTTATGCTGATCTGGACCAGTTTTGCAGCTTCAGCCGCATCAGGTTCCTAGACCACCATAAAAAAGCGGAAGGAGGTCAAAAAGTTTCATCGTTTCAAGCAGTCAGGGAAGACTTCAATAAGTAAAGTGAAATTAAATAACATTTTTGGCACAAATGCATATTTACCTGCATAAGCAATAATGCATGTAAATCCACATTGTTTAATTAGAAGCAGTAGAGCCCCTCATAGAGAAGTCACATGACAAGCTTTACACTTATAGCAGACTTTTCAAATATAGAAAATAAGATTTTTTAAATAATGTTATTTTATTTACATTTCAATGATTATACACTAATCAGGCATAACATTATGGCATTATAACGTCCTGAACGGTGAAGTAAATAATACTAATTACCATCATGGCACCTGTTAGTGAGTGGGATATATTAGGCAGCAAGTGAACATTTTGTCTGCAAAGTTGATGTTTAAAAAGCAGGAAAAATGGACATACGGATTTGAGCGAGTTTGACGAGGGCCAAATTGTGATGGCTTAACAACTGGGTCAGATCATCTCCAAAACTGCAGATCTTCCAGGCTGTTTCAGGTATGCAGTGTTTAGTATCTATCAAAAGTGGTCCAAAGAAGGAACTGTGGTGAACCAACGACAAGCTCATGAAAACACGTGAAGAGCGAAGTCTGGCCCGTGTGATCCGGTCCAATCCGAGCTGCTGAAGAAGTTAATGCTCTTAATGCTCGATGAGACAGAACTGCTTTGGCAGCAATAGGTGGACCAACACAATATTAGGCAGGTGGTCATAATGTTATGCCTGATCTGTGTTTTATTTATCATTTTTGCACACGTTTATTTCCACGTTATTTTTTTTTGCACATAATTAATTTCATTATAATATTGATATTTAGATATTAATATTTTTTAGTTTCATGATTTGTTTATTTTGAAGTGTGATTACATGATTTATTGCTTTTTTTTATCACATGAGGTTCGAATTTTCAATGATTCGACTTGTATAATCACATTATTCACAGAATTTCATGGGAATGACAGAGGATATGCATGTGAATTTTCCATAAGGGGCAATAAAACGAAGGATAATTTGCTCGTCACTCAGATACTCTAAAAACATTGACGCTGCTAGGAATGGAAATGAATCAGAAAAAGTGCAAGTTACACCAAAACTAAATCAACACATTTATAACGTTTCTTGAAATCAGATATGCAATCGGCCACCACACCCACTCACCACTTTGAGTCCTCACTGGGATAGTGGGGACACGCAGGGGTAAGAGGGAAGAAGCAATCATGGGAATAATGCAGTTAAAGAATAATGCAACAATGTCAGTTGAATTAAAGACAAATTCGGTTGCAAATTACTATTTAGATACATAAATAAATAAGATAAATAATTAAAAGAGAGTACATTTTAAAAAGCAGGACTGATTTAACAATAGTAGCAGGTTTTTCGTTGTTTCTAAACCACCATACCTACTGCTCTTCTTGTTACTTTTGCCTCTCTTGTTTTTGCCTCCTGCTGGTTTTCCTCTCTTTCGATTCCCCGCACACCTCTTCGGAGGAATGTCATAATCGCTGTCATCCTCCGAGGCTGCCCTCTGAGCTGCCTTCTTCCTGTTGCCCGCCTTGCGACCTCTAGGAGCCTCGGCCTCTTCATCCTCATCTCCACCGTCCTCACTGGCAGCTGCTTTGCCTTGCTTGCTTACTGCCGTTTTATTGTTTTTCCCTTTGTTTTTGCCTTTATTGACGTCTGAACGCATACACGCAGACGTACATGAATGTTGGTTAAACAGAGAAGCACATTTTTCACATCGTAGCACTGGGATAAGTCATGATGTCATCATCGTGATTTTGCAGTAAAAAATAGACTAGCAGCAGCAACACAGACCGGATAAATGAGGCCTTGAGATGCCCAAAGCATTAAATGGCAAAAATTTTATTTGTACTTTAAAAAACTTTGTTATTCACAATTGGAAGAATTTCCTTTACAGGCAAACGCAAATCCCACTTTCAAAATAACCTAGAATTAGCGATACTACAGCTACACTATACTATTATTTAAAATACAGCAAACTTCTATGAAATGTATTTCTGTTAGCAAACTGACGATAGATGGATAGCTACCTCACCAAAATGCATAGTTAGCTAGTTCGCACCTAACATTGTTTTTGTTTTGCTAATTAATGCTAGTTAGCATGCTAACAATATGCATTATAGATACATTGAAGCCATGCAGGAGAATTTATAAGGATTTGTAAGTATCTTTTTTTCTTTTTGATTTATTTATTAATTTCTTTATTGCCATTTTTTTTCTTTTTTTTCACTAGATAAATAAGAGCATTTTTAGTTTTAAAATGGTCTAGCGGTTAGGATTGCTGGTGGCCCGGATTCAACTGCTGGTATGGGAAACCTTCTTACTTTATACTTTTTTATTTAATTTATACCTTTTTATTCATTTAATTTTTCCACCGAGGTGTTAAATTCCTGATTCTCTGACTTAAACATTTCCAAATTTGAAATGATGGTTACTTCCATGTGACAATATATGCAACATTAGAGTTATTTAGCTACCTAACGCTAGCAGTAACCTCTATCCATCTTTATAGAGTTTAGTAGCATTAACCAAAAGACTGGTTTGTATTTTGCAGTTAGTTCATTGTACTCCTGTATGTGAACAAAATAATAAAAATAAAAGCCATCACATAATTTCTAATGGTTTCCACTAAAAATGCTATTCCATATCATTACCAAATGGCTTTCATTATGAGTGTAAAAAAAAGGCAAATAAATTGTAGGAAAATGGTATCAAAATATGTCTTAATGGTCCCTAATGGTGTCCAACATGTTGTAAAATGAATTCTATTGGTCCTTATGTTGTCAAGACAGACCATATCATGAACAGAAGCCAACAGATTACTAGTAGAGACCCATAGGGTTACACCATAACAGCACTCCATTAAAACCAGTACACAAATCCTATTATAAATATTAAAATGTTACAATAATAGGGTTTCTATTGGGGTTTTTGCTGTTGTTTTTTATTTCAGCAGGTCTTAAAAAAAATTGAATTTCAGTTATTACATCAATTTCTTCTCCAATGTTCTGTAATCGGTTTGAACTTTTAATGTGAACACATTTCTGCCCACTCTGAGGCTTATTGTTCACTCAAAAGCTTCATCTGTGGGGCTGCAGCTTTATCCCACTCATAACATTCTGTAATGACATAGCAAGCAATCCACAAATGCATCTAGAAATATAGAAATAGTGTTTATACTCACCCTCAGCATTCTCTACTCCATCAATCTCTATACTCACTAAGTGACCATAAAAACACACTTAAAATATACACACAGTTTGCAAAAAGCACACATTTTCACAAAAAGCACATAAAAAAAATATTTATAAAATTAGAGATCGGCTCTTAAATATCTCACCGTCTGCTGCTTTTGCTGTATTGCTTTTCTTTGGCATTCTATAAAGCCCTTGAGCCGTTCTGTCGTGTCAGTTGGGGCTGTACAAATGTTCTTCAGTGTCTGCAGACGGTCTGGCACATTCCCCCAGTATAAGGTGTGCAACTACTACCCCGTAACTGACTCCCTATATCCATGGCAACGTCACATGATCTCAACGTCCCATCAAATATGTCAAATTTCAGTGGACACGGTGCCGCCGTGTGCACACAAGCTATACAGTACTAACCGTTGTATAAGGCGCTGTACGAGTAGAGAGATACGGGTCGACAAATCCATACAGCTGAGAAATATCCACAGCTTTAGGATTACGGAACAAGAGAAAGGAGGGATTTGTAACGCTTTCGGTGCTTTTACTCAATGCAGTTCGACGCCTTCGGGGGCCCCGATAAGATCACAATGCTTTCTTTTGACCACCAAAACAACATATTACGCCTGATTAAACTGTCAGATACACTCTCACTCATAGGGACACCCGACACCGTGAGACTTAGCACTTGTTGTGAGGCGAGCACCCTTAAACATTTAATGAAGGCTTAAGTTTCCATTCAAGAGGCAATTAACCACATTTTCACAGAGTATTAAGCTTTGCATGTTCATATCGTTAGTTGTAATCAAGAAAAGTCCCAAGTGCAGTTGTGTTTTTGAAAAAACGAGCAAATACAGTTTTTCACCGTTTTTTTTTTTGTTGTTGTTGGTTTTTTAACCAGGATTGTTTAGCAAGTGTGAAATACGAACAGCAATATTCCACATTAAAAAAAGTTGGGTAATCTATACACACACACCTGTGTGCCCATGTGATATTACACACCTAGACACCTGGTTGATGATACAAATGGTCTCGGTTTTCACACATGAGCCACATCATAGTAATCAAGCTAAAAGTCTCCATTAATCAAACCGACATACGCGCGCGCGCACACACACACACACACACACACACACACACACACACACACACGTATATACAAAGAAGAGCAAACACACTCTCATGCCCATGCGAATGTTACACCTCAAGACTCGTAGTTCACACAAAGTTAGTGAAAATGTTCATTTTCTCGACCCAAATAATGGTGAGTTTAATAATTCATGCTTCAGCTCATGTAAAGTGTATGAACAGCACTTAAATGTTAATGTATCTTGTCTGGCAGAGACGGAGAGCGCAGCATGGGGAGCGTGGCTTATTTTATGGTCTGGACTGTAGATAGTGACCAGCAATGGAGCTGTCTGTAATCCTGCTCTGGAGTTTTGTTCCAAGAGCGTTAAATAATAGATCAACATCCACAACCGAAATATTTATGACAAAAAATAGTGCTGGTACTAAATGACTCAGTACCCAGTACCAAATGACTCAGCCTGGTAGCCACTCTTCCCTAACTGAGTACAAAACTCATGGAACTGTATCAAATGATTAATACCTCAGGACCAAATGACACAAAGGCAGCAGTGGGCCATGAGGGCCAGCAAGGCCTTCTCTGTTGGCCTAAACTTTATAAAAATCACTGACCTAAGTTTTAATATAAGGCTGTCCTTGAATATGTGTCCCAGTTTTTCTCAGCTGCTTTGGAGCATTTCTCGAATCATCCTTAAGACTATTCAGGTGAAATCAGTATAATGTATTTGGATCAAATGACATAAACAACTGATAATGTAGAAAACAATTGTAAATAGTCTTTTCTTTTCATTTCATAGTTCCCTTCTTGGTGCTGCTTCAAAGAGAACATTTACGTTAGAGCTTCTATCTATTCAAATTTCAGCCGGCACATCAGGTGTTACCAGCGTCAAAAGAATCTGCTCTGAGACCTTCAGACAAAACACTGAGAAACCAAATACATTAGTATAAAGCTGTTGCTTTAACTAATCAGATTTCAAATGGCAGCTCCAGGACCATCCAGCAGGTGTACAATAACATCTGTAGATTTGTTTAAGTTAGAGTTTCTATCCAATCAGATCAGCCGTCACATAATGCATTGCTTGGGTCAAAGGTATCTACCTGCCATTAGGCCTTCAGGATCAGCACCTGCAGGCTCTTTTAGCATAAACTCCATGTTGCTTTAAGGTGTTGTTTTAACCAAACAGATTGCGAGTTGACTTTACTGGGGCCCTCTAGAAGTCATCCAATCACATCTGCATTTTCACGTCCTTTGATTGGATGGTCAGAGAGTGCACTAGTCAGAGTTTACAAACTGCATCTGTAGCAACCTTTACAAACTAGGATATTTTCATGTGGATTTAATCGCTGTTCTTTATTTCATTTCATGACGGCAAACAGAGGAGATGAAACTGATTTGGTTGCAGATACAAGGACATTTACAAAAAATTGACTTTTCAAGAACACCTGGATATCATGAGACATCATCATCTGTAAGAATTGTCCAAAGTTTGAGTGACAAGACAAAGAAGAAAATTATCGACAGGCAGTAAAGTTCAAGATGCGGACAGTGTTTTGTTATGAGGCCACAAGGGGGCGCCATGTGCTCAGCAGCCACAGTACCATGCTATTAAAACGTGTGTAAGTTTATAAAATGTTTAGGATACAAAACAATTGATAATACTGAATCTAATATCTATGTATCTATGTATCTATGTATCTATCTATCTATCTATCTATCTATCTATCTATCTATCTATCTATCCATCTATCTATCTATCTATCTATCTATCTATCTATCTATCTATCGTTAGCTATCTGTCTGCCTTTAGCTTACAATCCATGTTGCTTAAAACTGTTTCTTTATCCAATCATATGATTGTGACTTGGCCACTCAAAGGCCCTCTAGAAGGCGACCAAAAACGTCTGCATCTTTACGTCCTTTGATTGGCTGATCAGTCAATAAAAAAAAATTGCTGACAGAAAAACCGTAATGCACAATTGAAAACCAGGGGTCATTTTATTAGGATTAATTTCAATGCAGTATTATGCAATATCAATGCAGTTGTGGCTGCAGTGAAAGGAGACTTGTAGAATTGTTTTCTTTGGGATTCTTGCTTTAGTAATGCAATTTATTCTTACTGCATGAGATTCCTGTCTGTGATGCAGCGCTCTGTTATATTGCATTTCTCTTAAATATTGATGCCGTGTCATAATAATGGTTTTAAGAGGTGGACTGATTCAGGTTGGACACCAGTGAAGGTCTAGGTGTGAAATACATGACTTTTTGTTTTTGTTTTTTATTGTAAATTCTCTTTTATTTTTATTTTATTGCAATTATATTTTATTATTTAATTCTTTTTCATTTGTATTTTTTGTTTTATTTGATTATTTTTTAATGATTTATTATTTATTATTTATTTATTGATTTATTGATTTATTTATTTATTTATTTATTTTTATCCTTATATTTTATTTGTTTCTATTGCAGTTTATGTGATCAGACCACCTTTTTTTTTTATATAGTGTACATTTTATGTGTTCCTACTTTAATATGGTCTCCTCTTTGTTTATAATTTATATTTTATATTTATATTATATTTTTAATTTATATTTTAATTCCATTTCTGAGCTCTGCTGTCCATTAGAACCAAAAAAAAAAAAAAGAAATCACACATCGGTCTTAACTGCGTCACTGAATCTGCTTTCACATGACAAGAATGTGGAGTTTAAATAAATCATATAAAGGTCACCAGAAGACGGCGCTGTCCCACAACACTGGATATCATACTTCTTACTCAAGGCTGACTGGAGGGAGCAGATGATCGAAAAGCAAACACCATGTGATGCTGAGACGAAAAACCTGGGGTGTTCCAGTTACATTCCACCCACACTCACACACTTTTTTAACACAAAGCTCCTGACTTCCCTGTTCTTCACAAAAAACTGATTTAGACCTGATCTGTACCTCACCTGGGTTCAAAAGCATTTCATTCTTGACTAGGGCTGGGGCACTGTATCTGTATCTGAATCCATTTAGTGCCCCAAATACCTGTTCTTGTGTCAGTATTCAGAGGTGGGTGTGGCTGGAAAGATTTTCTTTCTTTTTGTCTGATATTTTACTCCACTTGTATACTGAATATAATACATTTCTCTTCATACAGCACTTTCCACACCGAACTCACAAAGCAGCTTTTAGAAAAAAGAATGTAGATTTTATACGATTTTTCAGATAGATAGATAGATAGATAGATAGATAGATAGATAGATAGATAGATAGATAGATAGATAGATAGATAGATAGATAGATAGATAGATAGATAGATAGATAAAACAACCAGACACCCAGTAGATAGATAGATAGATAGATAGATAGATAGATAGATAGATAGATAGATAGTAATGGGGTATATGTGGGTAAGGTGAGGGGCCCGGGGGGCAGTCAGCGTTCGCATTCTCCGCAAAGGTGGTAAATCTTTCACTCCAACCCATGTAAAGCATATCGTCATTTATATATATATATATATATATAT
>MU554589.1:8057357-8074644 GCA_024362625.1 Silurus asotus | reverse complement strand
GGGGGGGGGGGTAAATAATAGATTAGGGTGTGAAGTTATAATGCAGTTTGCTTGTATTGCTGATACAATGGTTTGCTGTGTCTCATTTGTTGCAACATAATCATAGCTATGGCTGTTAAATGCTAATGATCTTCTCAATCCAAATCATATTCACCCACCTTCCAGCTCAGTGTACATAAAGCTACCTTGCAAAAAACCTTTGAGGACAAACTATTTCTGGGTTAAAGCTCAACTCTAAATCCTCTAATACTCTACCATACCTGCATTCATTCCCTATTTTAATGTATCGAGCATCACCATGGTCACCACTTATTCTTTTCGTTTCTGTTTTTATTCTTTTCACAGACTGACTTCCTCTTTTAACATGATTTCACATCAGACAGCTAGCATGCCTACAGGAAGGACTGCGATGCACCGCACTACACTGCTGCTCCTCGATTATCTCTTTATATCTTCTCATTTTCCTGCAAATGTTCTTACCTCATCTACACATTCATAACCCTTTTGTAACTTTTAAAAGTTAATTACGACTGTCAAACTCATTTGTGTGTGTGTGTGTGCAAGCTTGTTAAACATCAGCAGGACTCCAACTAACTTAATCAATCATCTGAAAAAGTGAAAAAAATATATAAAAAGAACAGGTTGCACCAGCAGGATCTGATTTCACCTTCTGTGCAGTAGTCAGACCGGTTTGCTTACTGCAGATGGAGCTTGATAAGATAGATATCTTCCTTACACTACTGCATGCACAGATGAGCACCCTGAACAACGCCAAAGTGCTATCGCTTTACCTCCTGGCATTGTTTAATGCACTGAAACGGTGGGTAATGCTAAGAAAAGTAGCATCACTGACTTAATATAGATTTCTTTACATTGCTATTGTATGTTCAGGAAATACATTGGTCACACCTTCTATCAACAACTTATGAAAACCACAAAGGGAATGATCTGAAAGTTACACAACATATATCTTTACGGCATTTTGTACTTGTCCATGGCGACTGGGAGTGGTAAGGTCCTTGCTCAGGGGCACAACAGAGGCAGCTTGGTGGTGTTGGGATTTAAACTTGTGACCTTCCAATCCAAAGTTCAATGCTGTAACCACTGAGTTTCGAACTACCTCAGGTGTAATATTTACTCTTTCAGGATGTTCAACATGGTATTAATAATTAGGCAGTTGGGGATTACAACTCTTTAGAAAAGGGATAATCCACTCCTAAGTGCGTTACATGATTTTAATGCATGACATGAAAGTAAATAACGACCTGACATGAAGCGACACGCAATAAAAAGGTGCAACGTGAGGATTATCCATTTTATACCTTGGTCACTTGTCACTATTGACAAAGGAAAAATGAATTTTCATTTGTTATTTTTTTACATGTACCTGAAATTCTGCGTGTTGTAAATTGTACACAGAGATAAAGCTGTGTGATACGATTGCATTTATTCGAATGGGTTTTAATAAACAGATCTTAGAGAGAGAAAGATATTGTGTGTTTAAATAATACGCACATCTGTACAAATACAGCATTCATTTGCATTCAATTTCTCATTTCTGATAACTTCACCGTAACTTGACATCAAAACATGGCCTAGCCTATCCAGGAGTCTTAAAGAATAGTCAGTATGGGGTAGTAAACTGTAATTTGTTAATAATAATAATAAAAACTACAGGACAGAGTTTAGCAAAACAGAGCCATTTACACTAACATAATGTATAAACTTCCCAGTATACAGTATGTATAGGACAGACCAAAAGTTTGGACACACCTTCTCATTTAAAGAGTTTTCTTTATTTTCATGACTATGAAAATTGTAGAGTCACACTGAAGGCATCAAGGGCTATTTGACCAAGAAGGAGAGTGATGGGGTGCTGCGCCAGATGACCTGGCCTCCACAGTCACTGGACCTGAACCCAATCGAGATGGTTTAGGGGTGAGCTGGACCGCAGAGTGAAGGCAAAAGGGCCAACAAGTGCCAAGCATCTCTCGGGGAACTCCTTCAAGACTGTTGGAAGACCATTTCAGGTGACTACCTCTTGAAGCTCATCAAGAGAATGCCAAGAGTGTGCAAAGCAGTATTTAAAGCAAAAGGTGGCTACTTTGAGGAACCTACAATATGACATTTTTCAGTTGTTTCACACTTTTTTGTTATGTATATAATTCCAAATATAATTCCACGTGTTAATTCATAGTTTTGATGCCTTCAGTGTGAATCTACAATTTTCATAGTCATGAAAATAAAGAAAACTCTTTGAATGAGAAGGTGTGTCCAAACTTTAGGACTGTACTGTATATGTGGTAGCAGGACGAGTGCTGGTTCACGAATGGAGGGTGGAGCCGGACACTACGAGTGGTAAGAAGCATGCCTGTTGTGATCCGGAGATGCTAAAATTGGGCTTTGAAACACCAAAAACGCAAAAAATACACGACCGAACTTTGTCGATCACTGACGAAAGTAAAAGGCATCTGAATTGGAGGGAGATGTGCACATCCTGCAATCGTCCCAACGTCATACCACATATAAAGTTCGCTATAGTCAACGTAAAATCGAAAAATCTTGTCGTATCATCACAACTCGAGGACTATCTGTATTCACTGTTTTCACCGTGACACAGTAATCATCCGTTTAGCTCAGTAAGGTCAACTGGCAATGTGCACAATAGCTGTCTCACTATTAATGTAACTGAGACTGTATGTTTTTATGCTAAAGGCTGTTTATAAAGCAGCACATACATTTAGAACCACAACCACCTTTGCATTCATCTTGAACACACACCTTTCAGCCAATCAGAATTCAGTATCCAGGGCAAAATAATCAATGCGATAGTATAATAGAGCAGGACATGAAGCAGAGTTAGTGATAGCACCCTGAACTATTCTGTCACAGCATGTGTTTTAGTTCTCTTACACCAAAGAGATTGGCAATGCTAACACTGATTTACTTACACATGAGACATTGCCTGCCATTTATATTTAGTATAGTTACTATTGTAGAACGGCTGCGAAACAAATTATTTCCTGTTATAGAAGCTATAAAGGGATGTTGGCTTGCTAAGAAATGAGCAGAATGAGTTGAACACAAGTAGATCAGCATCTCATATTATTCATGCTGGGTTTTATAGTTAGTTCTTTTTCACCAGTGATGGAAATGATGCTTTTAGAAGAATAATGTAATCATTAGGTGGGTTTGCTGCTCCGATTTGCATGTTCATAAAAAGGTTAGGGCAGCACTAGGGTTTCACAAGCTGCTCGCAGATAAAGAGTTAACACTATGAATCATTAGTTCCCTGGGGGCTTCTATTTGTAGTGCTGAACTTTCCCCATCTGAGACTGAGGGTAAAAAAGGAAGTCGAAATAAGACCAAGTTCTTATAAATTTTTTTTGGAATGATTCAGAGACCACTTTTTTATGTTCGCTTCATGATATGAATCACACAAAGTGATCACATCCAATTACTGGTGAGATGACTCGTAAAAAATAATGTAGGACAGAAGAGAAATCTAACGGTGTGAAACATCTCCAAGGACATCGCTCATTTTGAAGGAATTCGATCATTTGTTTTATTTCCTGAGAGAGTAGTGTGATGTATAATATCAAATATTGAGAATATTCTAAGCGATAAAGAAATAGTTCTTACATATAACGAAACCAAACTAAAAGACCATTGTTAGAGACTATTGCTTGTTATAGGGATATCGAAGTACAAAAGTTTACACCCCTCACACGGGCACGTTATATAGTAGTCCTGGATATGCTATAGATCTGTTGGTTCTACTTAGTTTTGTGTCATTTTGTATTATATGTTATGTTGTTATGCTAAGTAACGTTATGTTACGTGACATCAAGAGTTTGATCATCATAATGACCAAACTCTTGATGTCACCCAAATAAGGATGTGTTCCCCTTTTGAGTCTGGTTCCTGTCAAGGTTTCTTCCTCATAACATCTAAGGGAGTTTTTCCTTGCCACAGTCGCCATGGCTGCTCATCAGGGATAAACACACACCATTCACCTTAACTGTTGATTTCTGTAAAGCTGCTTTGAGACAATGTCTGTTGTAAAAAGCGCTATAGAAATAAACTTGACTTGAATTATGTTATGTAGCATCTTGGTCCTAGAGGAACCTCATATAATTTCCTGGTGTACTGCACTGAATGTGGTTAAAATGACTATAAAGCCATTTGACTTGACCTGAATATTAAGGTGTTGGATTTCTAAATAGACGGACACTGGTTCAAATCCAAGCACCACCAAGCTGTCACTTCTAGACCCTTGAGCTCAGAGCTGTATAACTGAGATAACTGTAAGCTATAAGGGGAGGTGGTAGATCAGTGGTTAAGGTGTTGGATTTCTGAACAGAAGGTTGTGAGTTCAAATCTTAACACCACCAAACTGCCACTGCTAGGGTCTTGAGCAAGGCCTGTGATGCTTGATTGCTCAGCTGTATTACTTAGATATCTGTAAATAATCAGGGGAGGTAGTAGCTTAGTAGATAAGATGTTGGAATTTCTTATCGAAAGGTCATCAGTTCAAATCCCAGCACCTCCACCTGGATAAGAGCGTCTGCCAAATGCCATAAATGTAAATGTAAGTTGCTCCGGATAAGGACGTCTGCCAAATGCAAGAAATGGAAAACTCATAAGTCAAATTATACAACATGCCAGGAGATGGTCATGTAATATGCAATTCGATTTTATTAATGAAAGACTGAAACTGCTTCACATCCTGTCGCCTCAGTAAAAGTCAGAACCCGATGGCCTTTTTTATTATCCGGGATTTGGACGAATCAATGTTTTTCAGGTAAAAACCCGCCTCTGAGTTTGCTGTAAGAGCCATGTGATGTTTGACTTGGCTGTCCTTTCAGAATCTACACACACAACACACACACAAACAGGTAAGCTGTCAGTTAAGTATATCAGGTAATATTTACACTTGTTTGCAATATGAACATGCTGAACGTAAAGTTCGCAGGTTTGCATTCATTTCTGCTTAAGGTGTTGGTGTGATGAATGTTTCTGTTTGAACAAAACAATGTAAGGCAAGAGGCTGCCATTGCTGCAGATACTTATTTTATCGCTGCGCTTTGCCATTTTAAGTTACAGTAAAGCTGCCATGCATATCTGCACAGAGCCATTTTTGATTTACGATCACGGACAGATGCATTTAAAGCATTTAAGGGCAAGGCTGGCATGTGGGTCAAAAGTCGAATCCAGGGTATCTTTATTTGAATCAAACTCACAGGGTTGGCAGACCCAAAACCAACCAAAGGGCACTGATGTAACAGACAAGACTCATGAACACTCCTAATGTTCTGCTGATTCTCCCATGCAGCAGGAGATAAAATAAATACAATCTTGCTTTAAGACATTTGTTAACAATCAGCTTCGCATGGCAAAAACAAAAGCTTATCTGAGTTTTTTTTTTATCTCTGAAAGAGAGCAATCCGATCTTGCATTCATGCATGAGTCATTATTATCACCAGGTTCTTTAGACAGACAATTTGTCCTACGTAATAGCTTGTGGATTTAGTTGGGAGTTCTGTCTCTGCTCATTTAGGTAATTGAAAAGTGGAAAGTAGGGTAAAAGTTATGGATCATGTCATCAAAGTGATGGAGAATAAGTGATGTATAAATCACTTTGACATTTTGAAGGCACACATGCATGTAGAAGGTCTTTTGTTTCCTTTTGTTCCTGCAGTAATTTGGTTTTCTTCAGCCATGGCTTCTATGCAAATGAGGCAGGCGTGTGGTGTCATGTAACTGTGCCTCGTATAAACTTACTCACTTTTTATGATCAGTGTCATGTACCTGTTCGCTAATACTACACTACACAGACAAAAGTTTGTAGACACCCTTTCAGTAAATTTGTATGTGCTTTTTTGCTCACCTCAACAGAGATGGACCTACCTATAATGAATGGATGTTTGGTGCCACCCAGATGAGGATGGGTTCCCTTTTATGTCTGATTCCTCTCAAGGTTTCTTCATCATGCCAAGCCGTAAAGTGGGATGTGACCAAACTGGGGAGAAAATGGGGCAAAAAATCCCTAATTATTCTGTTGTTTTGCCATATCCAATCCCAATCTCTTGATTTTAAGGGTTTTTAACATTTCGGTGAATTTATATTAAACCATTTAATCCAAGACTGTAAATATCAAAGCTACATACTAATGCGTCTCCTGGGATCTGCTGTAACGGCTCTGCCGCTACGTGGGCCGCTCGGAGAGATTAAAGCTCATTCAGAATGACGGGGGTTTATTATTTTAGATCTGTAAGGGATTAATGATATGACAAATCCCTTTATATATTCCCGCCTTGATTCTAGTCTCCTCAGGGTCCACTGGGAACAACATGGCATAAAAAATAAATGATCGGAGGGTCAATAAACCATATCATTCACAAATTGTCAGACTGTCTTTTATAAAGCTTATAATGTTATTGTTGCAATGATCTGTCCTGTTATATGAAGTCATTTCTCGGGTTAAATGAATTAAGAGCACTAAAAGCTCATTTCATGGGATATTAAAGCTCTTAATCTCTAGAGAGCAAGAGATTAGATTTACTTCTCTCTTTTTTGGGGGGCTTTGCTTTGCTAGGACATGTATTATAGCTTCCAGCAATAACCATAGATTGATCTTGGATTAGAAATAAGATCAATTTGACCGTGGTATATTTTTTTCACACCTTAGCACTCCTACAAAATGAAGTCTTTCACATCATAAGTAAAAAAAATGGACATTAATTGAATCAGAATTGATCCGTAATGTTGCTATGCGTCATGGTGCGATAATGGAAACAGCTTGTACAAAAATGAACGGTATGAGCTCAGTATCTGAATTGGTGAGAAACCACAAGCACATGTTTGATCGTTCAATATGACATTGAACGAAAGGGTGAACGAGGCTAAGATAGAAGCAGGCATCCACCCACACACTCACATACACACATGTGTACACACTGACATATTTAGTAAATCTCTGAGTGATAAGATTGTACAGAGAAAGTCCCTAGCACTCCTTGCTCCGGCCATGCGCTCTGAAGAGTTGCTCTGTGTTTGCATCAGCCTCTGAAGTCAAATTAGGAAGTGCCTAACCCTTCAGGCTAGCAGATTAGCTTAGTTCCTCCTGAGGAATGCTGGGACACAACAAAATCTGTCTTCCTACAAGTCGACTCATTAGAAATCATTATCCGGAGGGGGGCATGAAAGAAGGATTACATGGTAAGAAAAATATGACCGGGCAATAATAAGTAGGTTAAGGGGCCATTAGCAGAGCATTACCTCACAGATACTAGGTGTCTGTTGCAAATAAAAAATGGCTGGGATTTTTGCAAACAAGTCTTTATTGTCACAAAAAAAACCCCACACAATCTCATATAATTGTTAAATATTTTCAGTATTATTCACATACCTAACACAGGAATTGCTGCATATTGCTAAGTCAAAGAGCTACAAAACCTGAGAAAGACTACTTAAGAAAAAAAACGGTCCAAGGATTACCCTTTGAAAGCAAAAATGCGAACATTCAGCTTGTGGTGTTCTTCAAAACAATTGTGTGGTCCGATGTTTCTCCTCTCATTTAGGGGTTCTTTATCAGTTCTGCTAAGTGCTATAGAACCCATGCTGCGTGTCCACTGTGATTCACAACCTCACATTGTGCCAGTGGCCGGAGGTGCGAATTGACCTGCAGTCTGCCCTGTGTACACACGTATCTCTCTACATTATAACACACACCTTATATTTTAGCTTTTATTTAATGACTCAGCTTTTTTTTATCAGCTTCTTTGTGGTTTTAGGGTCTTAACTCAGGGAGGCATAACTGAAAATGGTAGACTTACGTAAAATGCACATTTTGTAAAAGCAGGCAGATTTTCATTGTTATAGTTGTTGGGGTTTTTTGGAGACTCGACATATCTGATTGGCTAGAATGTGTTTTATATAGTATTAGCTCTTAATGTGCTCAATCAACTACTTTATCAGTTCTAAAGTAGAGATCTGTGTCGAGTAGAGATGATAGACACTACATAATCTCAGACTAATACTGACACCACACACTATATGAAGCAAATATTACCACAGCTGACAAATTGCAAATTGGCAAATTGCACTGGTCTAACAAAAATAAATCTCAAAATTACACCATTGATTATTTTCCTTTAAGAGCCTATCCTGTCATGTTGTATTCCTTACGCATATGGTTTTAAGCCCTTGTTTATGTGTGCTTGAAATTAAAGGATATTTCTTACTAAGAAGAGCACTGTGCTGAAGCAATGTCTCTTTTTCAAAGCACTAGATTTCCTGGAGTCTCACGTGTCACTGGATCGCTCCACGTGGCGAAGGCTATTGATAGACTACACTGATATACTGAGAAACCTGGATATGCTTGACATTCACCAATGGCCTATATTCCGTATTTTAAATGAGGTCCACCATGACACTATGACACAGCAGGTTTTTTTTTTTTCCCATAACGTAAGAGCTGATGGAAGCTTCTGGCACTGCAATAAAATGCATTTGTCATTTGACATAGAAGCTTCGTCAAGTTTGCTTCCATTAGCAGAGAGAGAGAGAGAGAGAGAGAGAGAGAGAGAGAGCGGTCGAAATCTTCGAGTCCGATTCTAGGAGGTTGTGCTGCAATCTGATAGATGTGATCCTGTAAACCATTAACGGAGCGTTGTGTAATCCGCTTACTAACCGTCTGCCCTGTATCAGGTGTGCACTTTGAACTTTTATCTTATCTGGTACACTCAGTGCATGTGCCCGAACAGCTCGCTGCTAAAATACACCACATATTGAGTTGTGATCCTTTCAACGATCCTTGGATCCTAAGAGTTTTATGAGACTGGTAGTCATACTGTATGACTATATGAAAATACGAGATGTATTCTGAATGACTATATGAAATAAACAAGATGTACAAAATGGTAAAAAATTATTCTTCCATAAAGAACCTGTACTACATGAAATGACAAATTACAATAGAAGATTGAAATAAACACAAAATAAATTCTTTTTAAAATGGGTCCCTCAGGGGTCCCTCAAACATAGTCAGAGAGGTCTATGATTTTTATTATTATAATTTTTCATAGTGGTGGAAATAAAAACCCACCAAAATCCCATGTTCTTGTATTTAAGGGTCTAAGCACCAAAGTCACCCTGCTAAAATAGAATGTTCAGGAAAATAAATGTTCAACGATCCAATTTTATTTATTATTAATGAGGTAAAAGGGGTCTCTGTCTGCACTGAGAACCACCGCTTCACATTTCATATGTGGCACGTTGGACGACCCCAGATATTGTGAAACGTCTCACCTCCACTACCCCAGCTAGAGATTAGCTTATCATGTAAGGATAACGGATTACTAGTAAAAAGCACACACACACACACACACTATAATACTCCATAGACAACCCAATAGAAAACTCCATAGGAAAACCAGAAACTAAGCTTTCTATCAGGAGCACTATTTTATGGGGCGATTTGGCAGTCAGCAGTAAAGAAAAACGCAAATTTAACCTTTTCCAATCCGGGGACACTACAAACTTTCAAAAATGCAAGCGTATATAATGTCATGGAGGCTATAATTACAGTTAATGAGGAAAAACCAGCCACAAACAATGTGTGAAAGAAAATAATTTAATTTGATGCTGCAAAAAAACGAACAATGCATAAAAGTCAGTTGTGTCACTAATCTTTGACACATTCAAGACAGTGATAAATAGTAAAAGAAATCCAGTCCACAATCACTTTCTATATTAAAATTAAGTAATTTTGTGTGGAGGTTTTTTCACAAAGTAAACCTGCAATGAAAAATTCTGATAAGTTGATAAATAAAAGAATAAAATAGCGTCAAGTCCAAAATGTTCGAGACACCATGGTATTAATGGTTTTTAAATTATGAAATGTTTCAACCAAAGAAAGTCAATGTTTAATGATGGACAAAAGTATTAAGACACTGGACTTTTCCCCAGCCGTGTGTTTTTTTCCCAAACTGTTACCGCAAAAAAATTTGGAGGCACAATGCTTTGGAAATCTTTGTAGCAAGTAGTAGCATGAAATCTTCCCTTCACTTAAACTAGGAAACCCAAACCTGTTCCAAAATGTGCCAAATAGTGCAGAATTTTGAATATATAATATATCTGTATACACATATTTAGTATATATTAATGTTATAAAAACCTTCACTCTCCTAGGAAGATTGTTTGGAGATTTGTTGTCAACCACAAGGGTGTTAGTGTAGTCTGGTACTGATGTAGGTGAGGTGAGGAGGCCTGGGGTGCAGTCAGCATTGCAATTCTTCCTAAAGGTGTTCGATAGGGTTGAGGTTAGTGCTCTATAGCAGGCCACTCAAGATCGTCCACGCCGAACCATGTACAGCATATCTTCAAGGAGATGGTTTTTTGCACAGTGGCATCGTCATGCTGGAACAGGTTTGGGTCTCGTAATTGAAGTGAAGGGAATTTTTCAAGCCAAAGACTCCAACACAATTGTGTGCATCCAAGTTTGTGGTAACAGTTTGTTGAAGAACCGCATATGACTGAAGTTTTGTCCTCTTGTACCACAGACTTTTGTCTTTCCTTTGTCTCTTTATCGTTAACTTTTTATTGACTGGAAGTTAATAACGTGGAGAAAACAAATCCAGCTGGAGGTGTTAACTGAGAAAACCCATGTTATACCTAATTATTATTGTTAAATGTAAGCGCTTGCACTGGAGACTCCTTCAGTAAATGACAAAAGAAATGTTTCCAAAGGCATAAAACTTTAGCATGTCAATGATTGTACATTTTCATTAATTCAAGTTCGTCAATTCTTATGCTACCACATCAAAATCCTTAATATACAATTGTGTGATTTTGTGGTAACAGTTTGGGAAAGAACCACAGGAGGCTGGAAAAGTCAGTTGTCTCACTACTCGTGTCCTATACAGCATGTGTGTATTGGTACTCATATGTGGCGAGAGTCAAGCAGCTTTTTTTTTTTTTTGCTTGTATTGCCGCCATTTTGCATCTGAGCCGATTCGAATATCAGTACAATCAGTTGCGCTTTAAATAGCTTCGGTACATACCATTCCTGACATTCACACCACCTTACACAGACCATAACCGAGACGCATAACGGTGCGTAAAAGCTGTGTGTGTGTTGAGTGAAGATTTGGATCTTCTGTCTTCTTGAGAAAAAGCAGAAGTGCACAAGTAATAGTCTGTGGCTTACCATTTCCGTACCTCTCTAAGATGTCGAAGTACACAGTGGCTAAGCGTTTTGAAGGAACTGCACGTTCAACTCAAACAAGCGAACATGATTGGAAAAAAAAAAAGAAGAAAGAATTCATGCTGCAATATTTTTCTTGCGCTTGTCACTTCTCTTGAAGAAAAAAAAGATGCAGATGCACGCACGATTCGAAGTTTGCATCAAAAAGTTGAAAAGTATTGATTGATTTAAATGTGAATGATTTAAGAAGTAAATCATTGTTAGTTTAAGTAAACAAACACAATGCACCAATCTGAAGAGTGCATCATCAGAAAGTCTTTATGCTTCCTACAGATCATTTGGTTTTTATTTGTACTCGTTTTCATTGAGTCATCCTGCTGGACTTGATGCAAATCCTTTTGCAAAACCTTATCTTAAAATAACAAGGTTCCAAAAGAAAAAAGTCTCACTAACAACGTGCCAAAATGAAGGCCTGCACCCAAGCTAGAGAACAAAAAGTACTCTAACCTTATGTCCCTGATTGGGACTGGTGACATCAATAGCGTGCCATCATACCATACCGCTGAATTTGCATAACCTCAAACTTTTCTCCATCGGTACAGGGTTCAGCAGGCTGCCGAAAGAAACGCAGCTGCAACAGACTTTCTTTTTTAAACTGGAAGCAAATCCTTGACTGATTTAATGGTTATGCTGATGTTAATAAAATGGCAAGAATGTTTTTAGAGGAAAACTTTACCACTGTAAGAGGAGCTGCAGATCTAAGGTTAAGATTAGTTTGAACCCTAACGGCGGTTAAAACTGAGTAATAATTAAGAAAAATGTTTTAATGTTAAACCGGGGGAAATTTCTTCTTTTTCAAAAAATTACAGGGAATTCAAGATGAGCCTTGTGAACTTGGAGTTCCCCGAAAAATACCAAAGCAAAAAAGACGAGTGCTGGACGACGCACCGTGTCTCACTCTCACTCTGAACTTCCTGTGTAGTGCTAAAAGAGCACAATGTTTTAAGGAACCCCAGACTTTCAGCACTAGTGCTGAAATGCCTGCTTTGTGTGTTTTTTTTTTAATGGCAACAGTTGAGTTTTTAAATTTTTGAGTTTTTTCTCTCAAATAAAATCAGTGAAATGCCCACAGATTTACAGCAATTTCAAAAAATGTTGTGTCTTCCTTTAATAGAAGTGATCGATAACATCAGGAAATAAAAGCACTAACGCTTAAGCAACGTTGGTTCACAATGTTTTATTTATGCAAAATATCATCGGATGCATAACTGCAATATAGACACGAGTCGAGCTGGAGGCAATCCTCTATGCCAAAGACTTCACCAGTCATAAAGCTTAGAATACTGTAATCTCTGATGAGGACATTAGGACAGCAAATGACAAAAGGGAGCCATTAAGCTGGCAGTTAAAAAAGAAAGAAAGAAAAAAAAAAAAGGCGCTGAGTTGATTTTCCTGTAAATGGAAGAACTACAGTTGATCAGCTTTGAGGGAAAAGCAGAGCAGTATACGAGGGACGCGAGTCAAAATATAGATTCTGACTCGGTCATGTAAACACTAGTGAGTTTTTCTGATACAGAAAAACGATCTGGAAAAAGGAATAAACAGCTGTTCTTCATTTATTTCAAAAAAAAAAAAGTAAAATAAATTTGCCCCCCCCCCGTCTCCATGTACTGAAAATTCATTTTAAAAGAAACTGAAGCGACGGGATTCTCAGACGGGAACTCGTTTCACCCAAATCGAACGGCTTCGAAAACATCGCAACAAATGAAAATGATCGATGATTTAATGTACTATTGACAAAAAGCAGCACTAACGTCCTCCAGGCTCTGCCTAGTGGGAGGGGAGAAACAAACCAAAAAAATAAAAAAGCTCATTGAAAAAGACTAATAAAATACTCATCTGATTAAACTAACCAGCTGCTGATAAAGAAATTTTGTAATAAAGTATTTTATCATTAATCTTTTGTAAAAAGTGAAGCCATCTCTTGGTTTTAACACTTAAAATACTCATATACTACGTTAAAAAAAAAAAAAAAAAAAAAAAAAAAGAAAAGAAAAAAAGAAGGAAAATTATATTATGGGTAGCAACATGTAAAATAAAATCACAACTCTGTAGAGAAGAAAAGGAGAAACAGAATTTGCATAGCACATTTGAATACAACTGAGAAGGAACTGAGGGCAGTTTTTGGTACAACATGGTTTCAATCACGTTTTTTTTTTTTTTACTTTTCTTTTTTTTTTTTCTTTAAGTCTGTATATACAAAAATGAATTTGTTTTTAGGTTCTTTTGCGTGCCTCGCTCGTCCATAAAAGGCAGAAGCAGTCACTGTAATGCTCGCAGAATAAAATGCCACACATCCTGTCCCTGTCCTCTGTTCATGCTCATTTGAAATGAGATGTTCAAATTGTTTGCTTGTTCACAGTCCTTTGTTTGGAAAAAAAACAAAACAAAAAAACAAAACAAAAAAACTAAATATACTGTTTTTGAAAGTGCCATCTTGCTACATTGATCAGCTGATTCCATGGTCTGTTCACATCGTCACCCTGAACACGCCAATGACGAATAGCTTTTAGATACTGTGAGTTTTGGTCACATCACTTACACACGCGCACGCACGCACACACTCACACACCCCCACCCACACCTCTCTCCGAGTAGTATGTAAAAATAAAAAGTTGCTCTCCAGAGGTCATCGTCGTGAGCGTTCCACATTCAAACAGTGGGTAAAGCTTTGAAATGAACAAGCACCATTTTGAGAAAGGCCTCCATCGTCCTCCATTTTGGGAGAGAGATCAAAGTTCAGCAGTTTCCGCTTGACCGCGAGAAAAACGGTACGACTCCTCGAGATCTTGGCTGAAATCTCTGCTTTTGGGGTTTAGCAACGAAAAAAAACAACCACCCTCCATCCTGAATCCAAAGTGGAGGCTTCGCTGCAGGAGCTGAGGCCTTTTTTTTTTGTCTCGTCCTCCCTCCTTCTGAGCTCCAATAGTGAGCTTTGAAGTCCAGACAAAGCGTGTGATCACGGGGTTCTCATCGCCGCGGGTGTGCGTAAACCGGGTATGCTAACGTGACGTTTAGAGAGTCGTTGTGCTGAACGAGGGACGTGTGCTGGTAGTGCAAAACCAGTTCCTTCAGTGAGCCGTACAGGTTGTAAGGTTCGGCGAAACCAAAGCCTGTGGGAGTTTTGTTGATGACACAGTGCTTGACCTCTCCGTCCACACTGCAGGAAAAACAAAACATACACCATTATTCTACTGGGATTTTTTTTTTTAAATACAGTTTCATGCTTTTCTGCAGGTTTCAGAAGGTCAAATTTATGACCATTAAGTATGAAATTTAAAACCTATAGCAAAGATTTTTAGGCCCTGCAGAAACCCTAAGTTTGCTTCTAAGAAATTTTCTTTTCCTTTTGTCTGCATTCAAAAATAGTACATTATATGAATATTCATAAATATGCAAATTGGAAACGCACATCTTTATTATTTCTTCATACACTCCCAGCTCATTATTCTCAAACAAACTAACGAGTTATGAGTCATTCACTTGACAAACCTGCGAAGATTGACCGTTACCATAACGACTGCAATGCGATCTTTAGCAACATAGCTAGCTAGCTTAGTGTGCTAGTATAATTCCAATAAAATATTTAACCTTTTTAATCCGTTTTCACTCTTTGCAACAAACACAGACAGCAATGTTTTTTGGAAGCATTAAAAATCTACGTACACAACACTGCAGGCGTAGCAGCCTGATTTGCTGCTGTCTCGAACCAGGAATGTTCCGTCTCTCTTGCCACGTAGCAGAGCTTCGGCTTGGAGCCGATTAATGTTCCCGAGTTTCCAGGAGCGCTCGTCGTGGTGCGGCAAGTCCTCGTCGTCGTCCACCATCGAGTATTGACTATGGACATAATTAGCAGGTGTTAAAAGACGAAATTCTGTGCAGAATCTGAACGTGTGATCACATTGTAACGTGCATTAGAGGATACTCACTCTTCCTGGTTCTCGTTTTTGATTCCCAGCCATTCGTTCAGCTTCTTCTGCCTGACGCCCTTCTGTGTCAACCACCTGAAGATCGGAACAAGGAAATACGTTAAAAAAAGTGCTTAGGAGACCCTTTTAAACTCCTGTGCAGGCTACGAGAGTGGACGAGGCACTCACATGAGGTACTGATCCCTGGTCTTCCTGAGCTGGATGAGATCAGGCTTGATGCTGTTCATCCTCTTGTCGATCTCCCTGTAATCAGCCGCCTGCTTCTTCAGGTCTTCCTCTAAACGCCGCTTGCTGTCCACGATCTCACTGATGCGGGACTTCAGCTTCTCGTAGTTCACCATTATCCTGAAGAAAAATGAAAACCATGTAAAATTCCACGACTAACTCGGCTTGTTTGATTTAATCGGGGTCTGCAAAGTTTCAGCCTCACCTCTGGATCTCCTTGTCGTTGCCTTCTCTCCTAAACTTCTCGATGTACTCTTTGCTGTACCGCTCTTGCGTCTGGCATTGCTCCTCAAAGATCTTGATGGTCTCGTTAAAAGCTTCGATGGCGGTTCTTTTCATCTGGATCTCCTGTGACGTTCTGGTGTACTCCTCGTACAGTCGGTCGTACTCCCGGTTTTTCTCTTGATATTGCAGGTGGTATTCTTGCAACTTCTTGCCCACGGCATCGATGTTGTCCTCTTTCACAACTTGATCCTGTAAAAAAAAAATAAAAGATTCCCCAAAGATGAGAGATGATTTGATATAAACACAACACACCAGTTCCTTTTGCCGTTTGCATCTTTAACTCTTTCGTGGGATTGAATTAAAAATTACCTGTTGGTGCTTGGACACAGGATACAGCAGCTTCACATCTAGTTTGGGGTTGTATTGGGCGAGGGATTCGTGCCGATAATGATTGATCAGCTCAACCACAGAGTTAAAAGTCAAGGGATCTGAGAAACCGTACTTCCCATCGCGATGGAAGATTTTGATCAGCTTGTTGTTACCGCCTTTCCTGTAACCAAATGAACGAGAAATTACAGTGATGCCCAGTGATGATATAAAAAGCTACGAGCTATATAAAACTGGCATGCAAATAAACAAAAAAAAGAAGAAGAAGAATTACCTCAGCGTGAGGGTGTAGTCACCGTGCATTTTGGTGGAGGCGTCACGAACCAAAAATGTTCCATCAGCTGTATCTCTTAACTTCTCGTTGACCTCCTCCCTACAAGAAAAGGAGAAAATGTTTTAGATTCTGAAAGGAAATGTAGCACTATTTTCACTTCCTGTGCACAGAGTGTTAAAGTAGTACGATAAATGAAAGAAAGAGAAAAAAAAAAGCGCTTGCCTTGAAATGTCCCCCCAGTACCATTCGGCATCCTGTAGAGCCATATTGTTGTTCATACCGTTGTTAGTGACAGGGATTGGTTTGGGTGGTTTTGGAGGTAGTGCTGTTGAGAGAGGAGAAAAGACATGAAGGTTTATATAGGTGCCATCGATTTACATGCAAATGACCCAGCTCTATTCAAGGTCATTTACATACGAAACACACTTGGACAAGGCTCAGTGTACACGTCTGGACATGTCCACAGAAATCTGAATGGATTTGGGAGCCTATAGATTCGAATAGAAAAGGGTTTTACTGCCTCCAAATGTAAACAGAGGACGTAAAGCTTGCTAGCACAATACAAGGAGGCTCGTCATGAGTAAGAGAGAATATGGATCAAACATAATGCATAAAGTATATAATAAAACTAAATCTGAATATGCAAAGCAGATTACACAGTGCTTTTAGTGCAAAATGACAATTTCTGCTCCATATAAAATAAAGAAATAAAAATAATAATAAACCACGTCACGACCACAATCATCTACAAATAGGGCACCAATATGCTGCATATACGGGCTGCTGCGTGCATGGTCTGCTGAGACTCTGCTCTCTTTCCCCAGCCATTGAGAACATGTTACATCATTGGTAACAGGAAAACGCTGCAGCTCATTGGCTGCTGGGCTGAGTGACTGCGAGCTGTGGGGGCTGTGTGGTCTCTGTGGAGCATGAGGCAGAGCTCCAGCAAAGGGCTATTTTTATCCGTCATAGACCCCC
>MU554589.1:8023183-8052861 GCA_024362625.1 Silurus asotus | reverse complement strand
AAAAACCCATCACTGAAGTACTCAAGAAAGATCACTGCCCTCCAAATTGTAATCAATTTATTAAAATGTCTCACCATTAAGTGTGAGTTAAGTGTACAAAAATAGAAGACTGAGGGAAGGAAAAAAAAAAAGAAAAAAAAAAAAAAAGAAGAAGAACTTTCATCAGTCAGGTGGAAAATTTTGCTCAGGCAGCTCCAAAACCACATGTGTGACAATGACAGAGCAGAGAAATGTACGCTGCCTGCTGATTGGCTGTCGAGACCGATACTGCAGATAAGTTGGCAGCTTTCTTTAGGTCTGATTAACCACAGATATCCTGCTTTGAGCAATGTGACTGTATAGCCGGCTGAAATCAGCAAGCAAAGCATTAAGAAAATGGCACACACTGCCTGCGTTTTTTTTACTTTCTAAAAAAAAAAAGAAAAAAGTCTGTTTAATAATTTCCGAGTGACCTGTTTAATAACAGAAGAACGCCGATGTAAGCTCAACCACATTTGATAAATTTTAAACGAGAGGAAAAATTTTTTCAATCTGAAATATTTCCAAATAAAAAAAAAAAATGAAAAAAAAAATGAAAAGTGTGACAATAAAATAGATGGCATTTCTACTGGCTTCGGTGCAAACAAAAGCAGCATTGACGCAACAAATGAACAATCGAACGAATTCAAAACAATAGCACCACCGTGTGGTATCATCATTACATCATCACTGGTGTGGAAGACCATTGGTCTCAAAAGGCCGATTAGTTTTTCGTTTATACGCCGTCACACAGCACTAAGGACGAGCTCGTTCGTGCATTTACCCGTTTAAAATTCTCATTCTCCATCCTCTTTCTCACCTTGAGCAATGTGTACCATCTCAGTAGAGATCGCAGAGTGAATCACCGGCTGAGGCAAATCCAGCAGGTATCGTCTCAGACAATCGCACAGCACCTGCAAGTCGAGCTGCTCCATGTCCATGGGCTGGCCGTCTAAACACACGCAATTTAATCATTCTCTATATGCTATAGAGAAAAGGCACTGGTTGACGAAGGAAAAAAAAAAAATTGAACTCACCGGGGTCGAAACACTGCCGTACATCGAGGCCACCTCCAGCAGTGAAGTTTCTGTAGAGATTGGGGTTGTCCAGACCTGCCAAAAAAAGAGCTTGCTGTCAGAAACTGATTGTTACGGCATATACGAAATGTTTCTGTAAAAAGAAAAAACCTAACTAACCAACTACTGCACATTTTTTGTTTTTTTGGTAATATACTGCTCACCTTTTCTCTCGATGGCCTCCAGCAGTTTGAGCAGCATGGGCGGGGCCATGTCTGGAAGTGCGAACTGCTCGGTCAGATCCGGCAAAGTGCTTGGACCTGTAGAAAAAGGACACAGCACAAAAGCTATTAAAATACACCAGCTTAAAAAAAAATACAAATAAAGCCTTGGTCTTTTGACAACTCTGCCATTTATTTACCTTCTTTTATTTTTTATTTCACACCAAGGTCAGCTCGAGCATTTTGCCCAAACAAACATTTTGCACCGTTTTTTGGGGTAAAAAAAAAACAACAAAAAAACGCATGGTGCAGCTTTTTTAGTGACGTGGCGACAAAAGTGTTTGATGTGAAAGTGAGCGTCGAGTGAAAGGGTGTGATTAAGTGAAATTTGAAGGTGGCTGGGGAAACTAAACAAACTGGCGAACAGGCAGACTGCTGGAGGGACGAGAGCCTCAGATCCCGCAGCACAGGTGCACACTTAAAAGGCCTGTGGGGCCAGTGGGCAGCTTTATTTGGATTTTAAAGGCTGCTTTTTCAGAAAGCCAAAGTTTCTAAAAGGCTCGACTGTTTACTGTGTTAAAGGCGGTGTAGTGAAATGCAGGTGCTTATGAATGGACCCCCTTTACAGTTCATTCTATATTTGGACCCCTTTTTTTTTTCTTTTTCTTTTTTCAGTAAGTGGGCAGGAACTCATCTTTTTTGTGTAACCACCTATTACTAATACATGGCCTGGAATTTGCACGTTCGATACACGAGTGCGTTTTTGTGTTCGCTCGAGAACTTATAGGACTCCTATTGAGCATGAGACACAGCAGGTTGGTTGTTCGGCAATAAAGCCGGTGGTGCCATGGGTGCCAATACTTTAATCACAGGAACACAGAAAGAGCAGTGAATGAGAGCTCGGTCAGACTGATTCAAGATAGAACTGAAAGACAAGTAGGCTGTTTTTTCTTCCATTCTATTGAACATCGTGTCCTCTGTAGGCTCTATTATGCCTTTACGATATACCTTATTTTATTAACAAAAAATGAGTGTGTGAAATCACACAAAGTTAATTTGCATCAATTACATTTAGTTACTTTACTAGAAGCAACAATTTCCATGAGTTATCAAATCCGTAGGTATTGTGCAGCACTATTGCTAACGTCTGTCTGTGTTTTTATTATTAGACTGCTCAAAGTTGGATTGCACAATTCAGTGAATCAACATCCCCCCCGAGTTGGCCTAAAAACCAACAAAATCCTTGACTCATCAAATTCATCCTGTTAAGAACATTTCATTCCTCAACCCAGACCGGCCGTCCATCGACCCCCCCCAACCCTGAACTAACAGTTCAGGCCAATTTCAGCTCATAGTTGGGCTTACAGGCTGTGCATTTTCTAAGAAGTGCAGCGGTGATGTTCCTGAACTCCATCTGAGGTGTAACCTTTAACCCAGGTGATACTTTATCCACTGTTACAGAGCAGCCAGCTGGTTCTCAGAAGTCAGATTCACACAAACCCAAGCTAATTTTACCCCCTCTGCCCTGCTGAAAATGCCCCAACTGTGTGTTAATCTTTACAAAGCTGCACTTTTCATTACCGTGTTGTGATTTAAAGGAGGGGGAAGAAAAAAAAGTCCAAACACGAGCGTCCCGTCTTGTGTACTGTTTATTAAGTGATGTTTATACTGGAGCTATATTTCAGTTATACTATACACTGAAACGCAGCCTGTGAGAGGTGTGGCTCTAAAGGACCAAGCTAAGGATGGGAGATGGATTGTGTTGCTTCCTAGAAACTAGAGGTGACCCGATAGCGCGGTCTCTCATGGTGCTCAGATTAAATGACAGCCATAAAAATTGGTGAATGTTACAGCGCATCCATTCCCCGAAGCACTACTTCCTGGACCAGCGGTCACAATGACTAAGGTGATGGATAAAAGTCAGAGAAATGACTGCAACCACTAAACACTTTCACATGTACAACCCTCTCTTGCTACATATGTGACTGGAAGCTAGTAAATTTGTTTTAATAACATTGAAGCACTCAAACTATCCCCATTGCAGAAATTTGGTTCAGCATTCTAAAGCTGACTTTTTACCCTCTAACCCTCCACAATGGTCTATTCAAAAACCACCCACCAATCACAGATGATGGCTATGAAAACATGCAATCACCCATATCAACTAGGTCGATATTGCCTTTGTCTGAGCCGAACAATTCGTATAAATCCTTAGTACAACTTCCTGTCAGCACTTCTGTAAACAGGATTTAACCATTTTAATACCATTTAAAACACCTGGTTTGTAAAAACTCAGAAGAAAATGGTGCTTGTCTTCTTAAGTGAAGAAGAAAAAAGTGCCCAGGCAACCAACACGTGAGCTCCGTTTCACTCTGCCAATAGGAGTAGCTGCTGATTTTGGTTACCAGGGTAACAGAGGCGGAATAAGTGGGGGCCTCGAGAGCGAGTCGACACAAGCCCGAGGCGGCGCTCCCGTTTCAGTCCCACAGGGCTAAAGAAGAGGATCGCGGCATTTTGAGAAGTTGCGGCTTTAAGCAGACGCTGTGTGTCGCCTGGATCAGACCGTCTGGCTGGACTAAACATAGTCCGGCTGAGAAGTAAATTAGGGGCTCTAATCGAGTTACAGGCTTTGCCTTAATGACAAATATATAAATAGTTATAAAGCATGGTGTTACTGTAACTGTTTCATCACCCAATGAAAAAAAAACAGCTCATGCTCTTCTTGCGCTGAGTCATGGCTCAAACAATAAGATGGGAAAAATTAGTCTATTTCAAGAATCAACTGCTTTAAAAGCTGGCGGAGTTTTGTTTTTTGTTTTTTTAATAAATGACACGGAGTTAAAAGGACCATGACAGGAGCAGAAGGTGGCTTTCCAGAAAGACATAGAACATCTGGTTTAGACTGAAGGTGGTGCAGTGGGACAGAGATTCTGTGAAACGCGATGAACAAGATTTTAGTAATTCCTGGCCGGTGTGAGAGAACACTCGCATATGAAGCTTTTAGGGGAAGCAAAAAGGAAACTACACAATGCATTATTTTATGACATAATAGCTGGGCAGGAAATGTTGTTTATTTTTTTTCCAGAAAAAAAAAAAAGTCATCCAAAAAAAAAAAAAAAAAATACGGACAAGAATGTTTGGAACAGTAAATATGGCATGAAGCCATGGTGTTACACCTTTTAAAAATCTGTCACGACCTCCAATATCGTGTTTCTGTGCAAAGCTTTGCAACACTTTCACATCACATCAAACTCCGTGCCAAGTGAGGAAAAAAGAAAACCAAAAGAACAAAAACCCAACATAAAATCTTTGCTGTCTTTGTGCTTTTACCTGTCTGTCTGTCTGTCTTCCCTCTTTACAATGTGTTGCTAATCTGTCCATCAGACATGCTCAGCCTCCAGTAAGAAGATTTGCCAATTCAGCCCTGCATCTCTGGAGGCGGTCGGTAATGAAAGGCACATGTGTGCGCTCTCACGCACATGACCGCTTAAACATGCACATGACTGCTTAAACACGAGTGTTTTAGTGCAGCTCCCAAAACCACGGCTGTTACGGGAAAAAAAAGAAAACCTGAAACCCTGCCATCACACCCTTTGCGCTTTATTGCGTCTTGTTCCTGATTTAATAAGGGTATGAAAAATAATGAAGTGTTACACTGTAACACGGAATTCTATCAGTAGAAACAGTTGGCTTGTTTGATGACTTGGGCACCAAAGAAAAGAAATGAAATATGCTGCGTTTAAACTTAAAAGTCGAAGAGGAATTATTGGGTTCGATTTGTTCGTCTTCACACAAGTACACTTGTACTAGTTAACAAGGTCAAATCTGTTTACTGGGGTATAAGCTGCCCAGTCTGGCCAACACCATTACCACCACAACTGTTGCTCCAGCCGCCAGCTCTTCTAACATTATGAAGGACAGACTGAGTGTGCGTCAGGGTTCTTTTTTCTTTTTTCTCCCCTATGACCAGGGTGGAGGCTGGATTGAATGTTGTTAAATGTGTAGATCTATTTTGCCATGCTCTGGGAAAGCAGGAGGAACCTAGAACCCCCAGCTGCTCACTCCTGGGCTCAGGGGAAAGTGCACATTCTTTGTGAAGCCCAGTAACAATTCTCCCTCAGTGAGTGGTTACACACAGCAGATGTTCAGCCGAGTGCTAAAGAGGCCCCTGAAAAGGAGAGTGCAACATTATCTCAAACTCCAGCTATGCAACATGTACTTGTCTGCTGTTCCTTTGCTGGCTCGCTCGCTCTCGTCCCCTCTTCCTCTTTTTTTCTTCTTTTTTTTTTTTTGAGTAACGAGGAATCTTTGCTTCAGCCATGACTAAGAAAAGAGTTGCAGTTTGTTCAATGGCATGCATGAAAACCCTTCTTTTCTTCCTCCTTCCTTTTCTAAATTTACAACATGCTTTCAGTGCAAAAAATCTCCTGTGAACTGAATTACGAGAACACACATGCACACACCCATGGCTTTTACCTCAGAAATAAAGGGAGCATTGATAAAGATTAAACCAGCAGGGAAAAAAAAAATACTGGATCAAGCACCTTCATGCATTCTGCCTCGAGGCACAGCAATCTGCAATATTCTTCAAGCAGGGAGATAAAAGCTCAGCATGGAGACATGTTGGTTACTATTTTAAGGACACGGGCGGAAAAAATAAAATTTTCCTGCGTGATATGGAGCACGTAAAAACCTGCATGAACATGCTGTTCCAGCAGAAGCAGAAGTTTAATACCTTTGTATGTCGATTCAGCACTCAGACGGCTAAAAACCTTCAACTTGGTCATTGCTTAGTCATATAAACAAACGTCGGACATTTCGGATATTACTTCATCGAAATGATGCTTGGGGCAGAAATGGTTAGAAAAACCTACAAACTGGGAAGTAGGTTGCAGCCCTTATTTGCCCTCCAGTTAAACGCACATTCAGCCCCCGTCTTCAATCTCCCGTAAAGTCACCAGCATCGGATTGTATTTCACAACTCAACCTCCCCCCCGCTTGTCCTTAAGTTCAGCCAAACCGTGCCCGAATGGACTCGATTAGTCATCGCTTTTCTTGGTGAAAAAAGGCTTTACAGGATGATGTATTGAATCTTGTCAGGTTGCAGCCTCACTGTTGTCACCCTGAAATATTATCAAAGAAAACCAGTTGTGAGAGATAACTGGCGTTTCATCAGGCCAGTAATTTCTCTTTTCTTATTTTTCCACAATAATACTTTATTAATGAGAAATGCATCAGCCGCACGTCGGTGCAAACACGGGATTCAAAGTGCAACGAAGACATACTACACGTACAAGATGAAAGCTGAAGCTTTCGACACCGATCTTTCGCAGAGAGTGTGGTTAAGGAGGTGAAAGGGTTGAGCAGACTGAATATCTAGTCCCGTCACATCTTGAGAAAGAGATATACTAAAGGCTACATCTTGAATTGACGGTGCGTTACCAGGGAAACCATTTAAATCCTTTTGACGTTTGTTCTGTTCGCTGGAAATCATGGACGCAATTAACCAACCGTGGATTTATAAAAAAATTCCCAACATTTCATAGGAAAAAAAAAAAAGTCATCACTTCCTCATAGCCTGTGAACATGAGCTTAGCTTTGTCACTAGGTAGCTTAGATTATTACCACATCTTTTTACCGAGCTGTGAGATTCAGAAAGTAGGTCAGCAAAGGAGCTTAGCGTGCATCCATTAATAGAGAAATGTAACCCATCGACACCAATCAGATTTGGTGTCGATGGATGAGATCAAAGGAGATCACGGCTGATCTAATGTCTCGATCGGCACTGACTCGTGTTGGAATTAGCTGATCGTTACGAAATAGTTATGGTTTTTGTGTGATGGTTACCGGACGTGACCTGTTTTTACTTGATAATGCGGCGTTAAATCATCAGAATGTATTTGAGCCCAAGACTGGGAACAAAAAATACATTCTCGTTTAAACACCTGGTTGAAAATGGTTATGTAACATTGGAGCAAAAGTGTAAAATATTCACAGGAAGTGAAATAAACAGGAATTGGATCAAAAACTCTAACATTGTTTTGTATTTAATACATTTTTATAGATTGTACACCAGATGCAAGGCCCTCATTATTGAATTTTTTTTACAGCCACACAAACACTTTAAGGGGAAAATTTTTTTTCCCCTTACCAGCAATGAAAACTGAAAAGTTGCCAACCTGTACACAAATGTTTTTTTGTATTAGGACAGACTGTCAGTCATTTGATAGACACGCCCTAAAGGCCTTTCGCATCTTTATTAGGAATATGAGGTAAAGTCGTATTTAATAAAACTGTAACAAGATTATTTTGCAGGAGAATATCCAAGCGCTTTTGAACGTGATTATTAAGAGTTATTTGACTTCCTCCTGAAATTCACAGTCACAATCAAACTCAAATGGCACAGCTGTAGGAATATTTTTCTTTTTCATGAACATACTATTGAAAGTAGCAGATTAGTTATTTATTCGTTTAGGTGCCTTTGCTAGATAAAGAATGTTAAGAATTGTAAACCGGTGTAGGAACGGGGCTATAGAAATAAAAAGCTAAAATTACTAAAATGGCGGCTGCAGATCGCATTTAAGAACAGTAAAAGGAGAAGGGGAGCAGTTGTAAAGAGGGGAAGAAGAAGAAGAAAAAAAAAGCTAATCCAATGTGACGCAGGGCGCACACTGATCCTCTCACTTCAGAGGACACAAAAAGGAGCACATTTGTGTTTTTAAAAACTCAGGAGCCGGAACGGACTGGAATTCCACATCTGCTGCACTCTGAAGTAAACCCATGTGGCTTAAAAAAAAAAAAAAAGGAGAGAAAAAGAAGAGGGGGGAAGGAGCAAGAGCCTACTAATGCAGTAAGGCTTCCACTTTCAACCCTTCCACTCTTCCCCTACTCAAACTTTTCCCTCGCTCCCTCCCCCAACTGGGCCGAATCCCAGCTACAGGATCAGAGCATTAAAAGGATGGAAGGGAAAAAGAGGAGAGGGAAAAAAAAGGGAGGGGACAAAACGCGAAAGAGAGCCAAAAGGATCTGCCAGATCCTTCAGTGTCAGGTAATAAATCACAAGTGCTGTGAAGCAACAAGAATCCAGACCCCGGGCCCCAGAGCCTGCGCCCAGCCCACTCTCTCCGCCTCCTGCCCGGGCGGACACAGAGACTTTTCTTCTCCCGGTGCCACAATCACCCTCGCGCCAAGCTCTGAGGCTGTCACTCAACACTGCTGGGATTCATGCAGACACCCATGGCAGACCTCACAGGAATTTCACAATCACATCCCAAGAAGACTTTCAGACCCCTGAAGAACCTGCAGCTGTGTGGTGGGCCAGGTTTTCTCAGCGCCACTTAAACGTCTGCGTCAGAATTCAAATTAAACTTATCTTATTGGAAAAACTACACTGTGTAAAATGGTAGGCGTTATCTGCACATCGCCCGGTTTTATACTACTGAACTTCCTCTTAGAAGGCAGACACCAGGTTTAGGGCATTAAGTGCTATATTGTACAAATGCAAAAACTACATATATCAGCCCTCCAAGATGTCAGCTATGGTGAAGCTCTGCACATTATACAGCAGCCTCTGAAACATCACACTGTGCAGGACTGCGCATTGTTACTCAACAACGGCGTGCGATTCGAGGAAGATATGACAACTTGCATTACTTGGTATTAGCCTTGGGCTTTTGAATATTAATCATTAACACACGTTTTGGTCGCCTAATCAGCTGTCGAATTATCATGTACATTTGATTTCTCATAGAAACGGTCTGTGCAAAAAGGTCCTCAACAAGAAAAATCTGCCACACGACATCAGGAAGCGAGGTGAGAACTCGTGGCATACCAGTTTTACCACTCGTGATTAGTGCAGCAACATTTCATATATAATCTAATGTTTTGCGTGCTAATCCGAGCACATCCAGTCATTCCGGCACCATGGCAACGATGTTTGTCTCTAATCAGAACCTAATGCGCCGGACAGAGGAAGAAAAATCGGTGACGCACTGCACCCGGCAACAACCTGCATGCTTTAATTTGCTCAATCTGGCCGGGTGGAAGCTGCAGTTGCCTCCAGAGAACATTTTTAGACAGTAACCACTGATTTAAGTGAATAGAGAAGGTCTGTGTGCATTCTGCTAATAAATACTACCTTGTTAATCAGTGATCGAGCCTAAGGAACTGAACATCTGCCAGCGTAGCCACTACAGAGGCTACAAGGGGACTTGCAGAAGATCCAGGGACCAGGAATTACTGAAAGTATTTAGAAGGTGGGGCTAAGCAGTACTGCTGTTTGCTGATTGGTTACTTTATACAAGTCACGTTGCTCCAAGCTGCAAAGACTCATCATAGGGAATGGCAGCGTTTTTAAAGATTCTAAAAGTTTTTCATTTTTAAGGGTATTCCGTCGTATTGAGAAAAATGTAACTCCAAGCTCTTCTTGCGTGGATGCACGACGTTGATTTTACAGTTGTCAAGGTGACCGTTTTGGTTGTCCCTCAAGTTGAGTGAAAAACTGAAGCCACCTTGAGTTCCTTTAGCACACATTTAAGCTGTTTGTTCTTGAACGTGCAGCAAAAGTCATGTTGTTAAAGGGGGGGTGGGATGTGTGAATTTAGCTCTAAACAGACGGATCAGTAACCACTCTGCTCGACCACCTACGGCTTCAGAACTAAACTGGACGAGCGGAGAGCACGTAATGCATCCAAGCCTACGTTTGAAGCTAGGCTCTGTGCGCAACGGGCGTTCTGAAATGATCATGGAATAAAGTGCATGCACCTCAGGAGTAAAAATAACATGCTGGAGTGGAAAGACATGAAAAAGAGGCGTCTTTGTCTAATTTTTGCATGAATGAATTATGGAAATGATGCACTTCTGAAGCAGACTCGTCCCACACTGGAACAACAGGTCGTAACGATTAAGTAAGGAATAACATATTTTGGGGGTGGGGGGGGGGGCTGCTGTTCTGAATAATCATTGATTGAGTGGTGTGATGCTACCAGACACAAAGTGAAGTTACTGTTACAGCCCTGAAGTTGACCCTCATCCTAACCCCCAGCACCACACACACAGTGACTTAGGGCTATAAACAGTCGTTTCTTCACAAGCTGGTTTTTTTTTCTCTCTCTGTCGAAGTTTTTAAAGAAAAAGAAAAATGTAGGTTGTCTGGTTACCTGCCGACAATGGAAACTCCTTTCATACATGAAAAATCTATAATAAATCTTAAGACGAGGAGATGATCTGAATCACTCACCTCCTTGCTCAGAGTCCGAGTCGCTTTTGGCCGATCTGGGTGCCAGGGGAAGAGGCCTGGGAGGTCGTGGCTTCGGGGTCGGAGGAGAAATCTTCTTCCTCCCAATGAACTCCACATAGGTACCAGGGAAGTCCCCCTTTTCCTGAGTCATCTCATTATACCCGGGCAGCCAGCCTATCTCCTCTGGCCTCTCGGCCGCTGCTTCATCGTAACGGAGTGCTAACAGGGCACCTTTACTCACTACGAGTATGTCCCCAACGTGCAGGTCAATGTCCTCCTCCCTCTCCTTCTTATAGTCATATAGTGCTCTGTACTGATATCCTTCTGCACTCATCTTGTATCTTAGAGAACAAAATTCCTCAAAATACGCAAGGTTTTACACCTCAACCTTACACTTACTTTAACAAACCACTTGTAAGAGCAGCACCAAGATCTGGTGTTCTCTGTGGTGAAAACTAGCTCTTGGAACCCTAGCGACTCAATACAATACCATGCTGCAGTCGTCCTCCAGCAATAGTCCGATTATTTATGTGAAACTGATTCTCCAGTGGTCTAGAGGAGCCTCATGGCGCTTTAGACATACTGTTTCCATCAGGTCTGCTCCAGAGCTTTGGCCAGCGCAAACGCCACCTGCAACACACATGAGCTCTTTTCTTAATAAAGCATATGACAAGACATCCGGCACACATACGGGCGATAAAGGAAACACCAACATGACAAACCCCCATGGGCCAACAAAACAGGTTGTATGACACGTCTCAGGAGCTGTACTTTGAATAAACCTATTCTCTCGTTTTGTGTAGTGATGGTGTTTGTTTCGATTAGAATTAAAGTCACATCATTTTTACCCTTAAACTATTTACTTATTGTGCCTATATGCTGCATTGATGGGGGCAGAGTCGCTCTGGAATAGACCACACCCATAGAATACAGGCTTTATCATAATAGGATAAAGGTAATCAGTCAGAAGAACTTTGTATTGATCATTGATCCGCTGTGATACGACTGCACAATCCACGCCAGGGAGGAGGGGTGAATAAATGCAACAATGCAACCTTTGATTTGCATAGATCTGTAAACAGACCCCCTATCTTATAAAACATCATGAAATAAGAGACGATAATGAAGCGTTGCAAAAGTGCAAAAGTTGTGCGGGTTATTAGAGAATATTAAATGTTACATTTAGGTTGAAACATTTTCATCCGTTTTTGTCTACTTTTATCCAGCAATAAATCGTTCTATTAAATTTTCCTCTCTCTCTCATATATAAATAAAATACTGTAATGTTTACTCTTCCATTATGTTTAATAATCCAAATCATTACTGCATTATTCCCAATGACTACTGTTTTTACTTTATAAACATAAATTTCCAATCTCTAGCAGTGAACTGAAATGATCCATTCATTTCTATAGTGCTCTCCTTTGCAGAAGTAAAAGCTTTGAGCAGCAAGTTAATGGAGTAGGATCTGAAATGGTTTCCTGCTCTCCATACAGTGCACTAGATGTGGTTCGCAATAAGATTGCGCAACTCTTTTGGGTTTGCTGTAAGTTTGTACACAATTTATAGGCTTGCAATAAGTTTGTAAAACCTTCAGAAGCTTGCAATACATTTGTACACTATTTACAGGCTTCCAATAAGCTTTGTACACCCTTCATAGGCTTGCAATAGGTTTGTACACCCTTCATAAGCTTGCAATAGGTTTGTACACCCTTCATAAGCTTGCAATAAGTTTGTACACCCATCATACGTTTGCAACATGCTTGTAAAACCTTCTTAGGTTTGCAATAAGGTTGTACACACTTTATAGGCTTGCATTAAGTTTGTACCCTTTTAAAGGTTTGTTAACTTATTGCAAGCAACGATGTAAAGGTTTGCAAAAAAGGTTGAACACTCTTGAGATTTTCAATGTTTGTACAGCCTTTATAGGCTCGCAATAAGTTTGCACACCCCTTATACACTTACAATAGTTTTTTCCAACCTTTTTAGTCTTGCAATAGATTTGTACACCCTTCTGGGATTTGCAATACGATTGTGCACCCTTTGTAGGTTTGGAATTAGTTTGTACACCCCTTATAGATTTGCAAAAAAAAAGCGTGAACACCCTTGACAGTGGATTACTTAACAGAAATACCGTGCAACTTTGTATGCTTTGGAACAATACTAAGAAACAGCGCATGGCTGTAAACTCTTTATACGGATTTATAGAAGAATTGTGTTGCCTCCCACATTTGTGAACGTGCTTCCAATTCATGCAAAATATTTCCAGAACACTTATATTTTGCTTCAAAGTGAAATCTGTCCGAGATGATTAATAAATCATGGTAAACAGAGGCGCTGCTGTAACGTCGACTGTGTAATCCAGGGAGCTCGGTGCACGCGCTCACTCATACACTACTCCGTAACCCGAGTCTAATAGCGTGTGTAGGCGCTTTATTAACGCTTCCTAGACGCGAGAGTTTGGACGGATTAGCAACGTTATATACAAGTGTAATAAATGTAAAAAAAAAATAATAATAAGACGTCAAACATGTCGTGAAGGATCGCTGTTCGGGTCCGTGCACGAGCAAAGGAACAGGCTGTTCCCAGAACGCTCGAGCGGCTAATTAACACCATTCAAATGAGTCAAAATGATCAAATAAGGTGCTTAACGAAGTAAATAATGAATATCCGACCACACATATGTGCGCTGGATACAAATAAAAGTCGAAAAACTTACTTTAGGAACTTATATGGAGTCTCGTCCAGCAGGGCCGAGAAAAATCCTTTCCTTCCCGTAAGAAAAAAAGTGCAGCTAACCGCAACTAGCCGCGTTAGCTCGACAAAGATAGCTGTGTCCCAACGCACACGAAGCTCGAGTTTAACCGAAAATCCACTTCGAATACCAAAATAACGCGTCAAATTAAAATCCCAGTCCAAATTCGCGTTTCTTTCTTTCTTTCTTTCTTCTCTTTGTTAACACAAACTGTCCGAACTCGCGAGCCGTGCGCTCTGTAATCACCGCGACTCCGCCCGAGTGGCTTCGGCACGAAATCGAACCGATTCCCAGGCTCGTCGAAACTCGGCCGCCTTCTGTCAATCAAATGACGTTTCCGACAGAAACCACGCCCCCATGCCCTCCCCATTTTTTCAGTTCGCACGCAACTGGCACGTGTAGCTATCGGTTCTGCGCACGCGCGTTTCGGCAGTCTGTGGATTGATGGCGCCGCTTGGCCTATATTGCGCATGCGCGAGGGTATATTATTTATAGATGGATAGATAGACAGACAGACAGACAGACAGATAGATAGATAGATAGATAGATAGATAGATAGATAGATAGATAGATAGATAGATAGATAGATAGATAGATATTGGTCTGCCAAGATTAAATGTTCCTGCATTCCTCCACAATGGATTTGCTTTTAATATGAATTTCAGTAAAGGTTATAAGGATGAAACTGTAAAAAAAAACCTCTGCATTTTATCAATGCAATATTAAACTTTTAAATGTTTCAGCCCAAAAAAGCTGAACAGACAAAGACAATCTGTTGTAGCTGTCATCTCTTATATTTACTGAGAGCAGTAGATAAGATAGAGAGATAGAAAGAGCTTTACGTGTAGCAGATCAAACTGCAGATAAACTGCAGCGGTTACGGAAGATGCATACTTTTCCCTGCATGAAAAAGAAAATGTTCATGCATGAAATGTACAAAAGGTTTAGAACGATGTTTAAGTGCATGTAAATAGCTACGTTATTAAAAGTGTGATAAAACTCAAATTCAGCTGAATAGCTCACAGGAAGAAACTTGTCCTCCCTCAAAAAAACTGTTTTCTGGAGCCAGGAAGTAAAAAGAAACAACTACCGAACCCCTCACACTTAGTCCGCCACATATTTGAACTTTTTTTCCTCAAGCGGCCATTTCAGATATGTGTCAAAACCACCAGGCACTTTTCAGATAACATTCTCTCCTTTACAGTCAGAATTACAAGCACTTTATTATCAAGTTGTGTGCAATATTTATGAATGCAAACGTCTCTTCTGTTATATAAGTGCATATAGTATCCACTTATGTTCTTAACAAAGGTGCATTATATAACCAGTGTTGTCTATGCCCCTGTCATGTTCCTGTATTGTATAATGTTCATAAGCAAATAAGAGCATAATAGCCCATTAAACTTTGAACTAAACTTTAAAATTGAACCAATAAAACATTATGATTACTCTGTATTTTTCTATCACCTCTTTGTTGGGTCAGAAGGTGTTGATTAACATTGTATAACAGCAATATTAACAGCAAATACTAATGGCGTATCATTTCTAGAATTACATCTCCGTCATAGGGATTGCTATGGATTGCTATGGTGGACAATCTACACAATACAAGACTAATTATAAACAGGTAAAAAATTGACATTAAATTTACATTCAATGTCAATGGACCTCCAGTTGAGTCTCCAGTGTTACAATTTAATGTCTTGTCATAATAACATAACTCACCTATAAATGGCAAAAAAAAAAAAAAGCTGTCATTTGCTAATAAGTTAGAAATTTGAAATGTTGGACATCAGGACATCTTGTTATAGAAAAATATTCCTTGTGGGGTCATTTCCCATCGAGTTCTTTTATATCACACACACCTTTGTCACAGATAATCTTCCCATAACAGTATGCCATGCTTTGGGTTTTCTTTTCATAAGAAGCAGCATACGCTGATTTAAAGCTTTTATTATTTGAATATTTTAAGTTGTTTCTTGGGTTCAAATTGATCAAATTGTAATAAATTGATGTGTGTTGCTAAGCATATTATGATTAATAGTTTTAAGCTGCGTCATTAGCATTTTAAATATCCTGCAGGCTGTATTCCTGCATTCCTCACACCCAGTGTTCCTGGGATACACTCCAGATCCACCATCACCCTGACCTGGATAAAGCGCTAACAAAAAATTAATGGACAAAAGATTTACTGCTACCCGAAAACCTCCTCATATTGACTTGTATACAAGTGTACTAAAATCTCCAGATGACATGACATTTTAAGTTCCTAATATACTTCACATTTCCCAGAAAAGAAAAGAACTATCAAGCCTGTTCATACTACATAGACTGCATTGTGATGACCTCTGGAGTCTCCCACATCCCCCCACTGGTTGCTCTAATTAGATGAAGCTGAATGAGTTTAGTGACTCCTTCACAGAAGGGTAACATTGAGGCTTCTCAGAATATGGAGCATGTGAAGCCACGGTCAATTCACTGCAGAAGCCGTAAAAAGCAGTCTATACATGAATTGTTGATTTGATTTAGGTCAGGTTTTCTCTGTATGATACAGTGTGTTGGAGGTTTACACAACTTACCGTGGAAAGAATTAAAAATGAAGGAATATAATTTACACTTGTTGTACTATCTTGTACTGTTCATGTCGTTCTTTGCAGTCTAATGCACTTCTATGCAGTCTCATATAATTCTGTTTAGTTTTGCATTGCCCTGTGTGTGTCTCATGCAGTACTGTGCAGTCTCATGTAGTTCTCTCTTGTTCTGTGTAGTGTAATGTAGTCCTGTTTAGCCTTATGCAGTCCGGTGTAGTCTTGTGTAGTACTGTGTAGTGTTATATACATAGCTACTGTATGTGTAGCCTTATGTAGTCATGTGTACTGTTACATAGCTCTGTGTAGTCTTATTTAGTCATGTGTACTGTTAAGTAGCTCTGTGTAGTCTTATGTTGCTCTGTGTAGTCTTATGTAGTCATGTGTACTGTTAAGTAGCTCTGTGTAGCCTTATGTTGCTCTGTGTAGTCTTATGTAGTCATGTGTACTGTTACACAGACTGTGTTGTGTTATTTACTTTAGCTCTTTGTAGGCATAAGTAGTCATGTGTAGTGTTATGTTGGTCTATGTAGACTTTTGTAGTCCTATGTAGTGTTATGAAACTTTGTGTAGACTAATGTAGTCATGTGTAGTGTTGAGTAGCTCTGAGAGGTGTTATGTAGCTCTGTGTAGTGTTATATAGCTATGTGTAGCCTCAGGCAGTCTTGTGTAGTATTAAGGCGCTCTGTGTAGTGTTATGAAGTCATGTGTAATCTTATGTAGTCTTGTGTAGTGTTAAGTAGCACTGTGTAGTCTTATGTAGTTATGTGTAGTGTTACACAGACTGTGTTGTGTTATTCACTTTAGCTCTTTGTAGGCTTAAGTAGTCATGTGTAATGTTATGGAGGTCTATGTAGACTTTTTTAGTCCTATGTAGTGTTATGAAACTTTGTGTAGACTAATGTAGTCATGTGTAGTGTGGAGTAGCTCTAAAAGGTGTTATGTAGATCTGTGTAGTGTAATATAGCTATGTGTAGTCTTGTGTAGTCTTGTGTAGTGTTAAGTAGCACTGTGTGGTCTTATGCAGTTATGTGTAGTGTTACATAGCTTTGTGTGGTGTTATCTAGATCTATGTAGTCTTATGTAGACCTATGTACTGTTATTAAGCTCTGTCTAGTCTTATGTAGTCATGTGTAGTGTTTTGTAGCCCTGTGTAGTGTTATGTAACTCTATGTAGTTTTAGATAGTCATGCGTAGTGTTATAAAGCTCTGTGTAGTTTTGTGCAGTGCTTTGTATTCCTGTGTAGTCCTATGTAGTTCTATGTAGTTATGTGCAGTCTCATGTAGTGCTATGTAGTAATAAAGTGCATGGAAAATGGAACAAAAAGTGTACTTCAGAAATAATCCCAGAGACTGTAAATGTGTGTGGCCTAATTATGTCTCTGCTTAGCTGCTTAAAATCCCCCAACACACATCTCTCTCAGCACGTGAAAAAAAAGAAACACTCACTGTGAAATGAGAAGAGAAACTGCTCCTCACCTGCAAGAGCTCGAGGAAAGACTGGGGGGTCTGGGAGTGTTTTGAGTTGCGACGCTGTGGAAAAGCCTAACTTTGCACGTAGCAGTTGTTCTAATCTACTCAGATAGTGTATCAGAGCAGCTGAGTACATTGACCTGAAAATACAGTGATATACAGCAAAATACAGCAAAAATCACCCTTATGCACTTTATTTATTTTTTTATTGAGCACTTAAGCAATTAAAACCGTACCATAAGGGCTCTGGCATAGCCTCAGAACATTAAAGCATTGACACTGGAGACTCCTTCCCTAAATGCTGGATAAACATGTCCTCGCAAAAAATGCAGCTCAAACATAATATATATATATTTTTTAAACAATCTTTGCGGTGAATCAGTTTTATAGAATCTAAAGCAATAAACAATCTGTTACTATTAAAACTACGAGGGGCGTTAAATCAAACCAGGACGTTTATAAACTAAAAGAACAAATTCCATGTTTTTGGAAATTGCATTCGTTTTTTTCGACATACTCCCCTGCTACGTTTATACACTTATCCTAGAGTTTAGCAAATGCATGGAAAGATTCGCCATAGAAAGTATTGTCATTATACCTGAACCACCCAAACACCCTGCTTCACTTTATCATCAGGAAACCACCACGGTCAGGATCGTCACTGACAGACGTATGGTCATCGTTGAAAGTTTACACCATTCAGATGCCTTACTGTGGCTGAGCGTCTCATCATCGCACTGTGCTTCTGTAGATATCGCAAGGTTTTGACGCCTTCGTTCACCAAAAAACTTCATCACCACACGTCGCACGCACTGACACTGACTGTTACTATTATTTTGATTAACGGTCTTTGGATTGGCCCTTGACATGTGCATCACCTATCAGTAATAGGAAAACTAGCCACTTGCAACTGCGTGTAGTACCGCCACGCTAGCATTCACTGTTATACCTGTCAAATTTCAAAGTCCCGGGTTGACTTGTACGCCACTCGTTTAAGCACATTAATATAAACCTATTTAAAGCAATAGGAAATAAGCATGCAGATACTGCTATCAGAGCCGATGTTAAAGAAACCTAAACACCACTGACTAAAATTTGGTGGCATACGATCTTATTTAATGTTTAAACTTATAACAAGTTTACGGAAGTCCTAAGAGTCCATGCTTTATAATATTCTAATGATATCGTCATTACGAGTCGTTTTTTGCCCTGATCACGACTTAATTTTCCCGTGATCTCGACATAACGGACATCGTTTTCCTTCGTTATCAGTGCTTCATTTTTCTGGGTATTTAGAATAAGAGCATGTTCTCGAGGCAGAGTAATGGATAATGACCATAACCATTTGTGGCAGCAAACCACATTAATGCATTTAACTGTGCTAACAGTCCACAACTTGTGGAGAGCATGTTGTGATAACAAGATTTTTGTCTTGTCAAGATCGTGAGAAAATTAAGTCGTAATCACTACAAAAAACTTGTTAGGTTGATATCAAGAGACAAGAAAAAAAATATATATAGTGCAGGCCTTTTAGGATGTCCATACAAGCTGAATATATGAACAGGTCAGTTCCAGATTAAGTCAAATTTTGTTAAGTTTGTATGTATTTGTGTTTCATTTTATTTTGTATAGTTGTTTCGTCAGCAAGAATTTGAATTTGTTTAATAAATTAGTCAGAAAAACATTTCTTGGAAAAATGCTCGCGACTTTGTGTTTGATCTCTCCAGTCTTGTCTCTCCCGATCGCCCCACCGTCCCCCAGCCTCGGACTTCACGGCGAACGCAGCGCGAGGCTGAAAGACCACCACACGTACCCCATGGCTATAAATTAGCCAATTAGTTTTGTGCTATGAATATTCTGAAAAGGCACACAAAGGCGGCCTGCTTCTCCGACTTTCTGCAAAGTTGACACTGGCTGGCGTCCAAAGCAACAGCTGCGAAGAATCAATCTACCATTGCGTAACAGAATCAGCTCAGATGAACTGAATTTTATCAACGGCTTATTATAGTTTATTACAAGGATTTAAAAGTCCTGTGTCACAATTTGCCCTCTGTCAGTTTTCAATTACTCCAGCCAAAGTTACACAATGACAGAGAGCGACACGTACATGTCGTGCTTTACTGGCCTTGTGGACAGAACGTGCTGTACAATGTATCTCTACACTCGGCTGGAGTGGGGCAGACACGCCCGCAGGTAAAACAGTGAAAGGGGTTTATTTTTGCAGCGTATGTAATCTGATCTGGGTTTTTTTCATTATTATTATTTCACGGTTTTACAACAGGAGTTGCGTCTGTTACGTCTGTTTTCTTCTCCACCAATGACAAAGGCCTAGTCTGCATTTTAAGCACTTTTTTGGTTGCCACTTATCCTGGTGTCTGACCTGAGGGATCTGAGATCAGTTTTTTTTCCTAATCATTAAACAGGTCAGGAAGGAACAATGTGCAACTGAAATCTGAATTTAAGATGAGCAAATGTGTTTATTTTAATGCATTTCGTTTGAAAGTAAAGTTTAATCCTTGGATTTACTTTTACTCTATGTTTTTTTTGCATGAATTTTGTCTTATGAATTAAAAAAGAAAAAGAAAAAAAAAGAAATCCAGTGCAAGAGCATTTTGTTGCCGCAATTCATTTCAAAGTCTGTATGAAATTTCCCAAACGTTACATCTGTCAGGAATATGGCTCTGGACTACAACTCCAATAAGCAACAGTACCATTCGGGAAAGGGATAATTAATTGTAATTGAATGCTGTAAATTGATTTTTGACTGTTTTTCTGTGCATCGATGTTGCGTTGTACATTTCGCATAGGCAATTTAGCCAACACATGAAATCTTGTCTGCAGTGAGGCCTTTCTGCATTTATTTCATTGTTATTTTTAGGTTTAATTATATACATTTTCTTATATATATATATTCGTGTGATGTTTTGTATATGGCGTCTTTTAAATGTAATGAGGAACTGTTTAGGGAATGTTTATCCACGTTTTCTTTTTTAATTTCTTTGCGCTGTGTGTGAAAGAAAATAAATATTGTCTTGCCCGCTTGTTGACTACCCCGTGTCGCGTCCCCCCACCCCACAAACACACATGATTCAACTCTCAGTGGACAATAAGTAAGACTTCACAATTCTGATGCGACCATGTAAATCCATGGTTCCACATGAACAGCCCAAAGATCCAAGTTTCTGAGCAGCTCAAGAACTATGAGGATGGATTTAGACTGTAATTAATATCAACAGTCTGCTACAATGGATTAGGATTACAGTTAGCATGAACCGTTCTGCATTTAATCATACTCCATTGCACAGTACACCTCAACAATAATACAGTTATAATAAATGGGCATTCAGTGTCACCCCTATTAGAATGGGTTCCCTTTTGAGTCTGGTTCCTTTCTATGTTTATTTCTCATTGCATCTCAGGGAGGTTTTCTCTTTGCCACTGTCTTCACTGGCTCGTTCATTAGGGCTAAACTTATAAGCATTTAGCACATAGGTGTTAACATATAACAAATTTTATAACTGAATTATCTCTGTAAAGCTTTGAGACAATGTCTATTGTTAAAAAGCGGTATACAAATAAAACCGAATTGAATATACATGAGCTTATCGAGGGTAACAAGGAACAAGTAGGACTGAATTGTAGCATTTGACGGTCATGTAATGGTGCAGTGGATAAGGACAATTGTAGTCTAGTGCCATTTTCCTGACAACATCCTGGCACTGTTTGATACAATCAGCATAAGCTGTGATTGTCTAGTGGATCTGTGGTCGAAGCAATTCGTTTAATGGTAATAACTGATTACTAAAAGAAATATATATGCATTGCTATTAAAGGAAAAAGAGGTGAAGAAAAGCCAGGCTCACCTAGTAGGGACAAGATCTGAAAAAATTTCAACATGTAGAAGCCGTACTCTCGCAGTGGGAGTAGACCCGACCTTGACTAGGAATGAGAAATAAAACAGAGAAACAGCGTGTGTGATTTTAGTTCTGCTAAAGGGAATGGATATGTGAACAATTACGTTTCTACTTTTTACTGGAAGTTTAATACTTATACAGAGGATTTTGTGACAAATTGCAAAATTAGCGATTTTGTTGCTAGTTGTTTTGGTGCCTTTTCAGGCTATATAAAAAAAAAATTGAGGTTAGCCATTAATTTGTTAACATAAGGAACTGCCTGATTGCTGATGTTCTCGTTAAATTATCACCCGTGTTTCCAAGCGTTAAGTCTTTGATAAATCTTCATTAGCTGTATATTAATTATTTTGGTAAAATGTACAGATGAGTACTAATTATGTTTATCAATGCTTCGGTAAAGTTATATTTTTTCAGTGCAAAGAAAACTAAAAAAAAAACTCCACTCTTCTGTTTACTTCTATCTACTTTTTATTTACATTACAGTTTCAATATTCGAAAGCAGTATTTTTATTTATTCACACTTTGACTCTTAAACTTAGCTATCACAAGGGCAAATGTAGGCTTAGCCTTATAACGCTGTTGGTTTAAGGGAATTTTTTACGCCTACAGACAACGAACTAGTGGACTTTTTTTATCTGTAGTAAGTGCTTGGGTCTAAAGCCCACGTTTTCTTGTCTGCATTTATAAGTCGGCCTTTTGTTCTTGTTAAATACTTGCACTGTTTTAGTCATGCAGTGATTGCATATATGTCTGGCCCTGTAATAGGACCAAAACCCTCTCAAGACAAACCCCATTCTGAATATGATTTCGATTTATGGATAAAAGAACAACATTCAGCTCCTTGCAAAACCACCAAGTGCCATTTTATTGACAAGTCAGCATTACTGACATAAACTCCACATTCTCTACAACATACCTCTGTTTTCTTTAAATCAAATGCTTACCCTATGCTTTTCTCACTGTTTCTGCCTGAATCCATAACATATCATTATTGCAATAAATTCAAACACTAATGCCTTGAAGCATGCTCTGTCTGTCACAGCTCTCGTTTCAACACGTCCTCAACTTTCTAGTAACTTTCTGCAAAAGAAAACCCACCCACCCACATTTACGCCTCTGATCGATCACAGTAAGATATTTTTAAGTATAAAACATGCAACAATGTTTATGCATTTTTATTGTTACGCTTCAGTTCAGTTCACTTCCTTTTACAGAGCTTTCCTGCAGTTAACCTTGTCAATACCTACTTAATATTTTGCACAGTATTCCAAAATTGTAACTTTTCCACGACCTTGTATAAATATATTAGAATTTTGCTGCTTTTATTTAGTCTCAGCCTCTGGTATAACTGTATAACTAAAGGTTATACAGTATATATGTGTTTGTGTGTGTTTGTGTGTGTGTGTGTGTGTGTGTGTGTGTGTGTGTGTGTGTGTGTGTGTGTGTGTGTGAAAACTAATTTAAACTAATTTAACTAATATATATACATACATACATACATACATACATACATACATCCATACATACATACATACATATGTGGAAAAACATTTTGTACCTAATGATAATTTCAGGTTGTTAGTGTTCAGCTAACTGCAAAAGTCGAATGCTCCACTCACTGCTTGCAGAGCATGTGATATTTCTACACTTTTCTAGCCACAAGCTTACGTGTTACGTGAGTCTTACATGGTTGTGTGGCATATGTGATTCTTCCCCAAATTGTTACCACTTTGTTGGAGGAACACAATTGTACACAATGTGAATTTAAGCAACTAGAAAACCCAAACCTGTTTCAGCATGACAATGACTCTTTGCACAAAGCCAGCTGCATGATCCTATTGCTTATAAGGTTTGACATGGAAGATCTTGACTGGGCTCCTTTAGAGTTCTGACCTTTACCTTATTGATCATCATTGGGATTCTTTGGAGCCCTGACAGCACCACAGGCCTCCTCACCTCACCTTCATGAATACAGGTAGTCGTCGACTAACGACCACGATTGGGACCGACAGATCGGTGGTAACGCGATTTGGTCCTAAGTAGAGTAGGCTATATGTACAGTACTGTGAAATGATGCCGGAAGCTGGTACGCACTGTCGTACGCCGCAGCTAGTGGCATAGCTGTGAAATGATGCCGGAAGCTGGTAAAAAAATTATGTACGCCGCGGCTAGCGATTGTGGTCGTAAAGTCGAATGGTCGTAAGTTGTTGCTTTAATCAGCATACATCTACACACTCCAAAATCTAGTGAAACAGCTTTGCAGAAGAGTACAAGTTATAGTCAGGTGTTTGTTCATATAGTGTAGATGTGAGTTTGAGACATTTTTGCAAGATAGAATCACTTTTTTACATTTATTTGCGCAAAGCAGTTATTAGCTAGTAAACCTGAACTTTTCACAAGCCTACTGACTAAACTGAATTGTAAAGCTTAATACTGAAAGAATAACCAAAATTATTTTAAACAAACAAATAAATAGTTTACAAAAGTCTTAGGTAAGGAGGAAAAAATGTAGACCCATGGCTCTGGTGTAGGCATCTGTAAAGAGATGTTTATCTAAAACGTATAAATGACAGCTTCTGTCATTGTCTGGAGGTAAAGCTGTATTTGAAGTTTTCTGCCACAGGGCAAATCTTGAGGACAGAAAGATTTGTGGATTGTGGTTTCTCGATAATGTGACAAGCTGCATTTTTTTTGTCTTATTAAAGTACCTTTAAAAGAAAGAGAAATAGAGAGATAAATAGCAAGACTGTCAAGGAAAGTACTGTTTATAAATGTTATAAGTGTCAGTTTTACCTTTTATGACAAGAACTAACTTGTCTTGTAGACATTCCACATTATATATATATATATATATATATATATATTAGCCATGGTGGACAAATGAAGGAATGTGTGTGTATGTATATACATATACAGTGGAACCCGGTTATTTCGCCCTCGGTTACCTCAACAACCCTATTAATTCGACGTTTTTGAAGTGGAACCGCCAAATTCGTGCTTTTTCTAAGCATTTTTTATCGGTTATGTTTTTTTATGTTGCCGAACCCTAATATCTCAAGCACAAGGGGGGAATCTGCGGTGCACTTTGGGAAGAAAAGTGTGACCTGCCACGCTGAAGGGGGCCGAAGGGAGCGTGGCAGGTGGATTCCTGACAGATAAACATGTACTGTATGTATTTTTATAGCATGCCTTCATCAAACAAATCGCGGCAACGCTGTTGTGTAAAAAACCCCTTCAAAAACACGTGCACATTCTCATTTATTAACGCACATCATGTACATAAAGAAATTTCAAGCACGTTAATATACTGCCGCCATTTTGATTTTCGTTTATCTCGATCATCAGTTACTACGATGCTTTTTGGCGACCCCCTAGGACATCGACATAACCGGGTTCCACTATACATACACATACATACACACACATTCATTCATTTGTCCGCTAATTAATATTATATATTTATTATATTTTAATACTTATTATTATACTACATTTGTGTTAAAAAATTGCTTTCAGCATCAAACACCATGGCCACCTTCTTTCAACACCTCCTGTGCTGCTTTTTAACATATTTGGTAAAGTATTTGGTTGATTTTGTTTCTATTAGAGCATATAGAGTTATTAAAACCACAGTGGAAACTTAATATTAATAAATGCATATTTAATATAGCTTAAGCTATAAGGTAAAATGTCTGTTAACACAGTTTTTAACATCAGGGAGTAAAAAAGGGAAAAAGCGTGTGTCTATGAGAGGTTTAGTAACTCTGGCATTGGGAAAGAAATAATCACCTGAACATGTATCAGACGAGAAGTCAACAAAATTCTTACCCCTTCCTTGAGTATTTTTATTATTTGCATACTTGGCAGATTAAATACCAGACAGCCATTTTTGATTCAAATAAGAGTTCACCAACTAGAGACTGAACACACGAGCAAATTTGATTAAACGTTTTATGGCCTAAAGCTTTGGAAGATATAATGCAGTTTATTCATTTGTTTTTTCCATAACTGCTTTGTCCTAGTCAGGGTCATGGTGCTGTATAGTATAACAGCATTCAAAGCAAATGGTGACATAAATACAACGTTGTTAACGCACAGCTCATAGCTTTTTTTTCGCAGTGACAAACCTTCAAATAAAATGAAGTTAAATGTATTTCTGGGTTTGTATTTTTCTAGCTGGAGACCTCAAAAAGTTCAAACCAAGTAAATGTTGTTAGATTGTCTGTCATAACACATTCCTGAGAATTAGCCGTTGCTATAGAAATGATCGAGTGCATTAATGTATAAAAAAACAACAACAAAAAGTTTTCTCTACACCTTCACATTAAGCATGTCTGTAGTGAGTATTTTCTGTTTTTCAGTACCGTGTATGTGATAGTAAAATCAGTATTCTCTATCAGCAAGCTTTTTTTTAATATATACAAATAATAATACAGTCAAGCTTAATGTGAACATTGTTTCTATGCAGTATTTGATAAATAAAGGCCGCTTGTAACTGCGCCACCACCAACGCTGACCTCAGGTTGACTGCACACTTTGCTCTCCTTTCACCCCCGAATATAGACAGGGGACCGTTTCAATAGGAGACAAATGAACTACAGCCTTAGAGAGAAAGACTGATGGATGGTAGGCTTGGAAGCCTGTTTCAGGCAGTAAGAGAACAAAGCATGAGAAGAAAGGTCAAAGCTGCCCGGGTCCTCAGAGGATGCAGCTTTTGTGGCTACTCGGCAAGGAGACAAGGACTGACCTAGTTTTTGTATTTTTTTTGTCTATCGCTTATGGGCACAATCCAGTGAACATCACAAACTCGTTCCAGGCCTCCCTTTCAGATTGCCAGGGCTTTTTTAAAAGGCATCTGAGATGACATTATGCTCCAGTCTGTATACAAAGATCTCCACAGTAAGCCTGGGTTATTGACTATAATGTAGAACTTTTATAAAACTTTCGTATAAAAACAAAGCAAACTTTATACGGTTGGAAGGAGACACCAAGGAGGTCGGACTAAATCTTTTAAATTTTTATTAGCGAAAGAGCTTCAAGACTAAACCATGGTAAGTTTGTTGACTTGCATTTTTAATGTGAGAGTGAGTATATATACACGTGCTAATACCGTTAACGTGAATCCAGTGCACAAACAAACACGTGACATGGAGCGTAGATTTGCAGTGGTTATGGGAAATGTAGCCCATGTCCATAATCCTAACATCATATACAGTATATAAAGCCATACTGGCATGAGTATTCAGTGGGATGCTGGGTCTAACCAATCATTTAACCAGAATCTTTGTGCTGCAATGCTTTGAAAACATGTGGGATAACTGAAATTCTGCATTAAGTTCCAGAATGATCAAAAAATCCCTTCAAAAAAAAGGAAGTTAGCATAGGTTCAAGAAAACTAGCTGCTCATGAGTTGAGCTGTGCATCAACAACACACATTTCTATGACCCTTATCTGCATTAACAGACAACTCACAGGACACAATCCTTAATAAATGAATACTCATACAGTATGTATGTATATCAACCATACCACTCCTGACATTCTGCAAATCTCTGGCCTTTATGGACGAGAAGTGGGTTATAGGACATCGTGTTTGGATTCCCGAGTTTTAGGGAGTTTTAGGGAGTTTTCTACACTAATCCGGATTTTTTTTAAAGCAGCGGCATAGCCAAAAACTCTCCACATCCATGCTACCGTTTTCAATCATTTCCCAAAAGCTGAGCAAAACTAGGAACGCTTCGACCTGCATCATGTCCATCTGCCGTTTGTTTACTTCCCGGCTCTTTGAAACACCCCGGGAAGGACTAAATATGCCTCATCTTTTTTTAAAGACTTTGTTTACAAGTTTTCAAAATCCACTTTGGAGAGCATTTTCAAAAATCTACGTATTTCGTTGACTGAAAATGCCATTTCTGTTTGGAAGGAAGGCTGAAACGGTTAGAAAAATATGCGGTTTTAAAACGAATATGTGTTAGTGTGGACATGGACTTGGCAAAAATTTTTGTTTTTTAGTCAATTGGGCCTAAAACTAAACGTTTCAGCCTTGGTGCAAAATCTATTAAAGCATGGTGGTGGTAGTGTCATGTTGCAAGTTTGTGGTTGCAACATAAAAAAGTGCTCAATGTATGATGCTTAATCCATGGCCACTGTTTGCATGCGGTGTGTCGGCTACATGGTCTCTGAACCAGAGTTAGTTGGTCTTTTCATCGCAGAGCATCTTCCAGAGGTGTTCAGTGTAATTTCGATAAAAAGTCACCTGGACCAGTTTCTGCCCCGAGCCTAATGATTCATCGGAGTGAGCATTGCGACCTTTTTGATCTCAGAAGCGTACAATCTATTTGAATAGCTTAATTACACAGAAAGTCAAAGACGCTCTGATGTCTCTTTGCAGAAAAAATCAACCAGATAATTTTGAAATTGGTGGCACAAAATAAGGACGCATGAGTCAAACATTGAAAAGAGAGCTGAAGCATTTAAAAGGCTAAAGCAGTGCGTCATGTAAGTGCAGATAAAAACGTTTTAGTCCAAGAAAGAAACAAAACAGTGATTTCCCTTAAAACCCAGACAAAAGAACCATAACCTTAACCTAAACCTGAACAACCTAAACCTGTACAAAACTCATACACACACACTCACTCAACTGTGTGTTACTGAACTCAACACACCTTCAATACTCATTTTACCTCACACACAGCCATGTCTTTAGCACCACCCATTTAATAGGAACCATATTATACTGTTTGCACTTCTTGACACGTTTTTGCACAAAATTGTGTTCATGTTTACAAGTGCACTTGTTTATAGTTCTCTCTTTTGCACATTGTACTGTATAACATATTAGACAGTAGCTTGCCTGGTCGGTGTGTATTGTGTGTATTGTGTCTTGACACTTACTTTCAATTCTTAGCTCTGTGTTCTGTATGTAGCTCCATGTTGTGTGATGTCGCTCTCTATGTTGTTTAATGTAGCACCAGGATTCTGGAGAACCTTTTTTTCATTTCACTGCATACTTCAGCTATATATATTCACAATAAAAGCTTCTTGATTTGACTTGACTTATCAACCAAGGACAGAAGCTAAAGGAGAAAAATGAGGAACACAGAATCTACAACTTAAATAGTGACACTACTTAGATGAACCAGGAAGCAGGTCTTGGTGATAACAATGATAACAAAAGGGGCACTGGCTGATGGGTAATATATTTACTACATTAACCATCAGCCAGTATACCTTTTTTTTTTATCACCAAGACCTACTTCCTGCTACATATATATGTATATAAGCAAAAGTATCAGGACACCTAACAGCCATACAGCCATATGCAGTTCTTCCACAAACTGTTACCACAAAGTTTGGAGTTACATAATTGTACTGTATAGGACGACTTTGGATGTGGTAGCATTAAATATTCCCTTCACTTGAACTAGAAGACCCAAACCTGTTCCACCATGACAATACCCCTGTGCACAATGTGTGCCCAATGAAGATATGGCATATATGGGTTGGACTGAATCTTGAGTGACCTTTGGTGAAAACCTGAGAATGAGAATCTGACAAATCTCCAGAAGTACACTCAAAAATGCAGTGGAACATCGAGTGGAGGTATTATTATAAGGGTTATTATAACAGCCAATAGGGACTAAATGTAGACTGGGCTGTTAAAAAAACACACACAAGCACATACGATCGCAACAAAGCCATTTTTATATTACTCAACTGTATTTATTTGTTGTATAATAAAAAAAGCAATCTTAACATTTTTTTCATGTTCATTTTCCCTAAGAGACTACACACACACACACACACACACACACACACACACACACACAGCCACAAGTGATATATAACCCACTGAGTGTAGGACAGATTGTTGCCAGAATGTTGGGATGATCCAACCAACGCTTTGATTAAAGCGTAGAAGATAAATCATTTCGTAATTACAGGCAACTCCTGGTCTGCTCTCCATGTTCATTATGTTACCATGGCAACCGAAAATTAAACGCATCTTAGACACAGAGTAAACGGTAAATGTTGAGCTTGCTGTGTAGTTAAAGACTTTATCTGTGTATATGTGGTCGCATGTGTGTGTGTATATGTGCGTGCGTGTGCTCGCGCGTGTGTGTGCTCGCACGTGTGTGTCTGTGTGTTTGTGAATGTTTATCATGTTAAAATATTCCCCAGAGACCAAACGGCCACTTTCACAGGATGTGCATCGATCAGTAGAAATCTCAACAAAGTCACACACTGTTCTCAGATCTGCCAGGGTCATGCTGCAGAACGTTTATTCAAATATACAGTAACGTTTACTTCAAGCATACTAATGTATGTGGATCTGGGGAGATGTAAAGTTGTTCATTGTGCTTGTAACATGATGCATAAACTATTAGTCTATCTATCTATCTATCTATCTATCTATCTATCTATCTATCTATCTATCTATCTATCTATCTATACA
>MU554589.1:8013574-8022745 GCA_024362625.1 Silurus asotus | reverse complement strand
GTGTGTGTGTGTGTGTGTGTGTGTGTGTGTGTGTGTGTGTGTGTGTGTGTGTGTGTGTGTGTATAGATAGATTTTGCAACTAATGAGGTTAATTGACAGCAGGTCAGTAAGATGTTTGGGGTAAGTAGTGTATCTTAAAGAGGCTCTCAAAAGTGAAGATAGGCAGAGCTTCACCAAGATGTGAAAGACAAGTGTGTTTGCATATTGTGGAATTATTTTAGAAAAATGTTCCTCAACATAAAATTGCAAAACTCAGCGATTTTCCATACAACAAAGGTTTCAAAGAATCTGGAGAAGTGTCTAACTTTTTGGAATTGGGGTTATAGAAATGCACGAATAATCAGTAGAATACCTACAATGGATCACATCTTCAAAAGCTGCACTGGATTTCTTTAAAACGTTGCATTGAATATAAAATCCTGCTTTTTGTTTATAAGGCATTATATAACTTGGCTACAGCTATTTGTCTGACCTAATTTGGACAAATATTTCTTCTCTGATTTTTGGATCGATGTCCTCATCTGCCTTAGTTCTTCCTCGTATGCGTTCGGCATCTATGGGATCTGTAACATTTATCTGTAGCTCCTTATCTACTTCCTCTTGATATTTAAAACAGTGTCTCTACTTTCCATTTTTTTCAGGCATGTATATCAGTGATACTGTATAAGTATGTCTTATTGGTTGTATAGTGTTTCATTATTTTAAATGGTTGTTGTTTTTGCGTTTTTATTGTATGTAAGGTGTCCTTGAGTGCCATGTGATGCACTTGTTATTGTTATTATCTGACTTTTCCAGCCATATTTGGTTCTTCCCCAATCTGTTAGCTCTACATTGGAGGCACCCAATTGTATTGGATATCTTTTAATGAGGAAGTATTACATTTTCAATGCCCCTGTGTACAAAGCCACAAAGCAACAATGCCCCTGTGTACAAAGCCAGCTTTGTGAAGATATGCTTTACATGAGCTGGAGTAGAACATTTTGAGAGGTCTGCTATTGAGCTCTGACCTCACCCCTATTGAAGACCTTTGGGATAAATTGGAATACTGACTCCACCCCAGGCCTCCTCACCTCAGCTACATCAGTACATGACTTTACTAACACCCCTGTGGCTGAATGAATCTCCACAAATCTCTACACTAAAATCTAGTGGAACATCTTCCCAGAAGAGTGGAGGTTATTATAACAGAAAATAGGGATTAAATGTGTTGGTTAAAAAAGTATGTATGAATTAAGTGTCCACAAACTTATGTCCAGATAGATGGTAGATGACATGGTATTATGGATCGTGTCATTCAAATTGGTTGCTTTACATAATGCTATCATTTGGCTGTGGAAAAAAATGGGAGGCTTTATGCATCGGGGGAAAAAATAACAGCAACAAACATGTTTGATATTGTACAAACCAAATCATGCTTCATGTCTTGACTGGCTGTTTAGCTCATGTGGGTGGTTAGTGTAGACAGAATGCACACCACAGTATACCGCATGCTGTACCACCTGCTCTACAGCATTCGATTTCTTGTTTTGTAAGGTGACAAAAAAACTGTTTGTCCATACAGCAATACTGCAAGTTCCTTATCTGTAAAGAAAAATATGAAGATGGCTGAAACCATTTTGGGCCACAAAATGAAGCAAGGGAGGGAAGAAAATGCTCAGTCTTCGATCCGAGACCACTATTAAAACTAACCTGGTGATACAGAGATACAAAAATGTCTTAAAATGTCCACACACACAAAAAAAAAGAAAACCAGTCAAATAAATGTATTGTAAATGTAAGACATCAATATTAGCAAAATCTAAGAATTATAAATGAATTCACCCAAATCTCAGGATGATTTAAATATGTCTCATAATCTGTTGGCTTTGGGTTTATCAGCAGACATATATTTTCTGATTTTCATTCAGGGGCAAAATCTTTTGCTCTCTTTCCTTTTTTTTCATACAGCAATTTCAGAATTCATAAATCCTGATCCTCTCGTCACTCCTGATGTATGCACACGGATCAACCATAAGTCTGCTGGGTCACATATCAGACGCTCCATTGCTTCTCATGCCAGTGAGGGACTTTCCTTTGCCAAGTCGAAAAGAATGATTTAGAGTTTTAGCAAATTTATTACCTGGAGAGTATAATTAACTTTTCCATTGGCTGGGCCAAGGGAAAGAGCTAAAAATGATCTGACCCGTCCTCGCAATTAAAGCCAGCCAACAACCCGGTTTAAAGCCAGGCTCTACTTATGATGCGGCTTGTCCTTATCTGTAGCTTGACCCGGATAGACACTAAGTGGTTTATTGAAGCAGCTACAGCTAACCAACATAGACGGAAAAAGTCAACACAATTCACTGCTTTACCAGAACCAAAGGTAGGGTCCATTAAACATGATAAACTTTTCCCACGGCAGCTCAAGCTTTCACAAATGTGAATTTTCCTGTTAATGCACTGTATTGTCTGGGTTAATGTATTTTCTTGGTACTGATTTGCAAAAAAAGAAAATGTTTGGGTTTATCTTGTGGTTGAATTCAAGGACCAGACATACACACGAGGCTGTTATCTCAAGTCCTTCAACCACTGCCAAATATTTCTCTATAAACAAATCTCATTTCAAATTGTTGATAGACTTCTTGTCATGTATATGCTTCTGGTTACTTGACTGCCTTTTGTTTATCATACAATATATTCTCAAAGGTTTAGCAAAGGCCACATCAGCTCAGTGGTTAATACATTGAATTTAGGATTCGAAAATCAGGAGTTCACATCCCAGCACTAAAAAACTCCCAATTCTGGGGCCTTGAAAAGCCCTCAACAGCTCAACTGTCTAAATGAGAATTTTGTCACTCTGCAAAATGCTGTACGTTACTTAAAAATGCATCTTTTTGTTTGTACATTTTGATCTTCAGTCCACGCTATGACATCACTTTTGTCATAAAGACTCTTACTTTTCAGCAGTGAGAGTTTTTAAAGCTAAACGTGATCGTGACTCTTTAGCTCCGCCCATAAAAAAGACTATTCGGAGATATAAGCATTCAATATTACTGCAATAGGTACTGTAGATTAATATTAGATTGCCTGAATGATGTGTTATGTCCCCTTTATAATTTTCGGATTCATCCCGATTCAACACTATTAATCCAAATTCGAATTTAAATCACAATCAGCTCTATTGGACAAGAAAATTGTTTTAGAGCAAACCAACAGTGCAGTAAACAAGACATAAAATAAACACGATTACACAAAACTACTAGATGACCAAGCACATATTCAGAAGAGACTTATGCTGCTGCTGTTTGAAGCTGAGAACAATTTCCTGAATGCAGCATTGAGATAAATGATCATCATTTTCTTTTTATTTGGCAATAAATAGCAATGACATTATCTGGATAAACAATGGGAAGGGAAATACATACATATCCTGCATAATGTGTTTGGAATAAAAGGCTTGATTCTGTAGTTGCTGTGAAATTCATCTAAGAGCGTCAGAAAGACACACAGATATACAGAGAAAATAAAATACAGAGAAAAAAATGGCAAGTTCAGTTCAGTTAAAAGCCCCAGGGTGTGTGTGTGTGTGTGTGTGTGTGTGTGTGTGTGTGTGTGTGTGTGTGTGTGTGTGTGTGTGTAAGCAAAGTTCACTAAGTGGTTCACTAACTGCTCTACTGGGTGTGTGATTGAGTGATAGGGACATAAAAAAAAAACAGATAGAAACTGTGTGTGTGTGTGTGTGTGTGTGAACTGGAGTCATGTGACACACAGAAAGACCCAGTTGAATTAGAAGCAGCACATTGTAGAGCAGCAGTTTAGCTCGTGCCCCTGGGGCCCACCAGTGTTTCCTGCTGGTGAAATTACAGCAGTGCTAGGCCAAGCCTGTGCAACGTGTGCACCAGTTCACTTTCATCTCATCCCAACTCCCTCGCTGCCACACAGGTCAGCTTATTTTAGTTACAGCCACACAGATAGACAAATGTTTGCTTCCTTTGCAAAGCATGCTCTTGGGCCACACCGGGGCAACCTGAGAAAGGGAGGACCGTCTCACTACAAGCCATGAGTATGGCACAACACATGGACATGAAAGCAACAAGGACCTCGCTTAGTTGAAACCAGACCCTGTCTTTGCTCCCTCGGACATGTCCCTGAGGTTTGAGAACATGATAACATTCGAGGAGGAGTGGTGCAGGGGGGAGTTTATGAGACGGTTGTCTGCATCATCTGTCTTGTCCATCATTCATTTTAATTGCATATTGGACAATACACATGGAAATGGAAATGAAATTCGCAGCGTGTTTCGATTTCTGGATACACACGAGTGAACACACTCTTAAAAAGTTCAACACTCTCGAACAAATCTAATACCGAATACTATCTCGCAACTCCGGGATCATGTTTTCGACTTCTGATGCAAGAACGTTGCGCTTCAGCGATACGCAGAATTTCAGTTCCAAGGATCAGCAGTTTTTTAAGTGCTGTCACTTTGTGTCTAAAAGCAGACAGCTAAAGACACGCCACACTGGAATGCTGAAAGCTTGGAGGAGATGCGATACTTGGAAATGTCTCGGGTTCGGAGAAAACGAGGAATGAGAGAGAGAGAGAGAGAGAGAGAGAGCGAGAGAGAGAGAGAGAGAGAGAGAGAGAAGCAGATTCTTTCGCAAGCTTTTGTGGACTTGTGCAGAAATGTTATTTAATATGTTTGACACAGGTGAAAGGACACCGTGGGGGGGGGAGTAGCCCATAAAAATGTCTAAAGCAGCTAAGAACATAAAAAAGTCAGATTTTTCGAGCTATAACAAGATTTTTTTAAGTTTACTAGGATAATATATTACAATGCATGTGCCCGAAGGGGAAAAAACCCACCAGTGCCAGGGCACGTAATTAGAGCTTGAACTTCGCAAACTACAATTTCAGCTTAAGTATTTCTGTTGAGCAAACAGGACCAGTAAGAGTATACGCATTACTGTTGAAAAAACATTCATTATGTTGACACGAATAGGCACATCTTCCACACGCTGTCTGTGCACATAGAAAAACATGCTCCGTCACTTTGTTATTCTGGACAGGCTCAGAGACAGATATTCAAGGTGTCTGAGGAGGAGCGACTGGCCCACAACACCAGGAAGTGATATATTATAAGGCTCAGGTTGTTTAGTTTGTCCCAGATTTGATGAAGTGAATAACACTGATTATCCCCTCATCATGGCACATGTTAATGGGTGAGATATATTAGGCAGCAAGTGAATATTTTGTCCTCAAAGTTGATGTGTTAGAAGCAGGAGAACTGGGCGAGTGTAAGCATTTGAGCGAGTTTGACGAAGGCCAAATTGTGATGTCTGGACAACTGGGTCAGAACATCTCCAAAATTGCAGGTCTTGTGGAGTGTTTTTCTGGTCTGCAGTGGTCAGTATCTATCAAAAGTGGTCTATGGAAGGAAGAGTGGTGAACCGACGACAGGGTCATGGTTGGCCAAGGCTCATTGATACACATGTTAGGAGCGAAAGATTGCCCGTGTGGTCCAATCCAACAGATGAGCTCCTGTAGCTCAAATTGCTAAAGTTAATAGGGGGACCAACACAATATTAGGCAGGTAGTCAAAAAAGTTACCCCTGATCAGTAGCTATAAATTTATGCCTGGTAGTTGTACAGTGCATGTAAAAATGTTTGAAACACTTAACATCTTTTAAACTTTTCAGAGACACATACATGTTCCTTTAGTTTATATGCAATAGCTTTTGACTTTGACCAAACAAATGTAGAAATGTACAGATGTTAAACGTTATTTTCTTTGAAGAATCCTCCCTTAGCATGAATAACAGCTTTACACACTCTTGGAATCTGTACAGTTGTAAAACTTGCCAAAGGTCTTCTTCACTAGTTTCTATTTCTTTTTTGACCTTGCGATCCAGTTCATTCCAGAGCACTTCAATAAAATGTAGGTGCAGTGACTGGGCAGGCTTTTCCCCAAAAAAAACTATAACACTCCAGATGATTGTTTGCTCTCTAAATAACGCTTACAGAACTTGGAATTAAGCTTCGGGTCATTGTCTTGCTGTATGGTGAACTTGGTTCCAATTAGCTGTAGTCCAGATGGAGTTTCATGGTGTTGAGTTATGGAATGGTAGCCATGTTGGTTCAGTGTTCCTTTCACCCAGAACATCTATCCAACATTCCCTGCTCCAAAACAACCCCAAACTATTAAACTTCCACCTCCATATTCAACTGTGGGGGTGAGGCAGTCTGTTAACTTCTTCTCACTAGTATTCTAGTTTTTCTCAGTATTTCTAATTATAAAGCGCTAGTAATTTCTAGTTATAAAACCCAATCCCATACTCAGATCTTTCTTTTTTTGATTGGTTTAGAAGTTCTCAGCTTCTTGCATACCGACCCATGCCTCTCACTTCCTCATCTGCAGCTCTGAGGAAGCTGAGCACATGGTTCCCATTTCTGTCTCTGATCTGAGACTCGATGATCTGGGGAAGTTGCCTGTAAAGCCACCAGGAGAAAAGAGGAAGTCAATCGAAAAAGAGAATGTAGGTTTTAAACCTGGGAAAAAAACCTACAACAAAACAAAAACCCTGAAACAAAGTTTTCCGGGATCTGTTTGGTCTCTTGTGCCTTCTCAGTAATCTCGCTACTGTGACACATCTAAAGTGGCATTCAGCTGGTAAAGTTTTATACACTTCCTGTGAGGGAGTAGTGGCTTTCGACCACATCTGAAAGCCGTGGGCGCTCCTTTTGGTTTGAAATACTTTGAGAGGAAAGCTCAACGGTAAACCTGACCAGGGAACATTTTTTCGACCGAAGCTACACAGGCTAATTTAGAGTTGGTAATGAGTGAGTGGTTGTGTTTCCAGAACATGTGTAAAAACGGCCATCTGGCTTTCTAGAACAAAGAATAAACTGTATAAACACTATAAGACTAAGGCTAATGCAATGGAGTAAATGATCAGCATGGCTACACAAACAATGACCCATTTTCTGCATATATCAAATATTCAAGCAACAGGAATTCTATAAAAAACTATTTCAACCGTGTCTATTTTGACCTGCTTGAAAATAGCACTAAGCACACAGTACATCTATTTGTGCCCTTTTACACCCGTTTTTTTTTTTTATACAAAAACCTCAAGTGCTTGTGTGTAAAAGAATTGCTATGTCCTTATTTAGCAAAATTAGCCACAAAGCACCTCTGCTAAAGTTGTTCACCAGCTAAGTTCATACTCAGTGTGTGACATTTGTACCTAGCCATCTTTCCTAACAAGCTACCTCATGTTACATTTAGTATTACAGTACATTCAATTGCTAGTTACTAGCTAACTAATTATTATATTGTGTAAACCAGTAGCTATGCTCTTTATCAAGCTTGCTAATATCAGGCTAATGCTGCGTTCTCAAGGTCAATAATTTCCAGCCGATTTCTGCTAAACAGCCTTGAAAAAGCACCAACATCAAATGATAACTCATCAACTTGTCCTGCTGTAAAAACAACAACAACAACAACAACAACAACAACAACATTCTAATGGTTTCCAAAAACTGAAACCCTCATCGAAAATTTTATTGTTTTAATGGTTATAATGGGAGCTGTATTGGTTTTTAATAGAAACCGTAATGGTGCCTTCTATTGGTGCCATGTCATGTCTGATACAATTAAGGGCAAATAAATCACCTTAGGCAACTTGTAAATCACAGTAGGTTGGTATCAACTGGATACCATTAGCGACCATTAAAACACCATTAAGCCCTCCGGTGAGTTCTACACTGGTTTATTTTGGGTTAAGAGAATGATTTTATGATGAAGACACAAGGTAAGAGAAATCCTTTGGTAATGGTTATAATGGTTAACAGCTGATGGTTTGTAATGGGATTTGCAGTGGGAAGCCATTATCTAAACAGGAATTTGATACTTATCTAAATTGGGGTGGGGATATAATTTGTAAGAAATTTTTCTTAAATAAAAACTTACCCTGCAATTCTATTGAATAAACAGCGACTCCAGAATACTGCAGTGTACAGCGATTAGCTGAATAATAATCTGCTGAGAATGTGCAAGCTTCAATGCAACAGTCTTTTGTGCAACAGTCTTATTCGGCATTATGATTCATGCAGCTTTGATGAATAATGCAGCTATCTCTTCACAAATGCAGGGAAGATGAAAAACTGGTCTAGTTTCTCGATTTCTCACATCTCTGTCACACTGTGCCCTGAAGCGAAGCATCGCTGAGTAATTAAAAGCCATATGAATGTTGATGTCAATGATGTTAATGTCGGATGAGTCACTTTAAAGAAGATAAGTCATTTAGAAGTAATTACATAAAATGATCAGTAATAATATTAATGTATATATATATATATATTTGTTTATTTAAACACACACACACACATACACACACACACACACACACATATATATATACAAAATACATCAACATAATGTGTAGGATGTGGCTTTGCATGGTTATGCGACATACAGCTATCGCTCACTTACCTTAGTTTTGTACAGCTATTTTGACAATAATAGCTGTATGTTAAGTTATTTTTTAGAGGACATTTAATCTGTACTGCTATACAAGCTGGACATTGACTACTCTAAAATATATTCAAGTTGTATTTCTATAGTATTGCCTTTTGGGAAATGTGAAAATACTGTATGTGTATATACATACATCCGTATGTGGTTTTTTTCCAAAACTGTTACCACAAAATTGGAGGTACCCTATTGTACATTTTGTCTTTAGATGGAATAGCATGAACTTTTCCTTTCACTTGAACTGGGAGACCCAAACCTGTGCACAATACTATCTCCATGAAGATATGCTTTACCTTGTTTGGAGTGGAAGATCTCCTGCTATAAAGTTTTGTCCACAATCCTATTGAACACCTTTGGAATGAGTTGGAACTTCCATAAGCACACCAAAATTTAGTCGAACCTCTTTCCAGAAGAGTGGGTTATTATAACAGGAAATGGGGGCTCAATGTGGAATGGGATGTTTAAAAAAACACATACTGAAAGTATACTAATCGCAATTATGATTATTATAATTAGTAGGTCATTTTTATTGATAATCATGCACTTTATGCATATTTATTCTATAGTAGCTACTTGAATAGAAGTTTTAAGTATGAGCCATTCCATTCTATTTAAACAGATCTAAAAACAATATCTTGATGATTTTATTTTTGTAA
>MU554589.1:7848574-8008574 GCA_024362625.1 Silurus asotus | reverse complement strand
TTTATACACAGAGGTACAGCATGTGCTTCTCCATCCCAGCAATAGATGGATAGGTTCCAAAACTTTGAAGCCATGACTCCTGATCTCAAATTGGCTCCGCATGAATTCAAAGTTGCCAACTGATCTCAGGCTCCATGCTAATCAGTTACAGGCTGCGATGTTGTTATGTGATGATAAGTACTCTAACTGGACACTTTATTAGGAGCACCTGTACCTTGTGCAATTATGAAATCGGTCAGTCAAAGCAGTGCAGATACATGTTAAGAGACAAAAAGTCAGCGAACGTGAGAGATGCACAGCAGGCTCTTCAAAGAATATGACACAGACAAACCAAAAACATTCACAATTTCTATGAATTGAAACGGTCATTTAAATAAGAAAAGCTATATATACACACACAAAATGGTATACATTGAGGTGAATTAGCTACAATAGCAGAAAGATGACAAAAGAAATCAAAGAAGAACAGACATCTGAGGCTAACCAAACGCAACTCTATTTGTAGACGTTGCTTTTTCAATTCAAATAACCAATCTCTGCTATCATGGTAAGCAGAAAAGCATCTCAGAACACACAAAAGATCCACAGAAAGAGGGACTCCTATCAATCTACGAATGTGAAGCTATTGTGAATAATGGTTTTGTCAAACTGGACAGCTAAGAAATGCAAAAAACATGTTTCTAATTATGTGTCACTGTGTATAATATAGACAGAGAATATAAATGATACTGTGGGTATAGAGGATTTGAGGTTATGTTGGGAAGTAGAAATAATTATGATGTAATATCATAACCCATCATTTTCCCAATACACTGCTTCCCTATATGAAATATTCACCAACCTTTTACATTTCAACGTATCAGTGAAAATAAACAGTCAGGAAACTACTGTATGTGTGTCAGTGTGGGAAAGTCCACGAGCAGGAACGGGAGCAGGGCTTGGCTTGGCTGGTCAAACACTATAAATCCACCACACTGGCAAGCAGCATGTTTTTCCACTGACTTCCATTCGAACGTAGCCAAAGCATAGCGTTATCCGTTTATCCATTTTGAAAGGCATGAAACATCAGGAAAACTAATTCCTTCCTAGTCTCTGGGTTTTCAGGTCACGTTAAGTAAAACAGCAATTTGTTATCACACCTATAGGTCAATCATGAAACATTTTAGGTCACTGGCTTAAATATTTCTCCTCAATTCAACGTGGCAGCATTCAATCATACATTTGTGAATAAATAATGGCTATATTATAGTAGGTCTTCGAATACACCCTTGGGGTACACCTGTTGGAGAGAATACTGTTATGCAAATTAGCTATTTTTCTAATTCCTATTCCTATTTGGAATGTCCTAAACCTAAAGTTAGTATATCCACATGACAACTCAAACTGTACTAATATACAGCAAACATTTTAGCTCTTATTTTCAGGAAGTAAATCTTCCTGAATGAAAACATTCAAGATATATACATAAATAAATTATTAAATGAAAATAGTACTGTAGTAGGTCTTTGAGTACAGCCTTGAAGTACACATTTTGGGGCAGTACTGTGTACTAGTGTAATAGTTTGCTGTTTGTTGTCAAAGCATCATGGAAACCTGGTGGTGTTTGTGTATTTGATGTGTTCAACTAACAGATTTCTGTTATAGAAATTAGGCATTTTGCTGAGTATAGGCTGATACATAGCCAGGTCCAAGATGGTAGAAAAATACGCCAATTTTTACTAATTAAGGTATTTTGGATTACAATACAGGAAGTACAAATTTCCTGAGATGAGGATTTTTAGGATATGCTACTCCTAATGCTAGTCATTTCCACGATACAAAAGCATTTTGCATCTCTTACTGAAGTAACGTTATATTATATAATGTCTTTATAATACTTATCTGGTGAAGTCATGCACTATTTGGAATGTTTGAAAACTAGCCATACATTAGTGCTAATATCAGGGGCTAAGAGTTACAAACAAATTGCCTAAGCAGTCATCAGTGATATAGCATTTTCAAGTATCTGATTGATAGCTTGAGTATCTGACCAGTGGCTAATGTTTTCTTCGTACCATGTCACATGTTATTCTGCAAATTGCACCTGAATTGACCTAAAAGTATTCAAATAAATTTCGAGGCTAAAACAGGAGTAATTTGTCCAAAGAATGAAGAGCTCTCTATAATAAAAGATTTGGTTGGCTCTCAGAATCCGAAGCAGGCACACTTCCATTTCCATCGGCTGCCGAGTAACACAAATTATAAACAAACGGCGCGAGAGGTTATGGTACTGTCCATATGTGTGTGGTAGCGTGTCTGTTTAATGTTCACAGAGCTTCTCTGGATTTCTTCTATACACATCAGTTCACTTTATTTAGGGCCCTGTTTGCTGATTTACGACGTTGTCTTTTGTCTTAAACAGGAGCTGCCAAGAAAAATATCCAAAATCTGCAAATGATAACCAATGACCTCAGGGAAAACTATTTCCGAAAAACTATTTTTTGCTGAAAATGCTGAAATCTTTTTAAAGTATTTTTTTTTTAACGAGCGTTCTTGAGAGAGGAAAGCAGAAGAGGCTAGTTTAATTCCCTTCCATATTTTATAATCAGCAATCTTGGAGCCTTTCCTGAAAACCATCATCGCTCCGTGTCAGGTAAATGATGTCTATATATAATAGAAACATTTTGGCACTGTGATCTGTGGGGTATCGCGACCCAGCCGCCTGAAACATCCTGCAATATTTGCGCCTCCTAAATATAACCTTTTCCGAGTAATGAGATCAGAACCTGAAGGTCAAGTTGAAAGAACGCCTTTCAATCACGGGCTATGAAAAGAAAGAAGTTAAGCTTAAAAAAATTAATTCTGACTAGGAAAGATACAATTCGTCTAATGCCAGCTAGACTGCAACTTTGCCTAGCTTACTACTCACGTCACATTTGACACAATGTAAAATATTCAACCTCATAATAGAAAAAAATAATAAATAAAACACCATGCTCATATTAGGAATTCCTATTCGAAAAGTAAACTTGTACAAACAAGCATTAGACATTCTGTACACTATATCAAGGGTCCGCAAACTACAGCCCCCCCACATTTAAAATGACTCTCTGAACAATGCCAGAGGCATATTTAAAACATTTTAGTTTAAATAAGTTTTACTCATATCATTTTTGTATTTGATAATAAAGGTTGGCTTTCGAACTAAAATTTCCCTTCATTTAATAATGCAGCCTGATTATTTGTTGGATTCACCCACCAACCAGTAAAATTGTACTTTCAACATAATGTTTTATTGTGATCGAGCAGGTGCTGCACGCAAGCCAGCGAGAAAAATCAAAGAGACAACAAAATGGCCAACCGGTCGGGAACGAAAAAGGTAATTCAGAATACAGGGGATTTAAAAAAGTGTACAAGTGATTATTTATTTGTTCAATGCAAAGAAATGGCAAATGATGCAATAGTCACTCTGGCAGATGTAATTTTCGGTTATGAACCGTCTTGGCCCCCGATTGAAGAATGGACAAATGATCCCTCACAGAAAAAGATTTGGTGACCCCTGCACTTTATGGCTAAAAGTACTGAGACAGCCATTTGTGCTTCTTCCCCAAACTGTTGTATCAGATATACACAGTTGTATCTGATGTCTTTAGATTCATTTTCCCTTCGCTTGAACTAGGAGACCCAAACTTGTTCCAGCATCACAATCCCCCTGTGCACAAAGTCAGCTCCATGAAGTTTTGATTTACATGGGTTAAAGTGGAAAATCTTGCGATCTTGAGCTCTGACCTCAACACTATTGAACACCTTTGGGATGAATTGGAACGCTGACTGCATCCCAGACCTCCTCACCCACATCAGAACTTGATTTCACTAACACCCTGTGGATTAATGAGAACAAAATCTCAACAAACACACTTCAAACTCTAGTAGAACATATTTGAAGGAGAGTGGAGGTTATTATAACAGCAAATGGGACTAAAAGTTGAATATTCAAAAAGTCAACACCAATCTTATGATCAGGTGTCCACAAACTTTTGCGTATATGATGTACAATCATATTTTTTTGTTTTATTTATAACAAGGATGCAGTTTATTTGGTTTTTGGAAAGGCAATGATTAAATCACCAAAGTTAAATGGTAACTGTTGCTAGCAAACTACAAGAATTCATGAAGGTGAAGTACATCATTAGCACTGTGCTATGTTTCGCTGCATGGCTCGTTATCACTTACACTTTATCTGATAAAAACAAATGCATCTTGCGTGTTACAGAACTGATTTTGTTCCTGGGTTTGAAAACTACACCACACACTCACACGTTCAGATATCGCAAAGACTTGCCAATACCTCTGCGTGTAAGTTCCAAGCGTTATAAAGCATGATTGCTAAACTTACCTCTGACTGTTACTGAGTCTTTATGTTGGAAACTCTTTCCATAAAAGTTAATCTCCTTACGGGAAAACTTCACCACCCTGCTGAGAAAAAAACCCAATAGAAACTCTGAGAGAATTTGTAATGGTTTTAATAGTTCTAATAGGAATTGTATTGGTTTTAAAGGAAATTTTAACTCTGTGAGTCTCTACATGTATTCTGCTGCCTTGGTGGCATGTTTTTCCTAGTGGATACCATTAAGGACCACAAAAAATATTTGGCAGCTTGAAGATCACATGTTGGTATCTACTCGAGACCATTAGGAAATATTAGGACGTCATTAATTATTCCGATTCCAGTATGTTTCTACACTGGTTTTACACAAGCACACGGCACAATGCAAACCACTTGATAATGGTCTCCAGCTGATGGTTTGTACTAAGATTTGCAGTGGGAACCATTTGAATTTTCATCCGAGCAGTTTTTTACAAGTCCACATGCAAGCAGTTACTATAGAAACAGTAACGTATTCGAATTAGCACAGAAAAAATAACTCATGTAGGCCATTGAATACACACATTTTCATGCGGCTACAGTTGAGTTTGTGCCCAGAACTGCTGAGGATGTTTAAGTTTGGGTCGGCCGCCAAGCATTACATTGTCCCCAGGATAATATTCAACCCTTCAGAGGCTTTTCTTTCTCATCCAGAGAAAAAGAAGTGTCCTGAACCCTGGATGAACCCTTTGTGCTATGATAACCATCAGGTTTTCAGGCGCAGGGAACGCGAAACAAATGTATTATTAAAAGACCATCTGTTTAGCTTCACACTATCTGATATCCTGTAGCCCAATTTCAAGCCTGTGCGTCCAAACGGGGTATCATCACGACATGCCCGCGACTCCGACACACAACAGACCTGCTTTGTATTCGCTTCCAGGTCGAATTGTCTGGTGTTTGTAAAATCGTCCGAAAAGATACGGACTCTGGTTAAAACTGTTGTGCAGGACTGATTAGAAACATTAAAATGCACACACCACATACATTCGAGCATCCATCGCTTTCTTTCCTGTGTGAAAAACAGTTAGGGGGGCCTCTGTAGTCTCCAGGCAACAGTGAGAAAAAAGAATAAGAGCTGTGTACTCTTGGTGTGGGTGGCTTATTCATTAGACCAGGCTTTTTTTTTTTTTTTTCTTATCGGAGTGCACTGGAGCCAGAGAAATTAACATCTTATTCAGGAACGGGGCAAGCTATAATCTCCAAAGCATGTGCAGATTCAAAAGAAGGGGGAGGGGGGCGGGGCCACTTCAGGCAAGCTTGCGTGTCAGGGAGTAAGTGGCAGAAATCTGAGCAGCTGGAAAGCATGCAGCTCAAGTCTAAACCTCGCCACCGCTTCTGTCGGGTTTTAGGACATAAATAAACACTAAAGCTATGCTGGGACAGGGTACAGTACACTGTATACTATATGCTGTGGAAGGGGGTCATTAATGGGAGGGAGCAATGTGTTGAGTGCACAGTTAAGTTCTGGTATTAAAAGCGGGGAAAAAAAGACCAAAAACAAAAGAAAGAATTACAAGTCATTTAGCGTGTTGGGTTTCGGAGACGTCGCATGATCCTGATGCACGATCACATCACCATATCACTATATTTGCAGTTGTGTTTTTGGATATAATATGTTCTTCTACAAGGACATTAGCTTTTTACACTCTTGAGAATGGCACTGTTTGATTTGAGTTGAAAAAAGAGGAAAAAAAGAAAAGAAACCTAATTAAAAAAACTGAATTTTTCACAATAAAGACAGAGGTGAATGTCCCTAATTGTTTCACATATAAATGAAAGGGGGTGCAAACATTTTTGCAATGTGCAGTATGTTTATCAGGAACATTGTGGAATGCTTCGCCGTTTAGATTTGAGTTAATTTGAATCAAAATAAGAAATATTAATCCCCTGTTTAAGGTTTTTAGACACTATATGAGCAAAGGTTTCTGGACACCTGACCATAACAATAGTATGTGCTTTTTTTTAAACATCCCAATCCACATTTAGCTTCTATTACCTGCTATAATAACCTCCACTCTTCTGATGTTCTACTAGATTTGGTTGTGGAGATTTGTGCTCCCTCATCCACAAGGTTGTTAATAAACTAAGGTACTGAGGGAGGTGAGGTGAGGAGGCCTGGGTGCAGTGTGCGTTCACATTCATCTCAAAGGTGTTCAATAGTGTTGAGCTCTGTAGCAGGCAACTCGAGTTTTTTCACAAATTCGAACCCATGAAAAGCATATCTTTATGAGCTGGCTTTGTGCACTGGGGCACTGGGGCACTGTCATGCTGGAACAGGTTTGGGTCTCCTAGTTCAAGTAAAGGAAAATTTCATTCTACCACAGGGAAAGACATCTTAAGTAATTGTGTGACTCAGACAATGTGGTACCACTCTGGGGCAAATTTACATATGGCTGGAAAAAATAGACGTAACGATACTTTTGTTTATATAGTGTAATATTTCCTGTGCAGCTGTGGTGAATTTAATGCCCAGGAGGATTAAGGCGGGGCTAGATAACAATGGTGCTCACACAACTTATTGACTCTTCAGACACCAAAAATAGATAAATAGACCAAAAAACTTTGTCTAATGGAGTTTTATGTTGAAATAACAAAATGTATTGTTAAAAATATAATTATTGTTTATAAAATAAAGTAAAATGTTAATATAGTATAGTATTGTATACATAAAACAGCATTTTTGTGGGTGGCGTTTATCGTGGGTGGTTTTGGAACCTTTGGATTACAGTAAATACTATGGTCCTGATAAATACTTGATTTGAAGGTAGTAATGATCAGTTTAATCGCAGTTCTATATAAATCTGATGCTTTATATTCAAATGTAACCAACAAGAAGTGGTCAATCAATGTTTAATACTTCTGATTGGAAGGTTGTGTGTTCAAATCCCAGCACCACCACAACTCCTGCTCCTGGGTCCTTGAGCAAAGCCTTTAACCCTCAACTGCTCAGTTGCTTAAATGAGATCACTGTGAGTCAGTCTGCATCCGGTGCATCCGCAAAGTATTCACATACAGCCTTACTCTAAAATGGATTCAATTCATTATTTTTCCTGAGGAGAACCTTCAGGAAGAACAACCATCCCCCTGCAGCACTCCGTCAATCAGGCCTGTATGGTAGATTGGCCAGACAAAAGCCAATTCTCAGTAAAAGGCGCATGGCAGAGTTTGCCAAAAGGCACCTGAAGGACAAGTGTCATGTCCGAAGGAAACAAGGCAACTCTCTTGATCTGGCCATTACCATCCCTACAGTGAAGCATGGGGGTGGCAGCATCATGCTGTGGGGATAATTTTCAGCAGCAGAAACTGGGAGGCTGGTCAGGATTAAGGGAAGGATGAATGCAGCAATGTACAGAGACGTCCTTGATAAAAACCTGCTCCAGAACACTCTGGACCTCACACTGGGGTGACAGTTCATCTTCCATCAGGACAACAACCCTAAGCACACAGCCAAGATAACAAAGGAGTGGCACTACTAGACAACTATGTGAATGTCCTTGAGCGGCCCAGCCAGAGCCCAGATTGGACTCGATTGTACAGCTCTGGAAAGATCTGAAAATGGCTTTGCACCGTCACTCTCCATCCAACCTGATGGAGCTTGAAAGGTTCTGCAAAGAAGAATAGGAAAAAAATGCTCAAAAATAGGTTTCAAGCCTTGAGGCTGTAATAGGTGTCAAAGGAGCTTCAACAATGTATTGAGGAAATGGTGTGAATACTTATGTACATGTGATTTTAAGATTTTAAGATTTTAAACACACTCCTTCAATGATGTCCTTATGGGGTATTTTTTGTAAAATTTTGAGGAAAATAATGCATTTAATCCATTTTTTAATAAGGCTATAACATAACAAAATCTGGAAAAAATAAAGAGCTGTGAAAACTTTCCGAATGCACTGTATGAGAACTCTGCCAAATGCTTTATTAATTAAAACTTCGTCATATAAATATAATCTTTTGGCACTACTTTATCTCTGTGTATAATTTACAGCAGGCCGAATTCTAGATCTGTATAAAAAAATAGCTAACAGATATTAACCGTCATGCATTCAGGGAGTTCAGTTAATCAATGACAGCTTCGACTTGTCAGTACTGGGAAGTGACCATGGTATAAGCAGGATAGTCCATGGTTAGGTGTGCTACACCATTTACTGCACTCTGCTTCACATCAGGCAGTTATTCACCCCCCACGCCATGCATTAAAATTGTTTAACGCACTCCTAGCTGTGGTTTATACCTTACATAAACTCCTACAAACAGATTTTTCTTGCGTGGTAAAACACTTTTTCGCTTTTACCACGCTGCAGATTTTTGTCTCGGTCTCTTATCGTTTGCAGACTCGAACCAATTTTTGGATGGACGACCAAATCTCTTCATCTCAAATTTTTTTCTCTTTGTCATAGATTCTTCTGTGCAAAAATATTTAGCACATGTTCGTGCAGGACCTGCGATAAAGTCTGCAGTCGTTCCAGTCGTTCCCTAAACAAAGGATGTACAGAGTAGAAAATGTAGCAGTTGGAAGTATTTCAGATGAAACATTGCTTGTAGATTAGTGAACTGGGAGGAGGAGGAGGACATTTTGGCAGTGTTTCTTTCTCTCGGACCCGCTCGGATGATGGTGATTCACGGCTTCCTGTGTGCTGCTTTTTCACCCCTGATCCATATCTGTATGAATAAGCTGACACAACCTCAAGCAGAGGAGAGGAACTCGTGTTTTGGATTTTATCACCAAGGGTTTGATTTGTAGGCTTTAATTCAGGGCTCATATTCATTATTCACTCTCGCCTTGAAATGACAGCAAAGCTATAATTTGCGAGATATAAAATGAGATCACTTACAAAAGGACGCCTTTCTGCTTTCCATTATGACGCTTTGGAGTTCAAATCAAAATCATGATCCCATTTTACACTCTGGATTCTTATACTACACCCAGATAGTACATTATAATAATAATGATGATGTTAAATCACAATTGCTACTGAATTCTTAATTCTGATTCAAGCACATGTACAGTATTGTCTCTATAGGAAACAATAGCTCAGTCCCATGTATGGGACTAATATGATGGAGATCTACATCCATCTAACTGTCCTACACAGGGTCACAGATGAGTGTAGACCAGGAAATTTTGGAGCACAAAGCAGGCAACTTGCTGCCCAAAGTACCAGCACATCATGGTGTTGCTGTTTGATCATTCAGAAGTTTGGAAGTTCTATTCCCAGCACCAAGATTTCACTTGAAGACGGCCCTTAAACCACGCTATAAATGTAAATGGCTGCCAAATGCCACACATGAAACTGGACCTGGAGGTTTGAAGAAAACCCCTAAAGAACATGGAAATACCAGAGACAGGATTTGAACCCTGACCCCAGAGGCGAACATGGTAACCACAAACATTTGTATATTTGTTTGGAGTGACATCAATGTTTAATCCCCCAAAAGAGACTCTGTTTATTGACTCGATTGAGGTTTGTATTTTTTTTAAAGTGAACCATAATGAGTTTGACCAAATTTAAAAAGCTTTTTCTGGTAACAGAAGATTAATTTTTTTTAAATGTACAAAAAATCATCTAAGAATACATTTTATTAATGAATAATATGAATTGATCAATAATTTATAATGATCACGCATTAGGATAAATGGGATTAAAAAAATGCAAGACATTAAGCCCTAACACCTGCATACAAAATGGTCCTTTCAGGGTTACTTTCAATTTTTAGTCAAATTGCCATGGGGTCCATATTTTAAATTTCCTGAACTTTAGTTTCGTTCAACTGCGTGGTCGACTGTTTAAATTTAAAGGAAAAAATGGTTGCATAGCGTCGGCATAACAAAAGTTGTTTTCTCATGAAAACTCACTTAATTTTCTCATGATTTGGACATTATTAACATTGTTTCCTTGTGGTCAGTCCTTCATTTTTCTGTGTATTCATCATAAAAGCATGTTTTAGAGGCAGCACCAGCGCATCATTGCAGCATCATGGATGATCGCATTTTCTTTTACTTTGATCAGGGACTCAAACTGAAATTGCTTTGTGTCTGTCAGTGATTGACAACTGACACATGCATATCCAACACTTAAGAAGGAGGCTGTCAGGTCTGCTAGACATCAGAAACATTCACGTGGGAAAACTGTTTTTTACATCACGATCGCGGGAAGTCGTGATCGTGAGAAAACTGTTTTGTCAAGATCAAGAGAAATGAAGTCATGATCAGGAGAAAGCAATGCTTGTTATATCGATATCACAAGAAGAGGAAGTCGTGATAACGAGAAACGACTTTCGTTCCGTCGAGATAGCAAGAAACTTTTGTTGTGGCAAGGAAATTGGCGTGAACACGAGAAATTTTTTAATTGTCTGTAAAACAAAACATTGGCCTGTTAGTAGAAGTAGATGATATTAGTACTCATGGGAGAGTGCCCTCTGCAGGCCTGGAGGAGGATATGACAACCATTTAAATGTAGCTGTTGTGTATAACATATTCAAGGTTTTGGGCAAGAGAGGATCTATTCAAAAAATCTTTTGAAAAACAGTGAAGGTAACAGCGAATATACAGGATTACTCTTTGCTAATGAGAATATCCTAGAATCAAATGTAGAATGTGTCACTAAGGTTTCTGTTTTATGTAAAAAAATTTTAATGCAAAATTCTGGTTCTACTCAGTAACTACAGGCTTCTTAAATTCTTAACAATCAAAAAGACCGGAGTCCTACTTGCTTGTTTTTTTTATTGGTTCCCAAAACCCAGGCTTACTACAACTTCCCGTTTATTGTGATCAATTAAAGAATGTGCAGCATCATTCCTGGCACTGTGAAAACAAGGCCATACTGGTGCTGCTTTCATGTGCAGTCCAATGCGCAGATGCTACATGTGAAAGTAATCGACACTTAAAGCGCAGCACTGAGAGGAATTTGACTGATACCACCTGTTGTTTTCCATCACGACGTCTGTTGGTACTTTCGTTTAAGCCGGGAGGTCGTAAAGCTCTCAGTGTATACAAGAGAATTCCAGGTTTGCTATCTGGGACATCTACAGTCTATTTATAAAGCTACAAAACAAACCCTGGTGTTAATTTCAGGTCACCACACGTCCCGAAGTGATGATGAACACGCCGCCAGTACTAGCATGCAAAAGTTAGCACCCCCTGGTCAGACAAAGACCTGCTGTCTAAAACGTATGGCAAAAAAAAGCTCGGAAAGAGAAAATTTGGAAAAGTTACAGGAATGATGTATAATAGAACAAATTTGTTTCAACAAGTATGTGATGAACAAATGATTGTTAAAGTTAAAGTTACACAGATTGCCACACAATCTGCTGGAACAGAAATGAAGTTATAGCTGTAATAAATTACATGTATTCATCTTCTTGATTTTGTCCAACTTTGCACTAGAACATAGTCAAATCTTTTTTCTAAAGAACAGCAGGAATATTTTTCCCGTCAAAAATCATTTTACTACAAGTAAAACACGCTGATGAAATTATATCCTTGGTGATTTGACAATATTCTCTGGTAGACTTTATTAAATACACTTTATACAGACCGTATATTTTAGGTCATTCATTATTTATAATAATAATAAAGGAAAGAATATTCTGAAGCATTCGGATGGAGTGATGTTTCCAAACGAATGGTGCCATGTGTGTGAAAGCTCTAAGATTTTGTTGCAACATTCTCATTACCCAGAATTGGGGTTCTCAAGCTTTCTGGAGTGAAAAAAACAATATTTCAAACTATTTGTATTTATTGCATTACTGTCCTATAAATTTTTCAGTGCTATTGTATCCTTTGTTTATTGAACTTTACACTCACCAAAACTAAACCATTTATAAATGTTGTGTTAATGTGTGTGTGTGTGTGTGTGTGTGTGTGTGTGTGTGTGTGTGTGTGTGTGTGTGTGTGAGTGTGTGTGTGTAATTAGGTTAGTACCAACTTTAGTTTAGTTTTAGAAAGTTTTTATATCATATACTAATAAACAACTCATTTAGAACATTTATATTACCCCTTTTAGCAATTTATAGGCCTACAATTAATATGGCTTTAATGAAATATTATAAATATGATGTGTTATAGATTTGAAGTATCATCTATGCACTGCTGATTAGCACTCAATTTAAGTTTCATGCTCAGGCTATGGATTCTGTGTTACTTTGTGTTTTGATTCTTCGTCTTCTGTTTTGTATGTTTGCACTTGTAATAAATTACCTGCACTCACATCCGCCTTCCCGCTTCATAACCTGAGAAAGTACATACCCTAGAGTAGATGCTGATGTGTGAATAACAATCGAATATAAAAAGTATTTGTAGTAATGATTATTTAATGATAATGGTAGTAAAGTGCTATTGTTTAGTTATTAGGTGGAGGCTGGCAGTTAATGATTAGTAGCTGAGATCAGCATTAGAACAGATGAAGTGGGAAAAAAACCTGTGCAGTGGCTGAGCTTGTATTAGTGAATGCCATGAATATAGACAAATCGTTATGTCATATCGGGTTCTCGGCCGGCTTTGGAGATTAGTGAATGCTTGGTAATTTGAGACTGATTGTGAAAAACGTTTCTAAGCTGATATGAAGTCCAGGTTTAATCCATTTGGATCTATGCAATAGATTTACATACACATTTTCTAAGTATGATATCGGTTCCATCTGTAAAACAAGTGACCCAGAGTTTGTGAAGAAATGTTGTAAAGAACAAGCTAACATCCCCTAATGATCCCACTAACGTCCCCTAATGATGCACGTCGGTTTGGTGGCACTTCAGCGAAGCTCACCTACGCCTTTACCTACTTGCTAGGTTAATCACTCTGAAGGAGCTTAGAACATGTTTTATTCAATATGATCAGTACCTTTTTTTGTCAATAAGGTCGATTGGAATTGCAGAGGCTCTGAGTAACTTCATGTTCCTGCCAGTTTCCATGTAATTGGCTCATTAATGCCGACGCTTTCGAAGCCTTTTTTACTAATTGCCAAAGTGTTTTCTCATTTTCTCAGCCTCTGAAAAAATACGCACCTGTGACCCCATATGCACTAATTACACTGTCCATTGCACTCGAATTCACTGTAGATACATTTTACAGTCCTGCAGGATCCCTGCTGCTCAGACTGACTGGTCAGTGAGTAGCTGTATGTGGTTTATATGATAAAAATGCCCCATGTGTGAATGTGTGTGCATGGTATGTCCTCCAGGTGTGTTCCTGCTTTATGTCTAATGGTTTCATTTTGGACCGACAAGGATGAAGAGGGTTAGTGAGATGTCTTGGGTAATTTATAGCTAAATATATACTCAAAATTGGAGATAATGAGAGGCATACTGTATAGATATTTACTTTCTGCAAGCCAGAAATTGCAGAACTCATCAACATCCTTACATTCCTGTCCCGAGCTGAACCACTTCTGGAACATTCTGAATGACTCTGCTTCTTTTAAGATAATGTATTGTCCTAATATAAAAGAAAAGTGTTTTGGAAAGCTATAGCTTTTATTTCAATTAAAGACGGCGTTTACAGAAAACCCGTAGCGGCCTGCTCCATCGTTGCTTGTTTCCGCTGTGTGGTTGAAGAACGCAGAAGGCTGAGGCTGAACTGGATCTGACCAGATGAAATCCTGCTGTTGTTATGTAACCAGGGCTAGCTGAGGCCACTGATTATAAGGATCTGGCTTTACGTAATGGGACGCCGTCTTTGTCTCTCTAAATACAGGTTAGCTCACAGGGAGGAGGATTAAGCCGGGGGGGAAAGCAAAGGGCACGGAAAAATGTTATTGATGCGACTTTGCTGTCGCCGGGTGGTATTTTACATTTTATAACACAGGAAGTTATCTCTGGAACACATTCTTTTACATAGTTTCACTCCTGCTGAATTCAGGTAGTTTTTTTTTTTTAAACCACCATTTCTAAGGCTTTCTGGCAGGTGTCAGAAAACCTCATTTGCAGCAGCTTTTTTTACATCCTGAAAATAAATCACCATAAATTGAGCCCTAATGCTGCATTTCAGAATCAGCTCAGAAATGAAAGCTTGATTGAATCCATTCATGCGTGGAAAGGGATTATTGGTAGGAGTGCAACATGACACTGTGACATGATGAATGAAAATGGTAAATGCATTCATTTTCCCTCTTTTCAAACCGAATCATTCTCACTTAAAAACGCTTTCACCAATTTAGCCCTATTCAGATTGGATTCTTTTTACATGAAGTGGTGGGATAATGCAATTATTACTGATAATACGCTTGGGAGTTTACGGTACGCTCAACTTATCTTGGATGCCGAAAGTTGGAATTCTAAAAAACGTCGTTTTTTTGGACAGAAAAAGTTGGGAGGGAAAATATGGTTGACTTCATGGTCATCTTTTGCTAGCAAAAAAAGCTAGTTGTCCAACTGTCATGAGTGATGCGAATAGGTCTGCATATAGTTGAACTGTTGAAGAAGTGCTGCTTTGTTAATGCTTTTAACAGCCATGCTGATTTGACATCACTTGCTGGACTCACAGTTGAGGAGACGGTACTATATTCTTGATTAGGTATTTGAAGCTGAAGGGAGTTCCCATAGTCAGAGGTAGGTTTCAGTTTCATGTTTCTATATTTGCATGCATCTGGAAAGATTATCCAATGTTTTGTAATAAAGAAATAACACCAAGTAACATATATCCTTTCCAAATCGAGGTGTTGGAAAAGATTTCATTACATTTATAGCATAGAGTTAATTAGAGCGTTTGAGGGTTGAGGTGCAGGGAACTGAACTCACTCACTTCTGATCCAGTGTCTAATGTGTTAACCACTGAGTTACCACCTTATTTTTTTTTAGATCATTAATCTAAAAGAATAAGATCATTTTTTAGATCATTTTAGGCATTAGGGGGGGATGGGTCCAGAATCCCCCTTAATGCCTTATGGGGGATCCAGGTTCCCCCAATAAGGCATTACAGACCCCCATGACAAGTAAAAAATAGACTTAGGGGGGTCCCCAAGATTATTTTTGTAACAAAAATATGATTTACACCCACCCCCCCATAAGACTTAAGTCGATTTGAGCACTGGTCTAAAATACAGAACAGTAAAATGGACTTCTCAATTGATGGTTTGAGATAAGTTATTAAGTTCTTGGCAGAGGTATCGCTGAAAAACCCACATTACGATCAAGTGATTGACACTGATATGCATAAATGGTGAAAACATTCCATGGTAATGGATCATCATTACAACATTGCTTAACAGACACATATCTGGAAACCTCATCCCATCCAAATAGTTCTCTAGATAAGAAATCCTTTGGACTGTCCCCAGTGTTAGCTCAAGGTCTTCACCAGGGTCATGACCTCAAAATAACTGAAAGTGTTGCCTGATCTGTAAGTTTTTTGGGATAAAATCCTGCTTAGTGTCCTACTAATATCAGCTGTGGGTCTTATAAACTTATAAACTCTCCCTTTAGGTTCATCAGTCTATAAAATTACTTTAAACCAACAATATTTTGTGTCGAATCAGTGACATTAAATAAGTCTTTGTGATCATTCTGGACAATTCAATCATGTTAATGTAGGTGTATGTCATTTGTCATGAAGGGCTTATGTCATGAACACTGTTCTTGGGTAAATCGGTCCTGTCATGAAACCATATGAGCACTGTAAAACATGACATATCCTTATTGCTCAAGTTAATATATCTAAAATAGGCTTAGGTTGGACTCACTAGGGGTTTTGAACCCTGTTTTAGTGTCACTCGGTTCAGAAAAAGTGACTTTATATCAACATTGTTTTCACTTGAATCAGTGACACCAAACAAGTCTTTATGATTGCTGTTGCATGCTGGGATAATCCATCATGTTTAAGAAGAAGAAGTAGAATAGACTTTATTTGTCACATATACATTACAGCAGAGTAAAATTTGTTCTTTGCATATCTCAGCTTGCTCGGAAGCTTGGGTCAGAGCGCAGGGTCGGCCATGAATCAGCGCCCCTTGAGCACAGAGGGTTAAAGGCCTTGCTCAAGGACCCAAGGGTGGCAACTTGGCAATACCGGGGCTTGAACCGCCGACCTTCCGATCAGTAACCCAGCAGGTTTATGTCAGTTGTCTTGAAAAGCTTATGTAAGCATTACGAAGCCCTATGAACATGGATCTCGGAGAATATATCTGGCAATATTCTGTGGTTAAATAGATTATATTTATCAGCACTGAAGGCAATGTCCTCATGGATGCATTGTCCTGAGGCAATGACCTTATTAATGAATTATAATCACACTGTCACACTGTATTACCTTTTAATAACTTTTATTACTACACAAACATCTTGTTTTTGTATAAACGATTGACGTTACAGCTACACAAAGAATTAAATTAAGGAAATGCATTTATGGATTAAAAAAATTATTAAAAAAATGTTTTCTTTTCGTTCGCAGTCAGGCTTGAGTGTGAATTTAAAAGTGCGAGTCGGATTTCTTCGTTTGTGCAGAACTCTGGCATGCTTATATTACTGTAGCCAAATGCTCATACCATGCTTTCATTAAAGTTTCCCTCGCTTCCCAGGAAAGAGTAAGTCACTGGAAGGTCACTGTATGGCTTCCAACGCTTAGATAAACAGGTTTTATTATGGTTTTATTTGGCCCGTGGTACTCGAGACTGTAGAGGCCTCTGTATACAGCTAATTTAGAACAGACACAGAGCAGAGGGTGGACTGTTGTGGTTATGGCAGCGCAACGTTCCCTCTACCTGCCCCTAAGGTGCTGCCACTTTTAAAAAAATAATTCCACCCACCAACAAAAGCAGTTATGTTTTCCGCACTCACGCAATTCCCTTAGAATAGAGTTTTATAGGAACTATCTAGGCAGTTACCAGGCGGTAAAGTATGTACCGTGCAGTTTGCAGAGGGCGAAACATTATTGCTGGTGGTTTTGGGTCGCTTCCAGTCCGGGAGGAAAATCAAGACGAGCTATATTTTTTGCCATGAGGGCAAAACTGGGCAAAACTCCAGACTTTTACTAGTGTACTGGTCTATCACAATAATTCCAAGAAATCGGATAGAAATAATGCACTGGTGCTGTGTGGAATCACAATGTGATGGTTTGAAAGTGTGTGCAGTAAATTGAGGATGATAAAACATGCCAGTTTTGCTTTTCAGGATGCTATCGGAGCTTTCATGCATGCTCATGTGACACGCTGTGGAGGAATCTCAAGCCTCAACATGACCACTTTGATCTCAGCATGGCGTGCATGCTGATTTCCAAAGCAGCCGACGAGTTTTACATCTTCAAAGATATCTAGTGATCAGAAACGCTTCGAAATGCAATCCCCAAATGCCATTTTGAAAGATTTCGGAGAATTGTGAGTAACTTTCCACTAAAACACATTTCTCTCTCTTTCTTTCTATCTCTTTTTCTCTTGATTCCTATTAATCAGATTTTGATAAAGCAGAAGTTCTGAAATCCATTTTAGCCCCAAGTCCAATCATAATGCTCCTCATACATAATTTTATTATACAGAAACATGAGCGATTCAGGATCATTGAAAGCAGTCGCCATTTACAGAGAGACCGAACTATACATTTTAGACACTTTGGAGTTTGTTGAGCTTCTTTTTTTTTTAGCTTATTAAGTTCATGGCATGTCTTCACTCGTCACAAATCACAACATGAAGGTTACATGGAATAAACAGGGAGGCCATGAGTGAGACAAAAAAAAGTTCTGCTTCTCCTAAGATAAACAGTGAATGAGGCGGTGGGAGGGAGATTTGGAAAATTGGGTCCCTGGAGAGAAGCTGTGTGTGTGTGTGTGTGTGTGTGTGTGTGTGTGTGTGTGTGTGTGTGTGTGTGTGTGTGTGTGTGTTTATCTCTTTCTGTGAAATAAATGTTCAGTAATGTTAATGATAGGATTATTCAACAGGGACATTTTGCTCATCCAGGAATTACAACTTTTAGTGAAGAAAAATAAGCATCTGGAATGGTTTCATGTTGTCAGCATTCTCTAAGCACTCGAGTGAAAGCATTCACACACACACACACACTCACACACACACACACACACACACACACACACACACACACACACACACACACACACACACACAAAGAGCTTTAATCAGCCTGTTTCTTCATCACTTCTCAAACAAAGTGTTAACTTGAATTCACTCCCCCCCCACACACAACTTGCTACGTTTGTTCTTTTTCTGTTCATGTCAACTGGCCAGAGCGTTCACATTTCAAGCCCTGGCTTTGATAATTAATTGCAACACAGTGCTCAGGGGGCTCGGGGGGCTCAGGGGCTGAGGTCTGGCCCTTGCTCAAGTCACAAAATGTACTTGAACTAATTGCGAGCGAAGTTAAAACAGGCCGGGGAGGATTTATGCACTTCTCAGATTTGCCTAGCATTCAGCAGGATTGTGTCGGGAGGAAGTGCTGCAAGATTCCTCACTTAAACCCTTCACCGGCTGAGGAACTGGCTTCATATACACATACCGCAGAGAAGCGATCCTTTTTCGGAGTCCTGATTCTGCCTTATCAGCTCATGAAATTCCAAAAGTGAAAGTGTGTTGCGCAATGTCAACATGGAGAGTATGAAACCGATAAACCAATGAATTACCTTTGTTATATAATCAACACTGAGGTCTCGAATTACAATATTGCAACACATCATCTGTTCTATCCCGGGAACACTGGACGCCAGACAGGAATTTTGGGAAGTTTAAACACACACGATTATGCCTACAGCAAATTAGAATGGTTAATGCTAATGCTAATGTTTTTGGTGCGGTGAAAGAAAACCGAAAAGCCAACACAAAAAGAGGAGCCTAGTTAGATGATCTCACTAAAGACGGCATAAAACGTTTATTTTCATTTTTTTAAACTTTTCCTTATCTGTTTATTTTATTTTAATCAAAACACTATCATTCCTATGATAGTAGTGGACCTTCTGAAGGGCTTGGCCAAATCATTTTTTTTTTTAATCCTGATAAGAATGGTTTCTTTTACCACCCCCACCCCCTTCACCAATTTACATCCACTCTGACACCTATAGGAGAATTTTAAGTGATTACTGTCATTGTGGAAAGAATATTTTTAGAAAGAATGTTGGGATTTTACAGACTTGCAGGACCTGCTCCAAAACGCTCTGACGATGTTTTGGCTTGGTGTGGTACCATGACTCTATTAAGACACTTTCTGGATGTATTTATTTATTTGGTTATTTGGTTGGATTGTTGGATGGATGGATGGATGGATGGATAGATGGATGGATGGATGGATGGATGGATGGATGGATGGATGGATGGACGGCCATATGTGATTTTTCCCCAAACTGTTCCCACAAAGTTGGACCCCACAGTTGTATAAAATCTCTTTGTATGTGGAAGCATGACATTTTCCCTTAACTTCACCTAGGAGAACCAAACCTCTTCGAGCATGACATTGCCCCTGTGCACAAAGCCAGCTCTATGATTATTTGGTTTACATGGGCTGTAGTGGAAGATCTGGATTGGCCTCCTAGATCAATAAACCCTATTGAACAACTTTGGGGATGAATGTAAATGCTAAATGCACCCCAGACTTCCACACCTTACATCAGTACCTGTCTTTACTAACACCCTTGTGGCTGAATGAGCATAGATCTGTAGCGGTTATTCTAACCGCAAGTGGAGACCAAATGTGGAATGTGATGTTCAAAAAGCACATAAGGATGAACATACAAAAAATGTCCTAGACAGCAACATGAGCTCAAGACTAAACTCTAGGTCTGTGGGACAAATTCAGGAAATAAAATTTCCAGGAATGTTTTCAGTCCCACGTTTCCTAGAGGCACACAAGCAATCCACATTGTATCTCCGATGTGTCCTTGGTGATTAACCCAAACAGTCGACTCAGGTCCGTGTGAAAATGATTTTCTTCTCTCAAACTACTTCTAATTGTATTTGTGAAACCAGGACAGACTAACTAGATGCCACCTAATGTTTATTATGCTTCTATTATGTTTCTGATCTTTTTCAATGGAACAGCTTACCCAGCATGCCATGAGTGAGTGTGTGACTGGAGTGTGTTGAGAGGAGGGGCTGGGATTCATATCTAGGAGAAAGGGTTAATTATGGTAAATTATATTTCATTTTATGCATTCCAGACTATAATGAAAAGGAGTGTGAGAATGATTTACAGTAGTGTAGTGTGGTGGTGGGGTTAGGTGGTGCTTGGAATGGGTGGGGGCAGGGGGACCAGTCAGAAGATGCCTGCTGTCTGTTTTTGTTCATATCAGAGACCTCGGCCTCACACAGCCAAGGGGCCCACCAATCTCATTCTGGATGAAACACACACACACACACACACACACACACACACACACACACACACACACACAGAACCCAGTTATTCAGCTTGTAACTATGACTGTGACCATGTCATGGATAAATATTACTCCATGAAAAATCAACCATGTGCAATTATTCTAGAAAAAGGAATTTACAAAAACAGCACCTGCAGCACTTATTTACATGATTAGTATTCAACTTGAGATCATGTGAACAGAACAAGTGATGATGGAAACCAAAACTCATGAGTGCAAAATCATTCCTGCTCTAAAGACCACAGTAAACTAAATATATTTTGACAGACAGACAGACAGACAGACAGACAGACAGACAGACAGACAGACAGACAGACAGACAGACAGACAGATAGATAGATAGATAGATAGATAGATAGATAGATAGATAGATAGATAGATAGATAGATAGATAGGGACACCTGACTTTAAGATACTAAACAGTCAGACAGATGGACAGACAGACATATAGTCTGACATATACAGCTAGACAGAATAATAGATAGACTGAACTGACAGACAGACAGACAGACAGACAGACAGAGAGACATACAGACAGACAGACAGACAGACAGACAGATAGATAGATAGATAGATAGATAGATAGATAGATAGATAGATAGATAGATAGGGACACCTGACTTTAAGATACTAAACAGTCAGACAGATGGACAGACAGACATATAGTCTGACATATACAGCTAGACAGAATAATAGATAGACTGAACTGACAGACAGACAGACAGACAGACAGACAGAGAGACATACAGACAGACAGACAGACAGACAGACAGATAGACAGATAGATAAAACACACACACACACACACACACACACACACACACACACACACACACACAGAACCCAGTTATTCAGCTTGTAACTATGACTGTGACCATGTCATGGATAAATATTACTCCATGAAAAATCAACCATGTGCAATTATTCTAGAAAAAGGAATTTACAAAAACAGCACCTGCAGCACTTATTTACATGATTAGTATTCAACTTGAGATCATGTGAACAGAACAAGTGATGATGGAAACCAAAACTCATGAGTGCAAAATCATTCCTGCTCTAAAAACCACAGTAAACTAAATATATTTAGACAGACAGACAGACAGACAGACAGACAGACAGACAGACAGACAGATAGACAGATAGATAGATAGATAGATAGATAGATAGATAGATAGATAGATAGGGACACCTGACTTTAAGATACTAAACAGTCAGACAGATGGACAGACAGACATATAGTCTGACATATACAGCTAGACAGAATGATAGATAGACTGAACAGACAGACAGACAGACAGACAGACAGACAGACAGACAGACAGACAGATAGATAGATAGATAGATAGATAGATAGATAGATAGATAGATAGATAGATAGATAGATAGATAGATAGATTATCTGATATACAAACTATTTTCCTCATGAGGACACGCCATATAAAGTCATCATTTGTTTTTGTAACTCTTGACATTTGGCAAGAATTCACAATATATAGTATCTGAATAATTGCAACTGTCACAGGAAAATGTTTCGAGTCTGTAGAGACGCATCTCTTATGCAAAAGTCTAAGAGAGGATGATTAGGGGACGACTGTTTATAGCCGAGAACACAAACTTCCTTGTTTCTTTGGCGACCTCAAAATAGTAAAGATAATAAATCGTACCATGTGATGTTATTTATCAAATAAAAAAAATTTCTAATTACAGAAATAAAACAACAGTATGGAACAGGCAATTACGGGAAAAGAATGTAAATCGAGCAGTGATATTATATCTGCTTTATCAGGCCTTTTTGCTTTTGATTTGTTACCTTTTATAGCAAAGGAATCAGGGTATTACTGCTTACTGAGGCAATGGGCAAAGGAAAGTGGAGTGTAGGAGTTTATTGTTCATCGGATTCGAGAGGAAAGAATGAGAATGCCACTGTCGTGCTTCCGGCTTAAAAACATAACACTTGTACTAAGATAGATCATTTTTCTATTTCATTTTATTTAATGAAGAGAGAGAATGAGAAAGAGAGAGAGGAAAGAGAGAGAGGAAAGTGTAAGTATAAGTGGGCTGGAGTGTATGTGCATGGTCATGGTCACGACTGCAGCGTACGTGGGCGCCTGGCTGAAGGGTGAGCGTGTATTCTGAGTCACGACTAAAGGTGGGATGCTGTTCTACTGAACTACTGAGAGGACTAAAGAACAGATACCGGGAGTGTGTGCTTTACAGCTGTATGTGCATCTGTTCCTTTTTATGTACTATTGAAAAAAATGTTCATGAAAATAGGAAAATTACAAAAAGACAAACGTTTTACGTTTTAATGTTTAACGATTCTAATAAAACAAGTTTTTGTTTGATTAAATACAGTGGATCCTGACATACATCTTCGGTGAAGCTTTAGCTTTTATGCTACTCAAAAAAATGAATAAATAGACATCCAATTAATCAGCCTTTGTCTTTAGTTGCCATCATTTAATTATCATATCTTTACCATTCATTAGAGTTCTGTTTTCTCAACTCAACTCAACTCAACTCAACTCAACCTTTATTGTCATTCTGTAGGTAATGTATGGACAGAGTAAGTAAAGTGCGAGTGCACAGTCAGAGTGATTGTGTACATTTGTGTGCAATGTCCATTGTGTAATGTTTAACAGAATGATCAGTGTCTACAGTAAACAGTAAGTCCCTGAATGCAGATGTCTGCAGATGTGCATGAGTGTCCACGCCAAAGTGGCAGAATGCGAGTGGGCATTAATTCTTGATGTTATGTCCATTAATATCCGTAGTGCACAATTAAGATGGAGGAAGCAATGTCATGGGTGGCACCAAGGTGCTTAGGGCTCTGAGAGCTTGGCGGAAGAAGCTTTTCTGCTCTTTTTATGTTCTCCTTATTTTTTTGGGAAAGATGAGAATCTCTGTAGGTGGCTTCTTGGTATAGCATTGCAACAATCAATCAATCAATCAATAAATCTATCTATCTATCTATCTATCTATCTATCTATCTATCTATCTATCTATCTATCTATCTATCTATCTATCTGACTAAATCTGTAATTGGGTTTGTGGTAAAGCATTTAAATAATAAAAAGAAAAAACACAAACAATAATACAGTAAAAATTTTTTGTTGTTTATTCATCCCTATTTCTTCAATTCTTTCCTCCTTTTGTTTCTCTCTCTCTCTCTCTCTCTCTCTCTCTCTCTCTCTCTCTCTCTCTTTCGTAACCAAAAAAAGCAAGAAAAAAAAAAAACTTTAGCATTTATATTAATAATAATAAAAAAGCTTAAATAAAATATTGGTACTTAAACCAAGTTGTTAAAACGAAAGATATTATTAAAATGAAATTCAATAAGAGATATTTTCAGTCTACAAGTAAATAAATCAGCCACATTGACAATAAAACTCTTGACCACAACGTCTACAATGTTTCATTACAATTCGACTTTTTCTGGTCACTTCTTCTTTTCTACTATTATTACTTCCCCCCATGTTGCTTCCTGTAAAGTCTTTGAAGAGCAAAAACAGATTTTATTTGATTATTTTTTGCCTTATTTGTGTATCTCATACTCCTGTCTTCTTCTTCTTCATGCTCATGAACAATTCCATGCTGTGGAACAGAAACAGACAGAATCAGGTTTAATCGAAATGTGAACACACACCTTCTGCAGGAATCATTGCATAATGTGAACACACAAAAGCTTTATTTACATTCAGTGAGGTAACTGATTAATGTAATGTACACACTGCATTTCACACAGAGCCAAGAACTCCAACATGTCAACATTTCACCCTTTTACAATCTCAAGCCAAATTGGGTGTGTATTAATGATTTCGGTGCAGAAAAAAAGGGTGTCCGTCTGAAACGTTTCTCTGTATTCATAAGCAAATGATCAGGACTGGATATCACTCAGATCTGAGGAATGTGGCACTGAGAAAGTCTCTCAGCTCACAGCCTGTACAGGACGAGAGAAAAAAAATGGGTTGATAGTGCCCTCTGTTGGTAGTTTGCTTAAGAGCAGAGTGAGAAATGACACACATCCGTCAAGTAAATGTACAAAAACTCATGTTTTAAAATACTCTGGTAAAAGTTAAATTACTGACTATATTTTTTTTACTCAAGTTAATGAAGTTTGGGTTCGAACATGTATTTAAGTAAAAAGTAGCCATTACTACTTCCTGTTTTAGTGTCACACTTGTAACTGAACCTCGCATCATATTAATATCAGAGCTGTCAATCGATTAAATATTTAATTGCGATTAATCACATGATCGTCATGAGTTAACTTAACATTAAACAACAATTAGTCGTACATTTTTATCCGTTCTACCTTAAATCAATACTTTTCACATTTTTTATACTTTAATCAACATGGATAAATATGGATGCTTTATGCAAATGTATGTCAATTATTAGTGAAACCGTAGTCAGTTTAGAGCATGAAGACGAAATATTCTTGTAAATGTTTAAAAGTCATTTTTGTGTTTTTAATGACAAATTATCAGGATACCAAACGGAACCTTTGCTATGTTTCCACACGGACGGTTAATGAGGTGATACCAGAGAAACTGCACCTCTTCCGACTTTTATACTGATTACATAATCAGAGAATATTATTGTTTTTTTAAAAAGTAGACATTTCGAGCTTTCTATTCATATATTTATATCTGTAAGGTGAATATTTACTAAAATTCAGGTTGTTTATTTGTGTGTGTGAAGAGAGATGACAGAGACGGCAAAGAGCGCCCCCTGTCTGTTTTCCTAATTTTACAAAAGCACAGCGTTTTGTTGTTATTATGAGTGTGTACAAATGAAAGTAAACCCCTTACAGATTCGAATAATGTATTGCTCTTATCTGTATGATCAAAAAAATAAAATAAAATAGTAAAATAATTGAAGTTGGTTTTGGCGATATGAGGAAAATATTCCACAAAACACGCCAGCGCGTTTGTTGACACTAAAGGGTTCATTGTGGATGGATGGATTGATGGAAGGATGGAAGGATGGAAGGATGGATGGATAGATAGATAGATAGATAGATAGATAGATAGATAGATAGATAGATAGATAGATATCTTGTCTGTGGGGATGCATCACTTGTGCAAACGTCTAAGAGAGAATGATAAAGGGAACTGGGGTGAGAATATGTAAACGTCATTGTTTCTGGGTGGCTTCATAACACCATAACAACAAATAATAAATAGTACCATGTGACATTATGAACCAAATAAAAAAAAAGTGTTGCAAAAGAAATATAACAGTTTAAAACTTGCCTTCATTTGAAAATAATGAAAATTGAGTGTCCACCAGCCATTAATCATCCACTCTAAAATCCAAACTCATTTCTTTACACCAAACCACTATATTCCAGGAAGTGAAATTGTAACAGTGTTTCCCCTTTACTTAACAAAAAATTAGCGTGACACGCTGTGTGTGTGTGTGTGTGTGTGGCTAGACAAAACAGGTCACACCAAGGCTGATATTGATGGGAATGAGTTAAGTTCTGCAATTAATTTGGGGAACTATGTGAACAGCTTGAATACAAGGTGCTGTACAGTCGAAATGGAGAGAGTGTTCTATCTCTGCTTTGGAGCTGGAATTTACTTCCTGGCGTGTGCCGAGACGATTCCATGGACAAAGAAGCAATGCTTTACTGTAAGCTTGAACCCTTTCTTTCCAAAATGTTGTAGTGGTGTTAGGTTTTTCCTGAATTTAATTCATGCATGCGCACACACACACACACACACACTGACAGACAGACTGTCAGACAGTAAGAAAGACAGACACACACAGATAGACAGAATGATAGACTAAACTGAGAGACTGACAGACAGACAGACAGACAGACAGACAAACAGACAGACAAAGTACGATCAGTAACATTCTTAGCCTTGCCGGATTTTGCTAACTGGGGTATAGGGTTTTAATGTTGTTGCACATTTTAGAGTGGCCTTTTATTGTGACCAGCCTGAGGCACACCTGTGCAATAATCATGCTGTTTAATCAGCATCTGGATCTGCCACACCTTTGAGGTGGACTGATTTTTTCTTGGCAACAAATAAGTGCTCACTAACACAGATGTAGACAGATTTGTGATCAATATTTGAGAGAAATAGGCCTTTTGTGTACGTAGAAAAAGTCTTAGATCTTTGAGTTCAGCTCATGAAAAATGTGGCAAAAACAAAAGTGTTGCATTTATAATTTTGTTCAGTGTATATATAATAAATACTAATAGCTGTTATAACACAGTATGTGTTATTGTGTAGTTAGTACATCAAAAACGTGCATTAGCAACAGTTTCCTTTTTTTTTTTTTTGGTGAATTAGAATGCAGATGGTTCTGACTGTAGTGGTTTGGCCCTCCAGCTCATCCCAGATGAAATCCCAGACTCCATCAAAATCCTTGATTTCAGCTTCAACTTCCTCCCAACACTGTACAACTCAACTTTCCAGAGACTCAGGAGTCTAGTTTCACTGGATTTAACAAGGTTAGAAGATAACAAAAGCCTCACGGGGACATGGGAGTACAATAATTACGATGTTGGACATTTGATCAGAAGGTCATGAGTTTAAATCCCAGCACCATCAAGGCTTTGACTGTTTAGTCATTTTTAAATATTGTAAGGGGGTCTGTCAAATGCCCCTAAATGTGAATCATGAACTTGAGTGTTTTGATTCAATTTCAACCGAATGATTTTTCTTTGCACAGGTGCAGCATTAATTTCATCTACGATGACGTCTTTCGATATCAGTTCGATCTCGAGACTCTCATTTTGGTAGCAAACCCGCTGAGCTTCATATCAGACCGCGCTTTCTCAGGACTCCTGGCCATAAAATACCTCGGTCTAGCCGGTTCAACGATAAGCAGTCTTATGGACATCCCGACCGACCATCTTGATTTTTTGGAGACTCTGGATCTTCGAGGAAGCGACCTTAACAGTTTAGACGGCCTGTTAAAGTTACCACGGCAACAATTAAAGAGGCTTATTCTTGATATGAATTTGATCGAGAACATTAGAGCAGCAGACATGGAGACACTCCTAAGGACAAAAGACCTGGAGGTCAGCTTTAAAGGAAACAATCTTGTTGACGTCGAAGCGGGTGCTTTTCAGAACTTAGACTTAGGCAGCCTGGATTTTAGTGGCTGCTTCGACAAGATGCATATTTCCGTCCTGCTGAAAGGGTTAGAAGGAGTGAGGACGAATAAACTGCACTTCGGGGTATTCGAGGACAGCACTAAGGGCTACATCATGCCATCAGATCTTCAGTTTTTCTGTAACATATCCACCATCGATGTCAGTTTTCAGATGCAACATTTCCCAGATCTTACAAATGCAAGTTTTAAGTGCTTTGCAGAAATTCAGAAGTTAGACTTCACCAGAGCGCACCTTTCCAGATTTCCATCCAACTTGAGCAACCTTTCCATGTTGTCTCACCTGATACTGGATATGAATTATTTTACAAACGTGTGCGACATTAATCCAACGAACTTCCCCTCATTGACGCATTTATCCATGTCTAGAAACTCAGAATATCTTCTCTTCAAAGACAACTGCTTAGAACCTCTGTCCCATCTGGTGGAGCTCCAACTGAGCCATAGTAATTTGATGACTGGAGATGTTTGCTGTAACAAACAACTGGCCGGCCTCCGAGAACTGAAGCTGCTAAATCTCAGCTACAACTTTCTCATGAAGTGGGAGCCACTGCCGTTTAACGCAACCCCAAACCTCGAGCATCTCGACTGCACCAAAACCCAATTCCTCCTCAGCAGCAGCTCTCCGTTTATCAAACTGGAAAACCTTCAAACTCTAAATCTCTCATTCACGCACCTGAATCTGTCACACAACGCTCAGTTGCTGAAAGGTCTGTCCAAGCTACGAGAGCTACACCTCCGAGGGAACGCTATACAGGGTGGAGTTCTTGCCAAAACAGAGAACTTTGTTTACGTTCCTCTTTTGGAAAGCTTGGACCTGTCTTCTTGTGGAATCGTGCAAATCAGAGAAGACGTCTTTAAAAACCTCGAAAAGCTCCAATATGTAGATCTGAGCGAAAATCAGATAGCTGTACTCAGCTTTGCGGCTTTCTACTCGCTAAACCAGATCCAACTCAACTTTGGCAGCAATAAAATCATGGTCGTGGACGTCAACGTTGTTGAAGACTTGGGGACAAGCAGCAGCATTGATCTGAGCTCCAACCCTCTGGCCTGTGATTGCACCAACTATCAGTTCATTATGTGGGTTAAAGACAATGTTAGGAAGATGAAACGCGTAGGCAAAACGGTGTGTGACGCCACGGCAGAGAGGATCGTAGATGTAGATCTGAAGTGCGTCTCTTCAGGCCGAGCGTTAGGGATTGTCCTCGGAATTGCAATAACAATTGCGCTTATAACAGTTCTGGGGTATTTTGTAAGGAAATGTCAGTCACAATACAGGCCTTACTCAAGACTGTAGACATACGGTATAAAAATATATATAATTTTATAAGGAATTTCTGTTAAAATTACATGCTTTTAAAAACATAGAATTAAAAATTCATACCCTGTAACATAGCCTGCTAATCCCTGATCCTTATTAAATGATGATTACATTTGCAATCGTTTTTAGTTCAATTAACTTATATTAGCTTGTGCTGACCTCCTTTTAATTCAATTATATGATATTTAGATGGACATTAGCTTTCTATTTGCTGTTCTTCGAAAAAAAACAATGCGTAGAATTGCTTTATCAAATGATGCTCGTTACCAAGCGTGCTATTGCTCGCTTTCCTAATGATAATAATGCTTTCCTTAATGACGCATTGCTAGCTCGCTAGTACCTAATTGTTAAAATTAAGCTTGGCCTTACAATAGTCAGCTGGCTAATTGTAACAAGTTGTAATTAAATGATCAATAGATTTTAAATTGCTCGTAGTTAGTACCTATTTTTAGTTAAATGATGCTTATATTAGCTTGCTAGTGACGTGTCTAATTAAATGATGCTTAAAGTTACATTAGCTAGTTTGCCAGTATCTGTTGGGGATACAAGTCCCTGAACTGTCGGGCCCTTGAGCAAGGCCCTTAAACTTCTTAGCTCCTGGGTTGAGGTATTATGTCTGATCTCAGCTTTCAAACCATTTAGGATATGTAATGAAAGAATAAAAGCCTTCCTTTTTTTTTCTTTCTATACAGTCCTGTTTCTCTATCTGTCTGTTTTCACGTTACAAAAAAGTGCTGATGTCATGAAGCCTGTTTACCCTGAAACCTAATTAACCCACACTACAAATTAAACATGTTACTGAAGTGAACATATAATATTGTGTCCTTTTAATAAAGTTCTAAAAAAGATTTGTTTTACATTTATTTTAAATAAATTTTAAAAAATGCTGATTGGTGAATTATTTCAACAAAAACAACATGAATTTGATTCAAGGCTTCATTACAGAACCCCGTCCCCGATCATTTTCTTTTGTATTAGATTTGATTTATTACTATATAAATGTGAAAAGCTATAACTGTTCGAACAAAAGTGGAATAATTATTTTTTTTATAGATTTTTGTATTCTGCATTTTCTTTTGTATATATTTTTTAATAAAAAACGCCTGATACAAGAGTAAAGGTTAAAAATCAGGCAAATCTGATACCCGTGTTTATAATTGCAAATAAAGCATGTGTCATGTCAAAAAATTGTGTCATGTGATCAAATAAACTGTGTTTATATTAATGAATTAAATCACCTGGGCTTTTCTTCTCTTGCATCACGGCTGTCCATACTTCGAAATATGTAGAGATATTTTTTACCCATCTTAAGTGAATATAAATGTTTTTCGTGTAGGGATTAGAGCAGCAGTGATGTTCCATACTATCGCACATGAAAGAAAGACAGAAGCGTAATGTCATGCCTGTTTATTTTCAGAATTATACAATTTTTTTTAGAAGTATAAATATTTTGTATAGAATACAACATCTATGACATCCATAGAGCTTCCATTGGGTGAAATACAAAACTCAAAACCACGTATCTTATTGCACAGATTCTAAAGACGGACGACGATGAGAAGACGACTGAAGCATGGCCGTTTACACAAACACTAGCTTCACACAATGAGAGACAGAAAAAATAAAGAGAAAAAAATAAACGTATCAGAAAAATACGCCAGGGCCGGGCGACAGAATCACGACAGATAGATCAGACAAACACCCCAGTCTTCGACTTGAACGACCTGCTGGTGAAGGACGCCATGCGAAACACTACAGGACGCATGTCCTGCCACGTGGAAACACGTTTGGCAAATGAATTCGCTCTTAACACAATATTCAAAATATACATCCAGGAATTCGCTGTAAACAAAGAAATGTGCTTAATGGTTTTACATTAGTCATCTCCAAACCAACCAAACAAACAAACAAACAAACAAAAAAAAGGTATGGGGATCGAAAGACAATCCATCGACTAAACATTTGATAGAAACAGTTTGACCACGTTCGCGTTCCTGTAACGGTCCTGTCTTTCATTCGTTCTTTATCATTTGCAAAGTAACATTAACGATAAGGTGCGTTTTGTCTCCTCGTGCTACAGACATGACGTTTGCCAAGCTTCGTGAGCTAACCCCGCCTAAAATCTCTTAAATTCATTCAATTTTCAGAACGTGAATCACTTTCGAATTTCCTCTGACTCGTTTGACTCATTGTGTATTGACTCACGTTCAGTTCCTAAGCTTTGTATAGTCCTTGTGATCTACAGATAACTAGAATATTACTTTAATAGAATAGCACTAAAAATATCTTGTCAGTTAAGTTTATATGACATAAAGGACTCATTACTGTAGTCATTTCACACACACACACACACACACACACACACACACACACACACACACTTGCAAAATGATCAAATAGCATCTTATTAAATGTCACGTGTCATTAACGTGTACTTGGAAGTTTCACAAACTGACTGGATGAAGACTTCAGAGACGATACACACATTTACAGTCACATTGTCTTTGAAACTAACGATTTTGGACAGATTTCCGTCTCTTGTTTTAAAGGTTACAGCTAACGGACAGTGCAAGAAAAGAAAAAAAAAAACTAAAAAACTAAAGAAGAGAAAACACCAGATTATTATTACATGTTCTACTCTTATAAGTATTATACATTGTACTTGACTGACCGAGTCAATAAACGAGACGAGACACAGGAACACTAGCTGAAGGTCATGACTGGGAGAAAAAGTGCACCCTGACTGTGAAGAAACATGGCCAGCGTTTCCTTTGCAATCTGGGTTTTACATTAGTAGGCGGCCACATGGGGGGGGGAACAATAGCCCTAAAATCCTTTTATGAGAGAACAAATAATATCAGAATGATCATACACAGGGGATGCAAACTTTTAAACATTCACCTTCTTTTCGTTTTGAAATAAAAATAGAGCTTTTGCACTAGTTAACATTCCATTGTTCTATCTTTCGTTTAAGTCGCAACACTCCAAGGACATCCGAAGTGTTTTTTTTTGTTTTGTTTTTTAAACACGATTGCCTGTACGAGTGCGATTACTGCTTTTAGTGCCTGTGGAATTTCAAGTATAGATCACATCAGAGGCCAGGGATCTCGCGGTCTCATTTTTCCCCTCGATCTTTCCCCACTAGCTTATTTCGGGTGGCGTTGTGAAAATATTCGCTGAGCAACCAACGTTACAGTATACAAACATTTATGACATAGCAAAATATATACATATAAAACACACGACACTCATATTCAGAATCGTAGTTCTTAGCGTTTGTCCAACGACACATTGCTTTATGTACAGTACAGTTGCATAAAAATGAGTCTTTCAGTAAATGCATGTGAAAGGAATGTGAATTTCGACACAACCTGCTAAGAACAGCAAGCTGGGCAGCCCGAAAAAAATACTCTAAGGCCCCTTCCACTATATATGAAACCAGAACCCTAAGATGATTCCATTATAAAATAGTTCTAGGTGAGAAGCACGGGATAAAGCGTGCGTTCCCTCGGCCCAAAACACACTTCGCCTTTTAAGCAGGTCAAAGCGAAACGAGAATAACGACGATGAAGCGGTAAACGACGTCAGCGTCAAATGTCCCCATGACTCCCCCTCCCTCCCCCCACATGAACTGTGTGTGTGTGTGTGCTGAGAGATCAGCAGCATTGCTACAAATACTTCATCAGTGGCTTTTAAGTATGAGCGAAACCATTGTAATTCACTTCGACCTTCGTACGGATCGTTATTATATGGATATCGAAAGTCCGACGAGACTTAAACAACACGAGTTCTTGTTTGGTACAATCAGAATTGGCACGGTTCCTTTTTTACGACTCGGAGGCATCCAATCCCTCGAGGTCACATGGATTGCACACTGTGCACCGCACTACCTCTTTTTTTCTCGCGGTGCACGAAACTACAAAAACGACAATCAGCAGCAAAATCAGGTACATTCAAAAACGAGAATTCTTTCAAAACATACCACAGCATACGCGCAAGCTTTCGCCCCCTCCATGAAACACTGAAGTAACAGCTTCATCGGTCCTCGGAAATGGAAGGTGCTATAATACAATGCATGAAAACTAAAAAAAAAAAAAATAATCAAATAAAAAGATTGCCTTACAGTCTTTCTTGGTAAAGGTGACTTGGCAACCTTTGATATCCCCACAGTCACTTTTTATTATTCGAACCTCGGGGCAGTTCTTTGGACTGCTTGACGCGAGGTGAATCCTTTTCAGGCACCGCACCTTCCTTCGCCGGTGCTGTAGATTTTGGCGAGTCTTTACGGTTCACTTTTTGCGAGGAGTCGGTTTGCTTTGAGGTCTCCGCCATAGCTCCGGTACCCTTGCCCGTAGGAGATCCGCTTGGTGTGTGAACCTTAACGCTAGGTACGATTACAGGACCGATTTGAGAGCCTGTCTTGGGCAAGTTCTCTCTATGGGGTTGAGATTTAGATGGAGGAAGTGGGGGCTCTCGCTCATCCTTTGGTTTAAGATCGGCATTGTCTTTGATGAGCCGCAATGGCGCTTTGTTGTCATGCGCCCCTCTTTCTTCAGTCGCTTTCCCACTCTGATGTGAAACAGGAGGAGTTTCTAGCTTGGATTTGTTCTTGGAACTTGACAGGCTTTGTTTTGCAGTAGAACTAGTACCTGATGGTTGAGGTGGTTGTTTTTTGGTTGCAGTAACAACCTCCTTCTTGCAAACATCAAGTACCGGCTTGGTGATCTTCTGACTAACTGCATCGGTAGTATTTTTGACTTTTATCTTTTCTCTAAGCATGTTTGCTGACTGAACTTGTGCAGCTTTGGCAACAGAATCCTGATTTGACTTGTTGGGGAGCATTTGACCTCTGTAGTTGACCTCTGCAGTACTGCAAGTCTCACTTGGCACAGCGCATTTGGCGTCCTCTTTCGAAACTGCTATGATTTGTGCCGTTTTATCTTTAGTTGATGTCATTTTGGACTCCTTACTCCACCCTTCTTGGACTATACAAGTCTTATGATCCTCATCCTTGGTTTGAATTTTGACTGCACAGGGCTCCTGGCTTTGAGAACTGCACCTTTTTCTATCTTCCACCCCACCGTTTTGTGTTTTTACATGGTCATCATCTTTGGAGCGAGCATCTGACATTTTCAAACTGTTTCCTGAGCCGGAACTCTTAACCGATTTTAATGTTTCTTGCTGAGAATGTTTACTTGCACTGCTCTCGGATTTGACTTTAACAGATGGCAGTGGACTTTTGGGTACAAGCTGGGGTGACTGTAGAACCACAGCAAAACTAGTCTTTGAAAGAGCACCTTTGGGAGATGCATCGTTTTTTCTATCCTGTCTGGTTTGAGGAGGTGGATCTGGGGGCAACTTGATATCTGGGGCTGGTGAAGTTGCTGAAGAAGTTGACGATGTAGTCGACACTGAGGTTAAAGCTGAACTATGTGGAACAGATACTTTTGCTTTGTCTAAGCCCTCTGAGTGCATCTGTTCTTTCACGTTTAACACTGGAGTGCTATTTATTGAGGTTTGTTCATGTATATTCTCCGAAATCTTGGGTACATTTTGAGCTATGCTTTCTGGTTTCTTCTGCTCACTCACCCCAATGCCACCAGTTGAATCCAAATCTGACTTCTGTGCACTTAATGTCCTATCTGGTTTTGGAGGCAAATATAGTGCTGAAGCCACTGTTGAAACAGTTTTACAGTGATGAACCTCCTGTGGAACCACATTTAAGCCCAGTGTATTCAACGCTTTATCTTTCTCTATGATCAGATGGCTGTTATTTACAATGGCCTCCTCCAAGTTCTGTGCTCTGTCAAAAAGCTCGCTCACATTATTATGTTTATCAACTCCATACACATCTGAGGAAATGGATGGGTTTTGCATGATGACCTGGTCACAGGTCAGTTGTGTCTTTGTCTCTACAGTGTTGTTTTGAAAAGTCGATTTTTCCTCTGGATTTTCCATCTCGTCATCTTGATCTTCGTTGCTGACCTCCCGTATCGAGGGCGTTTTTCCACAAGCGAAATGAGTACAATGTCGCGCAGGCCTCATCTCCTGAACTGCTTTCAACTTAGTCTCTGGTTTTCCACCTGCTGACAAATCTAGCAGCTCGATTTTACTGGATACGGCCTGTAATCTGATCCCTTCACCCTGCATATTTTTGTCAGGATTGCCATCATGGCTAACTGAACAAACAACACTGTCTCGACTGCATGTGGGTTCTTCTTTTCCTGCATTTTTGCTGCTCGAAGCACCAAGAGTTTCCGTCTCAGTAGCAGTCTGGATCTGTTTATTTGTGGGCATCTGGTGCTGCTTTTCACTCGAGGTTTGCAGAGTTGGGCTCAGACCACCATCAGTTTGGCTGTTGGCTATTTTTGAGAGACATGAATCGGTTTTGGAGATCCGGGGGCCAGAGAGCAGTCCTATGTCCAGTGTGCCCTTCAATGGTTTTAGGGAAGACACAAGTCGTGCCTCCAATTTGTATTCAGATGAAGTTTTTCTGATGGACCCCTCAGTAGATGAGATAATTTGAAGCTTTTCTACGGCACTCTCCCCTCGTGGACTGAATAACTTAGGGCTCAAGGAATCAGTGCTGATTCCAGAAGTGGAAATTCCAGCAGAATCCAGCTGTAGGCTTTTGGACCTTGTGGTATTAAAGTGAAGGCTTTCATGGAGACCAGGGGTTATTCGACACATACAGTCCTCACGCTCTTCAAAGGATTGCCTTTTTCGTGCAAATTCCATATTGGGAGTTTTGAAATCAAGTCTGTCTTGTTTACTGCTCTCTTTAATCTGCCACGCCAGCTGTCTGTCTGACTGGGATGGGGCTGACCTTATTCCCTCATTTAACAATGAGACAGGGTCCCCAGTGTTGCTCATGGAGTCTGCAATGCTTTCGCATGCTCTCGTGTTCAGTTTTTTATACAGAACATCTTTGACTGTAGCACTGGTAGCTTTGTTTTCGACAGAGCAACACCCATTGGCGCTTGGGCTAGATTCAGACTCCTGAATAGCATCTTGCTTTTGCAGAGATTCTCGCCTCTCATGCCAGTCCTGTCTTTTTGCTACCACTTTGGCTTTCAGTTTCTCCTTATCAAGATCCTCCACCATTTCTTGGCGACCAACCTTACGAGTCACAGGCCGCTTTAGGCAGCCTTGCTCGGCAGGCCTTACTCGGGTGATGGCGTGAAGTTCGCAAGAACTCTCCTCCACACACTGAAGTGTGTGCTCGCCTCCAGATGCAACCCCAGCCTGAACTTCCTCTTGGGTCACCTCTAGACTGTGTTTCCGGGAGCAGAGGTGCTTTTTGTCCCCTGTGTAGGATGGCGAGAGTTTTTCCTCTGACTGAACCCTCTTAAGGAGAGGGGATCGAGGGGGTTCGGCGCTTTTGGGGCGCACCATGTGCCTGACGATTGTAGGGGGTGAGTGCATCTTGGCTGAAAAGGTCTGAGTAGTTTTGGAGCTTCCTAATGAGTGAGTGAGTAGTGGTGAGGGAGATCGCTGGGGGGAAGTGGGCTGAGGGGTTGGGGAAGGTGTTCGGGCCAGAGGGGACAGCGGAATGCTTCCTGCTGATTTACGGCGGCTTTGACGAAGCCGCTGTCCGGGCAACTTGGGACCCAAACCGTGCAAAGTGTTAGGACGAACATGGCCAGAGCCAGCAGGGGAATTTGGTGCACTGGAGCTGGGGGAACTGCTCTGAGAGGATGTGCCACCTGAGAATATGATGAAAAAAATGATTGCTGTGTAAACAAAAAGCAACTCAAAAGCAAACTGACTTGGTAATTCTCTAAATAGTAACAACTCTGACCTGACTGATTGAAGTCTGGTGTGGGCCGGAAGGAGGTAGTGGGGGAATGAGGTGACAGGCTGTGTGTGGGGGATCCTGGCAGACTCTCCCCAGAAGACAGTGATCGGTTTAAAGAGGTAAAGCTGCGGCTGGTGTGGAGCAGTGGAGAAGGCTGCATAGCAAAGCGTCTAAATACTGACCGTCGTCTGGGGAAAGAATATGGTTTTGAAACACCTTAAAAGTACATGTAGTGTAAAGAAACCTAATGGTACAAAAATTCAACAGCCATATGAAGATATTAAACAAAATGATGACATTACAACTTATAAACTAGCGTTACAATTTATACATTTTCTGTTTGAAAACAAACCATACCTTTCTTGCGTCTTCTCTTTCTTGGGCTTCTTGGTTCTCCTTATCAATTTGCTTCTATAACTATTCCTTCTAGCTGGACCAGTTTTGATTGAAGTATTCTCGAAAGGAGTAGTGGATATGGCAACCTTGCTTCCGCTCTGAACACAAAAAATATCATTTCACTTTTTAGTTTCCTACCAGTGTCGATAAAGACACTGTCTGCACACCCTTGTGTAATATTTTTTCATAAACTCAGTTGACCAGTACAGGAAATAAATGGTCAGTGCACCCAAGCTAATAAGCTAAGATAAGTTTGCCCATAAATAATAACAAAAAAATGACATTCTTTCTGTGCAAATCCGAACAATGTTAAGAAGTTGGGGTCAGAGCACAGAGTCAGCCATGATACAGTGCCCCCTTGGAGCACAGAGGGTTAAGGGCCTTGGCTCAATGGCCCCAGAAGTGGCAGTTTGAAGATATGGTATGGTGCACATGTGCACTGAAAGTAATCCTCATTTTATGTGCGAGACATCAACAACAAAATCTAAGTTCCCTTACAAACCTCACACTTTGAGTACAGTTTCATTGTGGTTACGCGATCCATAGCCAAAACATGATTTGTTTTTGGTCTAACAAATGTAAACTATTTAACTCTATTTATTAAAAGTAATTTTGCATATTTAATCGATTACTCAACTGAATCAATATAATAAAAAATTTGATTTCTTTAATTACATTTTAATATATTTTATTCAAACCAATTATTCCATCTAAAATTGTAAAAAAAAAATTATAATAAACGCTGCTAATAAAATAACGGCAAACTTTTTTTACATTTTGCATTTCTTCTCCCTAACTGTACCCACATTGAACCGAACGGGACATAAAAACCGAGGTATGTACCGAACCGTGAATATTTTGTATCGTTACACATGTATTACGCACACACACTTTTAATGTCCTGTAGCCCTTAAGGCATTGAGTAAAGACATTGTAGTGTCCTCTCACCTTCAGTAACAGTTCTACAACCTCAGTATGGACCAGTCCGTGAACTGCTTCCCCATTCACATGAGTGATCAAGTCTCCAGCTTTGAGCCCAGCCTTTTGAGCAGGTCCGTTGTCCTCCACATTCTGATGAACAAGATTATAATTAAAACAGCAATATTGACAGAAAAATGAAGAAAATGTGAACAATATGAATAGTGAAAATATTAAACTGCTCTGATGATTTTATAAGAGCAGCACTGTTTCTTAGCTTAGGGAAACTAGGCGGTTCCCTAGGGCTCAACCAGCTGGGGGGTGCCAGTGAGCGCCCCCTGCCCCGCCACCATGCTCGCCCCATTTCAATGAGTTTTGCTGAATTTAATTTACAATTTTGCAATAATTTTATTTTATTTTTTTAATAAAAGGTTGCAAATTATTTGTATTGTTTGGGGGTGGAGCATTGTGGTGGGAGGGCGGAGACATGAGGGGGGGTGGGGAAATCTCACCTAGGTTACCAAAATGCCTAAAAATGCCCTGCATGAGAACTAAACATCTGTTTACCCAGACCATGTGATAGACAGTATAAACGTCACTGTCGCAAGCGTAGACTCGAATAGCTCGGAGTGTGAAGCCAAACTTCTTCCCTGAACTGTGAATGATGATTGGCTGGCGTGAGCTGGCTGCAGAGAGGGAGGAGTCTCGGCTGGGGGAGGAATCCCTGGACGAGGGGTTTGATGATAGCGAGTGTGAAGACATGGGACTGGCCAGCGGGGACGTGCCGAAAACATCTGCAGGATGAACACATGCGCATAGTTGAATATATGAATTATGCGTGTAATCCGATATAATCTTTTATTCTATCTGCAAAAAGCGATTGTTTTACATCTTCACTTTAATTAAGGACAGACAGCGAGCTTTACACTTATTTAGCCAACGGCTATTCCATATAAAGGTTTACTCACAGCTGGAACAATTTTTTAGTGCACTCTGTTGGGAAAAGGCCTATGATCTTTCCCCTCACAAAAAAACACACCTGGAGGGATCATAAGAGACAGAGCGCTGGTGGATGATGATTTAGGGATGGATGTCCGTGGTCTCGGGGAGGTCAAGTGGCTGACTGGCTCAGTGGATGGTTTTCTGGCAGTGTCTGAACTGTCAACTCCCTCTGGCCGTGATATCAGCTGGTCCAGGTGTTCCGAGAAACTGCCTGTTCAACCACGGGAAAAAAAGACCTTATCATTTTTACATTTTTACACCGTGATGGACGTATAAGGTTCCTCTCCAAACTGTTACCACATACATTGTGGAACACAATTGTGTAGGATGTCTTTGATTTGCGGTTGCATTCAGTTTTCCTTTCACTTGAACTGGGAGACTTAAACCTGTTCCAGCATGACAATGTTGAAGTAGAAGATCTTGAGTGGCCTGCTACAAAGTTCTGACCTCAGCCCAAATTAACACTTTTAAGATGAATGTGAACACTGGCTGTTCCACCAGGCCTCCTCACCTCCCCTACATCAGTACCTGACTTTACTTACACCCTTGTGGCTGAATCTCCACAAACACACACTAAATCTAGTTGAACATCCTTCCGTTAGAGTGAAGGGTATTATAACAGCAAATATTACCCACTAAATATAGAATGGAATGCTTGAAAAGAGCCTACCAAACTTATTGTCAGGTGTCCGCAAACTTTTCCGTATACTGTAGCTCAGATATTTATATATATTTTTTATGATAACTGTGACTCTGTGAAAAAACTAATTATGAAACAAAAATTCATCTGTTCTCACAGCTGCTGCTCATCGAGTATAAAACAACCATAAACCTTAAGTAAATATGTCATGTTTAGAAGGCACAACCTGACAGGGTGGCATTGCTGACTGGGCTGGAGGGAGTGGTGGCATCAGCCTCGTCCTGATGAAGCTCTCCAACCGAAAAGGCCACTTTACCGGGCTTGTCTAGGGACAACGAACTGTCGCAGCTCTCCACCTCGGCTGAAATGGCAAACTTAGGCAGGAGTCCTGAGTGTCGGCCTGTGCTGGTGCTCTCCACGTCAGACGAGTGGGACAGGGATGGTCTAAGAAACAAAAACAGAACTAGTTACAATGGCACCAGCGCAACACAAAAAATATATACTTAAGAGGACTTTTGGACTAAGTATTGGAAAAAAATTGGACAAAAGTACTGGACTACTTGGACTACCATTTCAGTTGTATTTAATTACATTTCAGTGAAGTCTGGAGTCCAACTGAGCGAGTCGACAGTAAGGGGGCTCTCACTCTTCTTCTCCGGTTGCTCACCCTTTTCATCCAGCTGACCACGTGACAGATCCAGGCTGCTGTATACCTAACAGAAGGCGTTTTATTTGCAACATTGAGCATAAAAGGACTTCTAAATCATTCACAATAGCAATCAATGAATAATATTTGGAGTCATAACCTATAAATAAGAAAGCCTTTAATGCAAATCTCTATAATGTACACAGCGCAGCGTCTAGACAGAATGGATCTTATGAATATAAAACTGGAACTTCAAAATTTTTATAATACGTGTGTCAGCTTTTCTGACACACCTGATGTCAAGAGGAATCTGTGATGCACATGTGACAGTGTTCTTGGATAACCAATACACTGCAAGCCAGAAAAGCCCTGAAGGTTTTTTTTAACATAAAACAAACAGAACGTGGCACCAGTGATTCGCCTCTAGAGGCCGCTCTCGTAATGAGAGCAGACCTTCGCAGACGCTCCAGCAATTTACGCAACCCAAAAAAACTATCGTTATGGATTTTTGCAGGTTTCTGTCGACTTCTAATATATATATATATATATATATATTACTGTCTATAAAAAATAACTCTACAAATTTTATGCTTTACTGTCCAGCTTCATTTTCAAATCTGTCATGTCATGCTGCAACCTCGGACCAGACTCACTTTAGAGAACCGGTGTGAGGAAGAGGAAAACTGCCGCAGATCCACATTGAAGTCTTCGTCATTTGTGTCCTCTTCCTCCTCAGTTTCCAAGTGATGGTATCTTTCAGATCGGGCTTAAAAAAAAAAAAAAAAAAAGCAATTTACAGCCTTGTTAATTCGGTTGAAGATTTTGAATATGATGGCACATGTAAATAATAAATATACACAATCAATGTAGATCCAAAGATGTGTATCAGGAGCATGCAGTCAAGAATGCAAATAAACCAGACACTGTTCACACTCGTGTAGACACACTGTGACATTTTCTGTTCCTTAGTTCTACTGTGTAGCAATGACTCACAGTACACTGAGACATTCTCACACACATACACACATACACACATATATACACACACACACACACACACACACACACACACACACTGACTGTCAAAGTAGCTGGTGTCATCCTCGGACTCAAGCTGGGGAATAAACTCGGCCTTCTGTCTGAGCAGACTGTTCCAGTCCAGACTGTGGAAGAACTGGTGCTGCTTGACCTCATAGGCTCCTCCTGCTAATACACACAAACACACACACACACACACACACACACACACACACACACAAAATAAGTATTTTTTGTACATTATGATTTGTAATTTTTTTTTAATTACACACTTCCTTCTTTTGTGATCCTACAAAACAAACCATAACTCCAAGAGTACTGGAGTTCAATCATTGACTGCACATATACCCATAGTTTTATAACTGCACTAAAATACTTAAACAGCTTCAAAAAACACACACACACACGGCTCCAAAGTTACGATGGGTCGACTTACAATTTTTCGATCTTACAATGACGTTTGCGACAGAACAGAACTGTAAAAATTATTTGAGTTTTACTTGGCAGGCAAAATGTAAAAGCATATGATTCGCCCTTCACTCATAATGTTACACCAACCAAGCGAAACATTAGGACATTATATCCGGACACCTGGGATACATAAGGCAGCGAGTGAACATTCTGTTCTCAAAGTTGATGTGTTAGAAGCAGGAAAAATGGGCAAAACTCCAAAACTGCAGCTCTTGTGGGGTGTTTCTGGTCTGCAGTGGTCATCATCTCTCAAAAGTGCTCCAGGAATGAACATTGGTGAACCGGCCACAGGCTCATTGATACAAACGTGGGGAGCGAAGGCTGGTCCGTGAGGTCCGATCCAACAGACGAGCTCCTGCAGCTGAAATTGTTGAAGAAGCTAATGCTGTTAATGCTCCACAGGTCAGAACTGTCGACCTGATCGGTTTATAACATACGAGTTTAGTTAATAGAGATTATACGCATTTAGGAATATGACCTAATCCTTACTAACTATTTACGTCACAAAAATTACGAAAACACACCTATAATTTAACAATAGTGACTCAAAAACATGACCACATTTCCACCAATCAGATGCGGATCCATTTCCATACGTTCAATCTGGAACATTTGAAGAACTTTACATATGTTATGAGCTGCGTCCTTCTACTTTCGCCACAGAAAACTGTTCAAACAGCCACATTGTGTTTGTAAAAGTCACAGACTAATTTAATTCACACTAAAAACACATTTTTTTTTGTTCTTTGCTGCACATGGAGCTTTTTATTCCGACAGCGGTCTCGCTACAGCTCTCTTGTAGTCATAAATTATGCAATTCAATTTCCTGTGAGGTCTGGCTGAATGTCACGCTAGACCCCTGTTTGTTTGGATTGAATCAGCCGGAGGAGAAGCTCAGCAGCCGATGTTCAACGTGCAAAGCCACGAGACTCCGACGTCTCGTTTCGCTTCTCTTGAAATGAAATCGTTTCACAGTGTAATTTTATATGCACATGATGGAGAACCCTTGTAAAAGTTATAAAATATTCATTCCCTCTGCTCTGCATGATACCTACCAGTTCCCAGGCGCTCCAGTGGGTTCTGCCTGAGCAGCAGTGTGATGAGTTCCTGAGAGTCAGCCGGAGGTGCGTCCTCTCCTTCGGGCCAGTTTATCTCGTCTGGAAATAGCGAGAAAGCGAGAACGCAATTTAACACAGCGTTGCGCTGTAACACACACACTGAGAAGAAGAGCAGTATGATACTGACCGCTAATCACCTGACCAAACAGCTCTTCGGGAGTGTCTCCGAAGAAAGGCACACATCCTACCAGGAACTCGTACAGAATGATCCCCATCGCCCACCAATCCACAGGCTTCCCGTAGCCCTGCCTCAGGATGACCTCCGGGGCGATGTATTCAGGGGTACCACACACCTAACACAGTACATGATGAGAAAAAAAAACATTGATTTCTATTCTAGTGAACAGAAAATATCCCCCCAAAAGAATCACTGACAATTTTTCCAACTGAATTAAAAAAAAAAAAAAAAAAAAAAAAAAAATTTAAGACACAAAAACCCTTTTTTAAAAAAAAAACTGACAATTTTTCCAACTAAAAAAAAAAAAAAAAAAAAAAAAAAAAATACATTTAGAGACTAATAACCCTTATTCAGATAAAAAAATTACAAATATAAATGAGCAATTGTAATTATATGATCAAGTGCAGAATTAATGGCACCCCTGCCAAAAAATGGAACAAAAAATTTCGATTTTAGATTTTTTTTACTAATTTTAAATTCGCTGTGATTTTGTAAAACGGCAACAAAACGCAATGTACACAGTGTTTGTTCAAAATAGTGCCAATAACTCTAGAGTGGACCTTCTAACCTCTACATCTACTGTAAGTACTGTACAGCAACTTTCATAGTGATGAGAACCAGCACTTTTTCTCCTTAATCCCAGGGGCCCAGATTATTAATCCAGACTAACACATTTTCCATCATTTCTCAATTTACACTTTATTAAAGAAACTGAATGTACAATTGATGCAATGAGTTTATTGGCTATAAAACTTAAGCAGTTATGCTCATTCTAATAGCTAACTTCATTAAATGAGCGAATACATTCATCTAAACAAATGTTCAAAGACCTTATTTTTTGTAGCCAAGAGAACCTTCTGAAACTACCCTCAGAGAACAGTTAAAAGTGATATAAAAACATTTATTAAAGGAATAGCTCAAATCCCCACCTATTAAAGAAAATTCTATCATTTACTTAAATTTAATTTAAAATAAAAAATAAAAAAAACTGAGAGAAACTCATACAGATTTCGAACAATATACACTATATTTCCAAAAGTATTGGGACACCTGACCTTTCCTGCTACACGTGGTTCTTTTCCAAACTGTTACCACAAAGCTGGAGGCACTCAATTGTACAGGACGTCTTTAGATGGCGCTGTAATAAAATTTTGCGTTCTCTTGAACTTGGAAACGCAAACCTGATCCAGCATGGCGATGCCCCTGTGCACAAAGTGAGCTCATGAAGATAGGATTTGCATGCTTCGGAGTGGAAGATCTTGAGTGGCCTGTTATAGAGCTCTGATCTCATCCCTACTGAACACCTTTGGGATTAATATGAACGCTGACTGCACCCCAGGTCTCCTCACCTCACCTACATCAATACCTGCCTTTCATAACACCCTTGTGGCTGATGAACACAAATCTCCATAAGCACCCTCCAAAATCTAATAGAACATCTTTCCAGAAGAGTGGAGGGAATTAGAAGAGCAAATTGAGAAATGTGGAATGCAATGTTCAAAAATCACATACCGTACTTATGACCAGGTGACCTAATACTTTTGGAAATATAGTGCATGTGTGAGTAAATGATGACAGAATTGTAATTTTTTAAATACATTTTTTACATTGAAAAATGTAAATAGTAATAAAATACTGTCTCAATGAAAAACCTGTGGCTTCTCCCTCTGGTGTACAAATGAATCAATATCAAGTGCCCCTTAAACTTGGTAAAAAGATAATCTGTTTCCCATCTTTCCTGGAGAACCCTGTTTTTCCTTCAACGTTACTCCTTCTGTTTTCATTACTATGGCGACGGTTGCAGAAATAAGTGCCCTCTTCCAGCAATCAGACTGACATTGTTCTCTGTGCCAAATTAAAAAATACTACCAGCCGTATCCAACCCTGCCAGTTACCCATCCCTGATGTAAGTCAAAGACAGGATGTGACATGCATAGCTATACCTGTTTATCTAAGAACTCTCTAGCATCCTTCTCGATGTGGCCTTCATAGAGGTTCGTAGTCATGTTCATCAGGCCCACCTTGGACAAGCCGAAGTCAGTCAGCTTGATGTGTCCCATTAAGGTGACCAGCAAACTGAAATGATTCAATAAGACACAGTACAAATAAACAACACAGAAAGAATAAGACTCAGAGTCTAAACAGGACAAGGAGAAATGGGCAGAAGGTGGTCTAAGACACACTTGTCTGGTTTTAGGTCTCGGTGAACGATGCCATAGTTATGGAGGTATTCCAAAGCGAGGACCGTCTCGGCAAAGTACATTCTGGCCATGTCCACTGGCAAAGGACCCATGTTCTTCAGCAAAGTGGCGCAGTCTCCACCTGTCAAGAGGCCACACATTGTGTTTACAGTGTAAATCAACACAATTGTTATTCGTTGTTAAATACGGAATATTTTTCAATACAGTCCTTTTTTTACGAACATCTTATCAAAAGGTAGAAAATGTAGATTAGCTGTGTGTATAAAACTCGCTTACCTTCGACGTACTCCATGACCATGCACAGGTGTCTGCGCGTCTCAAAAGAACAGTACATGCTGACCACGAACGGGTTCTCGGCGAAGGTCAAGATGTCCCTCTCGACAAAAGCCTGCTGGATCTGGTTCCTCAGCATTAGGTTCTGCTTGTTGATCTTTTTCATCGCGAAGCGCTGATTGGTCTCTTTGTGCCGCACCAGATACACAGCGCTGGGGGACGAAGAGGGGAATGAGTATCTCCATAGCCACGGGTTAACATAAGAGGTTATTCTGAAAATATTACTCGAATAAAGAAACCAATAATTGTGAATACAAATATTAAAAAAAATCATATATACATTTATAACTTTACTTTTATATTTGTTGGGCTTTAAATATTTAATTATATTTTTTGGATAAACACACGCATGTATTTTTTGTTTATATGCAACAAAATAGGCCATTCAACTGATCAAACGGTTTAGACATTCACATTCAATAAACAAATATAGATATATACAGATATTTAACTTTATTTTTACTGAAAGATTCTCCCTGAATGAATAAGAGCTTTAAACACTGTCTAGACAGTTCGTTTTTTCGAAAACCTTCAGCTGAAATACTTTGCCGTGCCTCGTTGAGATTCCTTTTAGTTTTATTTCTTGCAATCCAACTCACACCAGAGCAGTTCAATAGGATTTACGGTGACTGAGCAGGCCGTTTCATCATAAATACGATCCAGGCGACTGTTTGCTCTCCAAATAAAGCTTACAGAGCTCGGACTTGCTCTTATTGCTCTCATTATCTTGTTGCATGGCGCAGTAGATTTCATCCAGACGCAGTCCAGACGGAATTGCATGGTGTTGAAGTATGGAATAGAAGCCATTTTGGTTCAGTTTTCATTTCAAGAGGAATACGTCTCCAATCTTCTCTTCTTCCCTGCTCCAAAACATTCCCAAAGCATTAAACTTTCACCTCTATGCTTTGCTGTGAGGGTGAGGCAGTCTGCTAACATCTTCTCTCCTGCTCTGTTAGAGACAAACTGTCCAATTTGGACTCGTGTCCACAGAAATTCTCTGTTTAATTTGTGTGTTTTTGCCTTAAAAATATAGAAATAAAAAGGTGAGGTGAGTAATGCGCCGGTTTACCCGTAAGCTCCGTTACTGATCAGTTTGATCATCTCGAAGTCTATCTCGCAGGGTTTACGGCGGGGGCGCAGGGGTGCGCTTAGACCCTGTGACTGAAAGAGAAAAGACTCATGAAATATTGAACAGCAAGAGAAAGTTTCAAAGCCTTTATTTTGTTATATTTTATTTCACACAGTTATTAATGCAGGTTTGCATTTCTGTGCCTCAACAGAATAAAAAAAAAAAAAGAAAATATTTAGCAAATTAATCCTTTAAAAAAAATTAATAAATAAATCAGACCCCCGATCTGCACTGATTTTTTTCCCGTCCCTGCCACTAGGTGGTGGAGTTTCTGTGGTTTGGCATCAGTCTTAGATTCTCCAAGTTGATGCAACATTTCAAGAACTAGCACTGAAGCGTTGGATTTATTCAGAATTATTGATATAAATAAAAAATACAAAGCAGGTTTTCTAATAAATTGAGGTCACTGTTACTTGGTCAATGCAAATGGGAAAAAAAAAACGTGTTTATTGTTTTTGTAGCTCAAATTTCCATCTTTCCAATGACCAATCAGAGAGCAGGAGCAATTTCACTCTCATAGCCTGTAGGATCTGGATGTCCATGGCATTATCATGATGTGAGTTTGCAACCATGTGAGCAAATGCAAACGTACATTATTGGAACATGAAATATTTATTTTGCTGAACTAATCATATTTTTTACATGATGTCACTGTTTAAATTGTATGTCATGTCATGTAAGAGAATGTTATTTCATGTCAAGTTAATCATCTTACTGTTTTAATGCTATGCCAAGTTATTGTTTTGTCCTGTCATGGTATGTCTCGGTTTTATGTTGTTACATTACTCTCTAATGTTGTGTTACTTTTTAGATTTTGTTTTTATTGCTGCCATTTTCGTGTATTGTTACTATTTATGATTGATGAGAAAACTACTTACACTCACAGAATCATCGGTATCAGGAGTTTCTGCAATTCCACTGTCGTAGCTGGTTAACTGGGCTATTTCTGCAACATGGGGAAAAAAAACAATTAAACTCATTAAAATAAATACAGTAATTAAAATAAATAAAGCGAACAAACAAAACAAAACCTTTTGTAAAATGTGAACTTGATAATATCCGCACTGTCCATTTTTGATCAGTGTTTGAAAGTAACTAAAACCAAAGCATCCTGTTTTTTTCCACATAATAAACCTGATGAGCTGACTCGTTTGGTTTCCTAAATGAGTTAAATGAAGCCAAAATCCAGCGAAAGGATCTCAACATGTGTCAAGAGACATTTGTGGAAAACTGCAGTGCCAAACAAAAACCCCAGCGAGCTCATTCCCAGCACAATAGAGCGCACGGCTAACCTGGAGACAGCAGGAGGTAATGAACCACAGGGTGGATTTTGGGGGTCCCAAAGAGACTCGAGCACCGCGAAAAGACTTCAAACAGCTGCCTGTCTCCACTTTAAACCCTCACAAGCGCTGCACTGAAAGACCTCTGAGGATTACAGGGCCTCCAAGAGCTTTGGAAGCAATCCAGGTTTGGCTGAGGGAGCTGAGAAGCCTCCAGGTTTAATGGTGAAGGGGTTTGGAGCGTGTAATGTTGAGCTACATGTGGGTCTAATTACTGGTAATGATTGTGGTATTACAGGATCATTAAAGAGGGTCTGTCTCATTGATCAAGAAAATGCCTAATACACACTTCCTTCTATGATCCTTCCTTCTAACACTCCTGAATGTGAAGCAAAAATCCACACGGAAGAGGTGACCTATAAATAAACCTTCAGACCTTGTTTCTGTTTCTACCTAAATCGAGTGAAGCAGAACTGCTTTCTAGAACATTCTTGCCACACTACTAAATTCATCGAAACTATTTCTACTATGGAGTGCTCATTGATACCACGTTGATCATCAATGCATAAATCATGAATATAGGAAGAATTGCTGAAATAAAAAAAGACAAAACTGAATTCTATTTTACCTTCCAAAGGGTCTCGAGTCAGACCGAGTTGGCTGATAATGTAGCGTGGAATGTCGGTCTTGATGCCTTGACCCTCTTTGGCGTGACCCTCAGCCGCCTCCAAGAGGTGGTAGAACTCCTCTGGATCAAACTCCTAGTAAATATACATCACATTTTAGTTTTTAAATTTTTGAAAAAATAATGAAGAATCTTTTTCCTATACATTAATTAATTGGAAGATAGATATGGTACAGATAGTTCGCTTTTATTTCTTTGGTTCAGTCAGACAGCAAATCATAAATTTACTTACTACTTCTAACGCATGGCCTTTTCACAGACACGCCTTGGAAGTGCAAAAAAAAATAAATCAATTTTAATAAAACCAGCCATTTTCTTTTCCTGTTCTGTCTCCATTAAGACGCTGCTCTACCTCTGCCATGTTAATCTGTACTCTATATGACTCTCAGGACACGCCTCGGTTTCTGTAGTGTTGCAAAACCTCACACGTCGCAGCAGTGGTGCTTGTGAGAACGCGTTTGAGAAACAGTTTAGCGAGGAAAAATCGATCTACATATAAAATGTTGGTTACAAATAATTGGTCACTTTCTACATAATAAAAGTATAGCACATCTACTAATAATTATATATAAATAATTTATTTATGTTAAAAACAATGCATGCCTATGCCAGCTTGTATCAGATGCACACATTGTTAACTTTTACGCCGATGCACTGATGCGAATCAGAGAAATTTTATCATCCCTAACACTTTTTTTACACTATTGTGTGTAAACGTTACAAAAATGTGTGTGTTTCTTAAAACTCAAACCAACCAAACTGCCACCAACAGCTTTGCTGCAAAGTCACCAACATCAGATTTGTGCCGATTCTGATGTTTGATGTGAACTTTAAAGCTCTTGAACTGTGAATCATGACAGAATGCGCTGCATTGCTGCTGTGGAATAAACGACCGATCACATAGTTGTACAAATGAACAAGGGTGCACATGTTTAAAACATGCATTGCAACATGTGCTTAAATACATTAAGGATCCATTAAACATCACAGCACTTTTGCTCAAAGTAATGCTCCTATTTTAGATCACAGACCCCAGGAGTCCCTAATCACAGGACAGTTTAGAAAATGATAACTGAGATATTCTCTTTCTTTGAGGCTAAAGGTCTGGAAAAAGTGTTGCGGCAGCCAAATAAAGCGACTTACGAGACACTCCAGAAGGCGTGCTGGTCTGGCAATGACAATAAGGATCTTCTTCACCAGGTCCTTAATGAAAGTCACCTCAGCACTCTCCGATCTCTCAGTGGACTGTGCACACAATTAGCAATGGGTTATTTGGGAATAAACACACACACACACACACACACACACACACACACACATTTACATGGGCTCATCTTCTCGCCTTATGTACATTTAATGAGCCAAAAAAAAAAAAAAACTTTGTCTTTCAAAAACACCAATACTTAGCATAGCTAGCACTTGTCCAAAGGTTGCAATATCTATGAAAATATTTAAGAATTATTAAATGATTATTTTGGCCAATTTTTATGCAAATAGTAGCAAAATATTAGTTTAGTTTAACTTTATTAATCCCCGAAGGGAAATTTAGATGTCACAGCAGCACAACCATACAATGAATAAATTAAAACAACTTTAAAACAACATTCACAAACAACATAAAAACTTGTTCTCCATTATCAATTTGCAAAGCATTGTAATTATATACAAAAACATAAATCCTAAAAAGTATTCCTATGAAAGATTAAAGGAAATGTATGCGCCTGCTAATCAGTCAACCCCCCCCACCTGAGGTAAATTAGCTAGCTACTTTACTCTATATCTTTTTTTTTTTAACAAGCCTGCACAGAAACATAAATAAATGCTGACTATTTATAAACAGCAATATTTTACAGGCATAATTTGATAATCACTTTATAAAGATTAATCATACAAAAAAAATATTTGGTGTTAATTACATTTTTAGGAAAATGCTAGCAAGCTAGCAAAAGGTAAAAGGATTCTGGTATTATCCAACCTGTAGCAGTAACAGGTTGTTAATAAAATGTCAAAATAATAATAACCATTTGCTTTAGTTTTATTTTCAGTTTATATTATTGTCCTAAAAGTGTCAATAATTCTAGAAATAATCTGTCTATAAAAAACAAGGCACTGGATTGACAGGTATAGATTAGCAGCTGGGATTAGTTGTGGTAGAGGTATTTTAAAATCTTTTTTTTCTAAAAAGCCAAATCTGTCAATCAACACATCACATGATTTTTTTTATTAATTCTTTAATTTCCCATGTAGACAATAAAACAAGGGTGTTTGTTTAATTACTCTTATACTACAATTTAGCAGGACTATGTTTATTAAAGAGCAACATTTCATACTAACACTGGAGACTCCTCAAAAGTGCTTATAGTTTCCCAAAATAATAGCGCATGAATAACTGAAGTGGCCTTCATACGGATTAGATCAATGTGTCCAATCCCATAAAGAAAGGTCTGGTGTTGGTACAGGTCTTATTCATTTCGAGCAGGAGTCACACATTCAGTAAACTCAGATGGCATTTCAGTACTCAGATGTGGCTTTTGTTCTTTTGGAAAGCAAACCCATAGCCACCCCAGCCCTTCCCAGATAAGACTGTACATCCCGGATTAAAAACAACATAAGAGCCCCTCACTTCTTGATAAAGTCGCTCGAGTTTGTCGGTGAGCTCGCAGAAGTAGCGAGAAGTGATGAGGCCGAGGCGAGATTTTTCCAAACAGTCGCGTGCCAGCTCAATGATCTGGTGATGGGCGAAGCTGAGCACTCCGTCCGCCAGAGGCAGCACGTTCTCAGGGGAGCTGTTGCTGATGATCTCCTGAATCCTTTCCTCCATCTGTGCCGTGGCCTGAAGGAGACACCAGGGAGCTTACAACACGCGCTACGCAAAAGCTTGGGAGTTGAATGCAAACCAGGATTTGTTGCCTACCTTAGGAAAGCGTTCTTTGTACACATGATTCATCATAATAATCTCGTGGTCACAGCACGATGGAGATCTTCCAGGGCTGAAAAACAAACACAAAAGAAACTGTTTCATTAGTGAATCATTCGAAATCCTTTTAAACAGAAGAACAAATGGATGATGAAAACCACGAGCACTGAGGAGAAACTTGTAGTCGTACCTAAGGCTGCGTGAGCGCGGGCGCATGGGCATGGCCCTGCGGTGGTCATCGCCAGCAATGCTCTCAGTGCAGAAGTGCTTGGACAGGAAGTGGAGCTCGTCGGCAGTGGGCTGGAAGGGCAGCTGATGAAGCTTCTCCTGTGATGAACAGGATGACTAGAAATGACAAGGAGGTACATTAGGAAGGGACTTTGTTTTTATTTATTTACTCAATAATAAGTTCTGATAACGGTCTATACTTAATTGGGCTAATATTATATTAGTATCATATAAAATTGGTAGCACCACAAAGCTAAAATTTGTTTGTGCAAAAGTTTTCATCCCCTATATTTTTGGTAGATTTTAAATAAATTTATATTCTAAAGTCTATATCAGTAATTGAGCCATCAGTTAAGATGTCTGCAGTTGGAAGCACAAAGTTTTGCACTCCAATTTGACACACTCTAGTTGGTTGATTTAATGTGCTTCATGTTTCCATTTTCTGTATCGGTTTGAGGCATAAATTCAGAATAAATTAGCAAAGAGATACGTTCAAAAACTAAAACAAACTTAAACCAGTGGTGGAGACTGGAGATGAACGCAAATTTATATCGTCAGTCAAAAAGTAGTGCTTCAAAGACACTCGAACTCATGATTAATCTAAATAGATCACCACTAGACATCTAAATGCTTGAATGTTTTTTTTTTTATTAAATACTATACACCTTTAACTTTTCCATCATTAATTAACTAAGACAGGTGTAATCTACGATGAAAAATGCACACAAAGCAAACTGAATGGATGCTCCGCTGCCAGACTCGATCAGTTCGGCAAAGTTACACCTCATTAGTTTGGCTAAATTGTCCCATGTCTCGCCTTAAATGGCATCTGCGCATGTTATTCTCTGGCTCAGCTCATTGGCTCTTGTAAGCCCAGCGCCGGGTGGCTGGGCCGATTCTACCAGATTGTTTGCCATTTCATCCCCAGGTGGGTGTGTGCTGAAACTGTGTCAGTAAACACAGCCATAGCCAGAGTGTGTTTTCCTGGCAAAGATTCAGGCACATATTTACCAGGAAACAAATCTGCTCTGAGCCATGTTAGTCAGAGCGACGGCATCTGTTATTTATCGCGAGGCAGCACGCGTTGCTTTGCACTCAGTTGGAGTCCAAATCTAACTTAAAGTATGTCAAATTTGCGGATGAAAAAACCCTCTCAGGTAGCCAGCGTTTTATTGGGGAAGAGGATGTAGATCATTGAGGGTATGATTTCGGGTTTGTACGCGATATCTGCTAGCATTTCTTCTCAGAATAGCCGAAACTCTTTCTTTTCTGAGATCAGACGACTTAATCCTGCTTTTACATTGAGTTTTCCGGCATTTGGCAGATGCCCTTATCCAGAGCGACTGACAACTGAGCAGATGACGGATATGGATCTTGTTTAAAAGCCAAACAGTAGCAGTCTGCTCAAGGGCCCAGCAGTGGCAGAATGGTGGTGCTGGGATTTGAACTTGTGACCTTCCGATCCAGAGACCGATACCTTAAGCCCCAAGCTACCATTTCTTTGCTCTTGCAGAATTCATTTTCTCAAGATATATAAACACTATTAGCCTAATTTAAACCATATGAAGATGACCAGGCAGTTATGAATAAACGAATGAATAAACAGTGTAAGCACATCACTACTGTATAAATGACTCATTCAACCTGATAAAGAATACAGTCTTTATTTTATCCCGCAAATCTCATATCAAACTTCCAACTAAGAGCTTACAATATGACCACTCGCTCGCGTGAAATTAAAAACCTCCCACTCTCATGACGGCTCAGGTCTCCTGATGAGCTTCAATCGAGATTTCCTCGTTGTTGCTCTAAAACCAAAGGCAATCTTTGCTTTTTCATGTGGTATTTCCTGAACCCTGGAACAGAAACTTCCTTTCCCCTTGAGGTAAGCTCCTTTTTAAAATCTTCCTTAACGACATATTTTCATACTCTGGCTTCTGTATAGGTGTAAACTGAAATTGGCTTAAGTGGGCAGATGTTCAGTGCATTTCTTTTTTTACTATTACTATATATTTTTACATAACCTTGGGTTGTATATTTCCCCTTTTAACAATGGACATAGTCTCCAAGCAGCTTTATACAGATATAGTGTTAGTAAAATGACCATGAAGAATGTGTACGTTTGTGATGATTTAGCCAGTGGTGACTGTGGCAAAGAAAAAACTCCCTTGGATGACAAGAGCAAGAAACCTTGAGAGGAACCAGGCTCAAAAGGAGAAAACTGGGTGGCCTTGAACATCTATTAACAACAGTTAATCATAGTTAAGGTATGCAACTAAATCCAACCTGTAAACCTGAGCCATTGTAGTAGATTGCGAATATTAATTACAATCCAAATCCATCCACAAAGTTCTGTTAAAATTCCATTTATGGCATTTAACAGACACCCTTATCCAGATCTAATTTATACAACTAAGGAGTTAAGGATTAAGGGTTCTGTTCAAGTGGCAACAGTAGAAACCTGGTTCTAGAATTTAACTTCATAACTTTCCAAGTCCAACGACTTGTTTCAGTATGTTTCAGCACCGATTTGTATAATCTGTCCATTTGTAGTAATGTATTTCTTGTTATAAAAATAAATTCTGTTTAAGATTTGTTACAGGGTTTCTAAAGGTTTTACAAAGCCAAACTGAAAACTTTTTAAGACCTTTTAGAATGAAATTTATATCATGACATCAAAAACACACAAATACGTTGTTAGCAACTGGCCTTAAACGATCCCTGAATGAAACTTTTTCAAGCCAAGTATCGCTAAACTAGCACTTCCCTATAGCTGAAAAATAAAATCCGTTTTACATCTGTTGTACAATCCAAGAGAGATTTGGCCAATAACAGGAAGCTGATTGGCTGTTGCATGCTGGTTTCATTTGTAGTCGTAGTACAGCGAATTATATTGGGATTAAAACATGTAAGCTCTAAAACACCACAGAAACGAACAAACTAAAACCTAAAAAACTAAAATGCTGCAGGCGCATTGTTAATAAGCATAGCGTTACTTTGACATCTGAAAATTATGTTGTGTATAAAAAGTAGAACAGACACTAAACAGCGAATTTAAGACTTTTAAGACTTAAAATTTAGATTTTTTTGATGTTAAGACTTTTTAAGGCCATGCAGAATCCCTGTGTCCAGACAATGGACAAACATTGTGAGACAAACCCACTTGAAACAAATAATTCCACTAATCATTACAGCTAATCATCAGGGATTAATCTGCTGATCTGTGTTTGGGTTGCCATGCCCACTATCTAAAAAACAAAGAGAAGTGGAGGATTAACTTCCTGCATTTTGTTTTCTGATAAGATTTTCCACTAGATATGTTTATCTGCCAAACAATATCGATAGAATATGCATCCTTTTGAGTATCATGGTTTCTCATGAGGAATCGAAATGCATGTGGAATTCCTGAAAAGTTGCTCGGGGGACTATGCCGATTGTTTGAATAAACTTGAATAGCTGCTATTAACTCGGTGTGAAGTTTTTTTCCCATCGTTTTAGTGCCCTACTGGGCAAATCCGAGCGAAAAGCTCTGAATATGTATAAATGTTATACGTCAGTCAGGGTGAGTCAGAACAGGAAAACAACCAGAGATTAAAACGCAAAAAAAGGAAAAATAAATCCGGCATTGTAAAGGGCGCTTACAGAAAGGGTGGAACTGGGGGTGTTGGTTCCATATCCAGATGAAGGGAGGGATGCCAGAGACCAGCGGCGTCCGTCGGTCCTACACGCAAAAACACACACATCACTGTAATGACTGGGAAGTACGTGGATGAAAACATTAGCATGCTGCACATAGGGTTAAACAGTGGTCGATGAGTGGAACACCAAAGGGGAAGGGAAGGGAAGGGAAGGGAAACGCTGAATGACTCATTGATTCTCGGCGCGAGAGCGAGAGCGAGGATGAATGCTGATTACAAAGCAGCTCAGGCTGAGTGCGAGTGTTTCTTTTTTTTGTTTTTTCATAAAGGCATATTTAGTGCGCTGTTTCCTGTAGACCCGTTCGCCATACTGATAGCAATAACAGATGAACACAACAACAGAAGGGAGCTGTGTGAAAACACAATGACAGCGAGCGGGCCGGGAAATTAATTAGCCCACTCAGAAAGGGGGGAACACTAATAAAAAAAGCGATTGTAATGGACGGTTCAGCCGGGGCTGAATTACAAAAGAGTGCAAAAGGGCACAACTTAATTTTTTTTTAACAGATCACCACTTTTCTTTACAAAGGTAGTTCGGGAACGGCTTTTTTTGTTGTTGTTGTTTGTTTGTTTTCTGAGTCTTAAGCTGTACTTATTCTCATATCTTCATTGCAAAAAACATGAAAGGGATTCTGTGTATAGAAATGTGTACTTCATTCAGGATGCACTGTTTACCTGCGAGCGAAGGAGAAGTGGGCTGAGGCACTGGGGGAGAAGTTTCTAGGGCTGTCCTGAGGACTCGTGCCTAGAGAAAAAATCCAACACTCAAGTAATGCATCACACAGACACAGACACATTTGATCAAAGTATTATAATATATACACATTGTGTCAAAATTTTGGAAACACCTACACTTTTTATGGTATTTGAGACACATGAATGTTCCTTTTGTTTCTATGTGACATACAATACAAAAAAAAAAAAGAAAGAAAAAAAAACACAAACATTTTTTAAGTAAATGACTGGAAGAATATTTTGTGGACAGATGAGTCAAACATGGATGTTAATGGTTTGGGATTGTTTTGGAGCAGAGAAGGTTGGAGACTTATTCTGGGTGTTGACTGAACCAAAATGGCCACCATTCAATAATTCAACACCATGGACAGCAGCTAATTAGACCCGACTTCACCATACAATAAGATCATTATTTCAAACTGAAAATATAGATTTTTTTCGGGTAAATTAAATCCTTATACCCAGTTTGCTGCATTTAAACAAGAGAAATATGTGCGAGATGTGTCTCAGAAATGATAAAAGATTCTGTGTTTCCAAACTTTTGGCAGACTTTATATATGTACTCGCATAAATATATACAGATAGATAGATTTGAATGATTGCTGGAAGCAGATCGATTTCCAAATGCGTTATTCTTTCGATAGCAATCAAAAGGAAGTAAAATTTGTAATTTCACAATTATTTCACAAACAAAAACAAAACATCTCAGTGCTCCTCCACCAGATGTTCATTTAACTTAATTTAAAGGAAGAAATCTTCACTATCACTGCTTATTCACCTATATGTATTTATCTATGTGTGTGAACTCAAGTAGAGTTCGGTTACAGCCTGACGATTACATAATAAACGTGACAAGGCCCAGTGTTCAGTCAGGCAACTGAAAATTGGAGAAACTGCACCGACAAAGTGAGACAGAACATCTAGGGGGAAAAGAAGGTCTGCGTGAATCACTCTTTGGCAATACAAACACTTTTTTTCCATTTAAATGAATTGATGGCCTTCGAGGGATTAAGTAAATGGCTGCAGTAAAGTAGATAAAAGGACACTGGAGATATTTAAAAGCACATAAAAAAATGTGCAAAAACACAGCCCAGACTGGGTCCCTGTATATGTGTACATGTTTTAATGATATGGTGTTTCATCACGATTTGATGCCTCTGTGTGCTCAGGGCTCGCAGACGTGCAGTCGTGTTCGCCCTGAGGCCACGCAGCATCTTGTTAATTTTTACTGTCCATACTATGGATGAGAAGATTCACAGCTGAATCGGCATAAAAGTTAACAATGTGTTGCATCAATTTAAAAAAGTGTGCATCGGATACAAGCATTTGTATTGCATTCTTTTTTAATACATATTTGCATCGGTAAAAAACGATTTATTTATATTTTATTACTAATAGATACATTTTTTTATTACTATTTTTAATTTAGAAAGTGACCAATAATTTGGTCACAATCATATATGGCATCGTATTGCATTCAAACACATTGTGTTAAATCAAATTAAAATCTCGATGTACTGCACCGGGGGTGAAACGTATCGCATCTCATCAGTAGCTGCTTCATATGTATCTTTATTGTATCATATCATTGGCTATGTTTTGAGATGCGAATCGCATCGGCCTCAGTTACGGAGATGCTGATTTAAGAGAAAACGTTTGTATTACGTGAAGATGTTCCAATTTTCTTGTCTGCTTTTTTAAATAATTGAGTGCACTGTTTCGACCGTCATTATTAATCATTTAGAAATCATTAGACCGATGCGGAGTCGGTTTGAGTTTCAGGCTCCCGCTGTGTGTCCCAAAAGTATCCCCACATCCACATGTGATCTCCCCGAGAGGCATTAAAAACATATGGGCCCCATCTAGTTATCCAAAAACCCCACTGTGCACTGCTTCTGGCTATGATGCTCGGAGAGCGAACTGTGTGTGTGTGTGTGTGTGTGTGTGTGTGTGAGACTAAAGAAGTAACAATCCATGACTACGACCTCCTGACCAACATTAATACACATCATTCGCACCATTGATTAAAGGCGAGAAGTTCAGAGTTAATTAACGAAGACAAAATGGGGCTGAGAGAAGGCGGGGCTTACATTCACGGCTAAAAGTAGTTCATTAAGTGTTTGTTAATGGGGCAGGAAAGTCATTTATTTTATTTTTTGTGGTCCTCTGAGCCACTGGAACGACAGACTTGACCCAATTTACAGCCATTTTGGATTCAGTTGAAAAATGGAGCTGATGAATCTGATTGAAGCTGATTTGAATTTTATCCATTAATTTCAATGCTAAAATATAACATGTTCAACCATTAAATATATCCAATGAACACTAGAATTTACCCGTTGCAAAAAATCTTTGTAAATATATCTGCAGCAACTCTTGCACCCTTGAAAATAATGTTTGATTTACATGAACAAGGCATCGCCTGTTACTTCATTATAAATAAAAAATTCTAAAGAATAGTTTGTAGGTATTCATTATGAGAATATATATATTATATATATATATATATATATATAAAATAAAGCCAGGGGTATAAAAAAATAAACTAAAGTTATTGCAGTGTCGCTGTGGCTACTTACTCAGTACCAGATTTGTTTGATCGATTTGTTCGTTTGATTTGTTTTGCGCATGCATGAAAATGCTAAAGAATCCATAGAACTAGTGTTAGAAACCAGAAAGTGTTTAGCACTGTGAATTCTACAGAGTTTTATGTCCAGCTTCAGGACTTTCTCTTAAAATGAGAAAATCCTGACAATTTCACATATCAAGTAAATGAATGATAATGAATGATAAATAATGGATGGAAAATTGGATTTATATTGAATTATATTCAATGCAAAAAAACACATCTGTATTAATTCAATGTTTATTTTTCAATATATATGAATATATTTACAGGATGTATATATATGCGCACCAATCGGGCATAACATTATGACACCTGCCTAATATCGTGTTGGTCCCCTTTTGCTGCTAAAACGGTCCTGACACGTCAAGCATTAGATACTCACCACTGCAAAACACGGCCCACAACAGCTGCAGTTTTTGTTTTGCGTTTTTCCTTCTTTAAACACATCAACTTTAATACAAAATGTTTATTGATGCCTAATATATCCACCTTACTAGTCAGTGTTCATAATGTTATACCTGATCGGTGTATATTTCCAGTGTTACTGCATCAATCAGTCAATCAATCAATCAATAATACAGGTGTGAGAAAATGATTCTTGACAGACTTTAAGAAACAGTGTTTATTACCTGTGTGTGACGAAAAGGGAGAGTGTGGCCGAGGAAGGCCTGATGACTGTCCACTTCCTATAAGACTCTTCCTGTTACCCGTTCTACAGCTGAGGGGAAAAAAACAGCACATCTAAGTTGGGTTCTTGATCTGGGTTTGGTCTCCTAAAGGAGCTTTACCTTAAATTATTTCAGAAAGAAATCCGATTCTTTCAGTGTTACACACACACACACACACACACACACACACACACACACACACAGCCTCTCGCAGTGATCAATGCTACAGCCTGTATTGAATCTTAGTTCTAATGAAAAGCTTGGTTTCCTAAAGCATAATGCAATGTAGTCTTTATATAAACACTTGCTTGGATGGTGTAATCTTTTCCTGGGATTTTTTGTGCTTTTCTTTACCTTTCTCAATTATTTCTTTTGTCAGAATAATGCTTTTTCTGTACAACGTCATCATTTTCAGGATTGAAATAAAAAAAAAAAACAGCGCATAATTTCACACACCAGTTCCTAACCCATACCTTTAAGCCATTTAATCCATTTTCAATATTCAAAATGTGCAATAAAATTGTATCATTTAAAGTATTAGTCTTCATACTCCAAATCTGTACACACCTAGTGGTCTTGAAAAATCAATAGTTTCCAGAGATTTTTTTTGTTCATCTGCTGTCAAAAAAAAAAAATAATAATAATTTGGTGTCAGGAAAATGAGTGCATATTGCATCATGTATTGAATCATTAATATATAAAATCAATGGGGTTTATTTAATTATTTATTTATTTTTAGATTTAATGTATACTTCTAAGTTCCTTTTCTATAATTTACATAATAACCACAAAAACCCATAGCAGCTAATGTTTAAAAACCTGCAAATAATAAAACAGACTCAAATTCTGGCAAAAAAAATAGAAGAGAAAAACGCTTGAACACAATATTTCTGAACAAAGAAAAGCGGTATAATACCGTCGTCTGGATTTCCTCCACAAGCTGTACCACTTGGCCCTGTTGAGATACTTCATCAAAGTAATGATGTACACATCCTCGAGACTAGTCCACATTCGATCGCGAAGTTAACGCCCCGAAACTCGGTTAAAAAAGCGCTAGACGTCTGCCATCGCCACGCTGACCGTCAGCTACTGAACGCTTCAGCAACAGGGCGATTAGAGGTCATTATGTAGATCCTATTAGCTCTCTGTCTTAATCATCTCAGGGTGTCCTCCATACAGACCAGCCAGGACACAAAACCCACTGCTCTGACTACTTGTTCTGATCTCTGCATCGATGTCGTGTAGATTATTATGAATAGCTTTGTTAAGGTGAAAATCAGAATCTAAACCAGTTGTAACTCGTTCTTGAATAACTAATAGCTTATGAAAGTAGTTCATCTTACTCTTGATATCTTTATCTTAATAGCTAACCTGCAAGCAAACACAGAACTTTACACATCTCAGTCCAATATGGAAATTGTTCTGCAGAACGTTCTTTCTGGAAACCTCTAGCACAAGGTTCTGCATGTAAGCAGAGTTAATGATGAAAGTTCTGCTGATTATGCAAATATCAATGTATATAGGGGCGGCCCTGAATAATCTAATATCTGATGCTTTCGATAAGAGCAGCCTGATCCGACTAATAATCTCACAAGCTTCATAAAAGGTGCTATGAAACAAAGATCATGCCATTTTGGTTATATGGGGCTGCTCAATGTCTGATTTCGTATACAATTACATTTGCGTTGTGGCCTTTCGCAGGTTATTTTTAGGTTTAATAATCCAAATTGTTACAATTTCCTTCCATTTCTGTGCGTGATGTTCTGTACCTCATGGTTTTGAATTGTTACAAGGAATCGTTTTTTTACGACTACCAGCCGTCGTTGATGTCCAGCCCCCATCCACCACCCACCCCCTGACACACACATATGATTCGAAAATGTGCAAGATTTGACAATTCTGATTCGACAGTGTAAATCCTTCCTTGGGGACACGGCTAATATTATACTGAAATGGTTTGTCTAAAATGAAACAAATCATTAATTATATAAAGCTGAATGGATGAACAGCTCCCTGTGCAGTTCTACCACAGCACCATTGAGAGCATATCCACATACGGTAACACACTGTGGTAAGCTTGTTAAATCAGCACAGCGTATAAAAGGCACTGAGCTTCTCAACCTGGACACTGTATATGAGAAATGGTAGCACAGAAGTTAAGGTATTAGACCTTGGATGGGAAGGTCATAAGTTCAAATCCCAGCACTACCAAGCTACCACTGCTTTAACCGAATCTTCTCAGTTGTAAGACCCTCTGGATAAGGGCTTCTGCAAAATGCCATAAATGTAAACAGACAGGCAAGACGACTGCAAACAAAAGCCAGCAGCATCATCAAGGACTCTATTTATCCAGATCTTGTCCTCTTGTCCTCTTATCTGGTAAGAGGTACAGGGTCGTCAAGTCGCACACAAAAAGACTAAAGTTCATCTCATTTCCCGAAGCCATAGCTGCCATCGCAATCATGTTGTAATGTGTACATGACAGATTACCTGGCTTACTTGCTTGTTTACTTTCTATAACAGCCTATAAGTAATTGGAAATTTAAATGCAATGTAAAATAATAAAAGTTTCTTATATGTATTATTGTAATTAAGCTGCTAATAATTTTTCCTCTAAAAAATAAGGTGTTTTTTTTTCCATTCTTCAGTGTAGCAATCAGAGGTGAGTTTACAGTCGGTTTTAGGATCTTTGAAAAGTAAAAGCTAATTTCTATTGTGTTTTCTGGTTGTATTGTCATACTGAATGGAAAGAAAAGAGGAATTAGTGAGCTGTCAAGGGAATAAGCTTTTTACAGCTGTTATATAAACAGTAATAAAACTCACTAGCCTGTCTTGGGGACATTGCCCACTGTTAAATGTAATTACAAATTGATAAAAACGATAACTTTCAGTCTTTAAAAGAACTAAAAGATCTGCAATTGCTGATGATGCACTTTTAGAATAAAAGGAAAAAAATGAAGATTTGCAAGTAGTACATGGCTACATCGATTAAAAAAATTTAATAAATAAAAAAAGAAAGAAAGAAAGAAAGAAACAAATAGCCTTATTTAAGTTTTAATAATTAGTTTAAAAAAAAAATTAATAATAAGGTTTAAATAGGTTTTGTTGTGTTTGGTTTCTGACACCCTTATTTGAAGAAAACTAAGGCATACTCTTACAAGAGTTTGAGAATAATTCTACGAAGTATGCCTGTTATGTTTTTTAATCTGTTTTCTTTGGCATTCAGTATCCATGAAAGCAAAACCCAATATCTGGGAGATTTGAATGTACTCCTGGCCACATCTATAACTAATGTTTCCACAGACATACATACATTTATAAAATAACCAAAATCAAAGACTAAAATGAACAACGTAGCAATAAGCAGCACGTCATTAACGGGGCAGAAAAAAAGGTCCGGTAAGCGCATAAAACGTTCATCATTCCAGCAGGTATGTAAAATGTAGTTCACAGGTGCTCAGTGAAAGAGGATCAGATGTACCACAGCTATTTATACAGCTTCCGCATACAGACAGATTACAACTCCATCAGTCCTGAGAATGTGCTCGGAGATGCCTCCTAGAGCTTAGTGTAGAAATGACATAACTATAAGACTGAGAAATTAAATTTAAAAAATAAATAAATAAATAAATAAATAAATCACCACAAAGTTCTCTTAGTTCCCTTTTTTTGGCTTCAGGATTTGCTAAAACTCTAAAATGAGGCTCCATGTTGTCCTCACTGAAGCAGGCAGATGGTCACTGAATACTGAACTTATAAAGTTTCATAAACAATCCATAATTAATGGATCCAGTCTGTAGTTTATACACCGTAAAACTCAGCATAAAACGCCAACACATTGTTCGGGCCAATATATTCTCCCGCAATAGCTATAAACGCTGTCCTCCTGGTACATGTTGATGTACTATGAGATGGAGATGTTGAAAAATGTTTGGTAAAACTGTTAATCTACAACACCCAAGTGCAGGAGAAAGAAACAGATTATAAATATTAATGGCTTATCTTAAGAAAAATGCTATTTTCATTGCCAATGCTTATTGCTGAATGTGCTATATTTTCAATACATTATTTAGCACCTATAAAATAAAGACTGGTTTATGGTGTTCATCTTGTATTTGCGCGTACATGCAGCAGAGCTAAAGCCCAAATAATCCCCACATTAAAATCTACATTAAAAAAAAAACTACAAAAAACTACATTAAAATCCTGTAGTTGTGTTTGACACAAGTACAACAATATACCATGCAGCGAGTCCGTCATTTATGGGTAAAGACTGAATGACGCTATTGTACAACTTCATCGGTCTCATAAAACCTGTGAATTCAATCCATGTCCCTTTAAACACAAGTAACATGTCAAACAGTCAGCCTTTATTACTCTCAGTCTAACTAGTGATACAAGGTAATGAATTCAGCATCAGCGCTTAAATGTTTTGTCTACGCCTTGGGGTTTAAATTTGTGCTCAGTGTCTCTTGAGTAAAAGTAAAAACTGGTCTTGATTCCAGCTTTTAGCCATGAAAGACACTAGTTCACTGCGACATAGAGGTTCGGTCTATGCTTGAAACCTGAGCTTTAGGTGAACCCGAGCTTCAAACAAATCTGAGCTTCGCATGAATCCAAGCGTCAAGCAAACCTATCACGGGAACTTGAATCTTGGCTTTAAATGAAGCTTGGGTTCACTTAAGGTTTCCTGTTAAGCTCAAGCAAACCCAAGCTTCATTTGAAGCCAAGATTGAAGCAAACCCAAGCTTTACTTAAAACCAAGTTCCATGTGGAGCCAAGTATAATTGAATTCAATTCATTTTTATTTGTATAGCACTTTTAACAATGAACATTGTCTTAAAGCAGCTTTACACAGATAATGTGGTGATAAAAAATGAATGTGTTCTTTGTAAGTGTAAGTTTGTCCCTTATGAACAAGCCGGTAGTGACAGTGTCAAGGAAAAACTCCCCGAGATGGCATAAGGAAGAAACCTTGAGAGGAACCAAACTAGGGAGAGAACTTCAGCTTCAGGTAAACCAGAGATTGGAAACAACTCAAATTTCAAACTTCATACCCAAGATTCTAACAACCTACACACAAATGTATTTTAAATTTCACAATTGTAGATAGACAATTTGTAGCCTCCAGAACTTTTGACGTCTTCTTGATAAACTTGTCAACAATTTGACACAACAGCTAAAAGTAAACAAATTATTCTGCTACCAGAAAGCAAGAAGATCGGACTGAAAGTCTAAGCAAACCATTTAGTGTTGAGTGCAAGTAAACCAAAGCACCAATTGTAGTAAGGACAAGAAATTAGTGTACCTTTATTGCCTTTACTTGGTCCCAATAAATCCAAACAAGCCAAAAGCTGACCCAGAGTATAGGGACATCTGGGAATTCAGGCCCACCGAATATTGCAAATACATATAAAACTCCCAGATTGACAGCACCACATTTGCTAATGGCTAAACTGAAGCAAGCTTTGCTGTAAGCCTTACACAAGCATCACGCCCCATTCTCTTGATTACCTTTGTAACCGGTGCAGACTGTATCCATTAAGAAAGTTAGGCATGGAAAAGCTAGAGCTGGACATGCTCTCACTGTAACGGCGCTTAAAAATGCTGGTCAACTGCAGAAAAGGTGTCAAGAGTCCACTGCTAGCGTTCCAATTAGCCCTGTAAACATAACTCTACCACTCCGCAGAGATCTGTCCAGGCACATCTCCACTCGGCTGAGGAATTTGTTAGCTGTAAAGCAGATGTTCCGTCTTTCAAACATAAATGTTCTGGAAAGGTTCCTTGTCTTTATACGCACTTTGCCTATTCAAGAAGAAGTACGATGACTATATTCACATTCCACAAAAGTGTTTGCTGCTTATTCTCCACACACTCGAGGTGCTCATAAGCTTTCCGTATCAAGTAACAAGGATCTACCACTTCAAATGCTGGGTTGGGAGTGAGCAGACAGAAGAGATAGGGAGGAGTGGCAAATGAGTCAGGGCAGGACTGCATCATCCTCATCATCGTCATCATGATCAGTATTCCCCATCTGGCCCTGGTGAGACTATCAAGCTGCTGCTTTGAAGCTTGTCTGAAATGGAAATTTACTGCTTTTCAATGGTTCCGTTCCAGGTCCAAATCCTGTTATCTCTACACCTTCTATCATCCTAGAATTGGCAAAGAACACCATCTTTACTACACATCATAAGGTACACTATATATGGTAGAAGCTATATGGGCATCAGACCAATCGTAAGTTCTGACTGTTCTGGGCCGTTGACAGTAAAAGGTTCTTGACTTCTGACTTGACTTCAGCCACAAGAGCATTATTGAGGTCAGGAACTGATGCCAGGCATGATGGTCTGGCACCTGGCCAGCGTTCCGATTAATCCCAAAAGTGTTTAATTGGCCTTGAGGTCAGGATTCTTCGCAGTTCTTCCAACAATTAGATATCAAGGACTATGTGATACTTATTATACACTTATTTGGTAACAAGCTCAGGTCCCAGTCTACCATCTCAGGGATTTTATCCATGCCACATTGGCCACTGGCTCGCTCATGAGGGACAAACTTAAAAATTATAAGAAACAAACTACGTCCGTCAATTCCATGTGGGAAGATGATGATATATTCTCTCAAGTTTATGTTTTTTTCGTGTTTCGAGGCTACTCCAGGTCTCTGAAGCGACTGGTATTAAGTAAGCAGGCCATCATCATGTGTTTAATAATGAATTACCAGGAAAGTGTTAGTCAGTCAGTTATAAACCGCCATTCATCTGCTTATCTTCATAGTACTGTAATGTGCCTAGGAATATTAACTCTGACAAATGAATGAATGCAAATGTTTTCGTCCCACATTCAGTAAATAAATGTACCCAACTCTTATAATTCAAGAAATGTAAAGCCTGAAAATCTGACAGCCAACAATCAACCCAATAAACATTTTCAAATGATCTAGGTTATATTGACAACACGAGGAGTCATAAAACGGCTGGTCTCCCAACATGGAGTCGAAAGTCCATTACCCAGTTCCTTTATCTCTTCCAGCTGAGCTTTGCTGATTTTAGAAACAACATCAGGCCTAATCACATTCTTGGTTTGCCTTGTCCCAACGGGTCCTATGTAGCAGCTTGTGCTCTAGATAGAACTGCACGGTTTCCGTGCCCCCATTACGAGTGGAGGATATCAAGGCACCCACAGAGACCTGAATCAGAAGAGTTGCTTACTCACTTTACTTTCTGGTTCGAGCCTCGGATCTCTGGGAGAACTTTGTTCAAGGAAGCCAGCGATGATAAGTCAATAAAATTAACTTGTAGACAGCACTACAAGTTAATTTGATTTGATAGGATTATGACAAAAATCATATAAAAAAAAAAAAATGTCTTGATTCAGGATATGAATTTTGTTGATTAAGTTCGGAAAGCGACTGTGTTGCATAAAGAAAAGTAATATGTAGTATTATTATTATTATTATTATCCTTGCCCTTTATTGTCTTTTACATATTTATTTCTTGCATATTTGCTCTCCTGAAACAAAAACTACAACTACATTTCATCAGTCGTCCCTTTTTATTTATGAGACTAAAAACATAACTGGTCAACTGGTTTTTCACATAAACTAAGTCTTGTGACTAAAATGATAATAGGAACAATATAAACATAATTAATCATAGTACTTTGGATACTTAAGTACATTTGAAGGCAAATAATGTTTGTACCTTTCCTCAAAAGAAAGTCGTCCACCACTGCATACAGGTTTTTATTTTTATGAGTTATTTTTTTTTAAATACATTTAATTACTATGCATGAACAAATGTAATAATTCTGTCTAACTGTTGCACAAATTTCAGATAAACAAAAGAAAAATAATCCTAATCCTTCCTCTCTACTTTCGTTGGTTGGACTCAACTGAGGTTTACATTAGTACAGAAATATACACAAACTCAGGAGCCTTCATGAGATACGAGAACATTTTCAGAACCAGTTTGAACTGGTACAATCTCACTTTTAACTTGAGATTCCTGAGACACACAAGTGGATTCAAGTCTGATTGTTGGATGTCATAGACTGTTGTACAGTATCAGCCATTATTAAGCAGTGTGGTATTGTGGGGTAGAACGAAACATGGCATGTCAACTGTCTGATGGTCAAACAGGGTCCGAAAAGTTATCAGATATCAACAGTGATTACAAATCTGTGAAAAATTTGCCAAAACATGGCGCATTGTACGCCATTTAGCATTTGATCCCGTGAGTCAAGCAGGTAAACCATTCTGGTCAATTTGAATTTAACTCGAACGTTCATTTTCTGTACTATTTACAAAATTATCCTCTATCAATTCAAACTGTTTTTTCTTCCTCTTAGGATTTTTTTTTTTCTCCTCAAGATTTAGACTGACCTCATTTTCTCTATCCGCCACTCAATTCAGCCGCAAATCCTATTTTGCACTTGAAAGAGGGCCGGCACAAAAGCTCAGCGCGTTTATATAAACCCTCCATCCCTTTCGATGAAATTATATAAAAGCTATTGAATGAAAAAAGAAAAAAGAAATAAATAAAAAAGACAAAAACGTATCATTAAATGGAGAGCGTTTGGCCTTTTCGCTTTTAATGTCAACTTTCAGTGTTAAAATCGTGCCGAGTAACGTCGGAGCGTGAAACCTTTCCCCCCCCACCCAGACGCTTTCGTCTCCTGGAAAACACAAAATGTCGAAGAAGCGTGATCTTACCTCCAAAAATGGAAGGCGTGCAGCGGGCTGCATGGGCTGCAAGGGCTTGTGGGAGTCGGGCTCAAGCTTCTCGGGGTGAGGCTGTAAGTCAAATCACGCTTCGTAAATGCTGACCTATAGTCTGAAATATACTATACACTCTTGTTCTTTTATTATTGTGTATACACACACATCAAAATGTGCATGTAGCGTACTCAAAAATTCTTGGGTCCAAATTATTAATAAATATCCGCATTTTTATTTCCAAGAGGAAGACTATGGCCTCAACAACAAGGTGAAGTCGAGTGCTAATATTTTGGAGAATGTATACGGGATACTCGTGTGGGGGTCACCAGGTAGCCCGCAAGGACCACATGAGTAGGCCTTTTCTAAAAATAGCTGTTTCCTACTTTGTTAAATCGTTGTTAATAATTATTATAAGAAATCATTAACATGATCAGTGTCTTCACATATGTAAATATCATTAATTATTCATAATTAAATATAATAAAAGGTAAATTGAGCAAATTTGTTATTTCAGATCAAACTGAAAACTGTGAGTATCAAACTGGTAGCCCTTCACATTAATCGGTACCCAAGAAGTTGCTCTTAGTTTAAAAAATGTTGGTGACCCCTGCTCTACGGATTCTTCTAAGCTTTGTATGAAGATTTTACTAAGAAGAACCAAAATGTTATAAAGTTCTGTATCTTAACTTTTAAATGGGTATGACTGAAAACAAATTGAACCAATTTGAAACTATATAAGGCCTCATGTGCATGTCCTTGTTATACACACACACACACACACACACACACACACATATATATATATTTACAGGAAATATTCAAAAGTGAGCATTTATTCTTGTCCAATTGTTATATATTTCTCTTTAGTTTAACATTTTACACGTCTTCTGTGATTGGTCGACTGGCAATTAAGATTTTTTTTAACAAATAAATGACCAAAATGCATGTTATTTATACAAATGATAATATAATTTGTAGCGAAAAAGGTTTTTGTACAATTAGAAAAGAATAGCAAATGCATAATTTTTCAATGTTGGGCTCAGAATTTTAAAGTAAGTGCAGTGTAGATGTAGTACCTATTGACTGTAGAACATAAACTTTCTAGAGAAGAAAGGACTCCCAAGGTTGTTGTTTTTTTTTTGGAGGTGGGGAAAAAGACCACCATTTGGACAACCTACTTGTAGCGGAAAGGTCCGGATTCTCTGGAAAATATATGCACTACGCGGAATCCACTCTTTCCTACATGGACACTACAGAATGACAGACATTACCACAGAGCAACACCAAAGCCCTGATCAATAGCAATCTTACAGCGTCAGCAATCAGCTCCCATTATACTGCCCATTCCACATCCGATTCACATCCGTCCTGGATTTTTCCGAATTGAATCTACGTGCTGCTTGAAACAAACACTGCAATGTGACCTCCAATTTTCCTCGCCCTAGGCTGTGTTTTTTTTCCTTTTCAAAGGCCTTCGAGGGCATAAATGCGTCGCTGGTGGTGCAGGAGCCCATTGACGAGCTAAAACCAATCACGTCACCTAAAAGTGCTGAACCGACGTGTTAGGAGATAAGCATGCACAGTGTGCTTAGCAACACCAGCGCTGATGATGCAACACGCATCCTAGAGCAGATGTAAACATGTGCTCGGCGTGACCTCCGTGAAACGAAATGCGTTTTTTTTTTTGTTTTTGTTTTTACTCTATGACAAATATCTCCAGCGTGTGGAGAATACGAGCCGGGACGGGTATTACGTGGTACCTGTCGGGTCTCTGCAAAGGGGTAATTCGGACTACGTATAGTCAGGGGGTGAATTATGGTGATGGGTGGGGGGGGTGGGACAGAAGCCATATCTTTGTACGTCACCTCATCCAAACAGACAAGGCGAGCTGGCAGCTTTCTCAGGCTGCAGCTCTCTAACGAGTTCTTATTTATCTAAGACCTGATCATCTCATAAACACCGATAGGAGCGAAATTGTAATTAAAAAAAAACTGATCCATCATCAGTTTCAACAGTAAACACTGAACCCTCAGTAGCTTCATTATGTTCCTCTATGCTTTCCTACTGTAGGGCCATAATGCAGGAGCTGCTGCTGTGGTAATGCTGCACCTCTCCACGATTCTCGGCATATAAACAGAGACGACGCAAAACACAAAAGAGAGGAAATACTCACTCGAGTGTCAGCCCCGGAATCCTTAACCTCTCCCGCTGGGCTTTCATGGCTACGCTCGACTCGATTGATCTATTGTGCACATGATATTTCTGTTCCTTGCAGAGCCTCAAGGCACATCAAACAGAGAAGAAAAAAAACAAACAACGACTGTTCCTGATTTTTTTTATTGTCCTTATACTTCTACGTCTAGCTGTCAGATGAGATCGTCGCTCGCCTGTGGAGAACTAAGAGGCTGGACAATAGCTCCCTTTCTCCTCCCATCCCTCTGCTGATCACACTTTCTCCCTCTCTCTCTCTCTTCCTCTCTCCCTCTCTCTCCTATACACAAACATGCATGCCTGGGATCCAGGGTGCCCCTCCTCCACCGGGTGGAAGACCCTTACGTCAGCAGAGCCAAACACAGAGCATGGATTTTTGATAATCTTTACGCTAGACTACACCAGACTTCGGCAACGAAGCCTCAGACAACACTGTTTCTTTTAGGGGGGGTGGGGCTTTTCTTTCAACTGCCTTCTTTCATCTGTTTTCTTTTTGTTTTTTAATCCTGCTGTAATAGACGTGTGCATTATTCTGACCGCAGTGACCTCCAAAACAATAATTAGCATTTTAATGCCCTCTTTTGTGGCACAAATAGTGCAAGAAACATCATGAACATTTATAATGCCCCTGAAATGCATGACCCAACTGGAATGACTGATCGCACGGCTATGTTATTAATAACAGAATTACCAGTTTAATATGAGACGCTAGTTTTGCAGGGTAAAGGTGAATGGAATGATCTCGAGGCTTGATCCCAATGGATTTAGGGATTAAGCGTTCAGGAAATTCTAGAAAGCACTTGCGCAAGTTCGTGTCAATTTCATAATCCCGAGCGATTATCCTGCTGGGTATGCTAGGCATTTATATCAGAATTAGCACCAGGGTACACGCCGTGCGATGATCAGCAGTATTATTGACCTGTTTTTTTCTTTGCTAGCTAACAGTTAGCAAATCAGAATATGCTTGAAAATGCAGCATATTGAGTAGTGTAACAACAAGCTTTTTAGGGGTATTTATTGTTAATGGTTGCCAAGTTTGGGCAAAACTATGAAATATATATAAAAGAAAGCGGAAAAAAACTAAAATATAACTTAAACGTAAATCAAAAAGCCAGATGAACAAATTAACGTTTATCAGTTTAACTCAATATTATGAGGGGAAAAAAATCAAACCAATTAAGCATAAAATAATAAAAGAATCGGAGTGAATAGGAGGCAGGACTGTATTGTAAATGTCAATAAACAAAAAATGTCAATAAATGTCAAAATACTTTCTCTCACATCATTATCCTTTTTTCTTTTACACTTTAAGAGCTGTGTGACAGTAACAGCCGTCGAGAAAATATCCATATTTAATTTTTATACGATTTCACAAAAATAATAAAATAATCTAAAGGTATATTAGTTTACTTTAATAACACTGTAATACAATATATAATATAATAAATATCATATTAATATATGTTCTACTTGTTTAGGGATAATGAAATATCTTGATATTCTGGCTTAACAAATATAAATGCATTCTTAAGCATTTGAAATGATAATTTCACAGTGTTACACGGTGTAACGGGTGAAATATGTTGTGGCTCCTTTAAGAGTAGAGCGACATTTTGGGAATAGCCTGCCACAGCATTTTTTTCCCGGTATTACTGCATGTGCGCAAGACCGAGGAATAAGTCCTTATTATTTCCTGATGCTCATTTCTACGTTTCTTTGACTAACCCATAACGCTGTTGCCAAGAAAAATAAAAAAGCACAAGTTTTGGAAACCTGTCTGTGCTTATATGATTTCTGTTGTAACTGGAGTTAGTGAGCTCTCCCTTCACCCAGACTCAACACGCTACAACGGCTTGTATCTAAACAGTAGCCTACCAAGAAATTTGTCATTGTTCACTGTCTTCCTCCTTCCTTTCACAACTATTTCTCTCGAGAGTTTATCTTTTGGCATCTTCGTGCGTTTATAAAAACGTTTTTTCTCCCGATGCGGTGCAGCACAGAACACAGGTGAGATGCGTTTTTTTCGTTTCCGTTCGTAAATTTCCTTGGTCTAATGTTATGGGGTTCAGTTTTTTGGCTTGAAGTTTGTGAAACCGGGAAAAACCCAGGAAAAATTCCTAAACAAGCTGCCTCGTTGTTTAAGCCGCAGGGTTTAAAACGTGGAAAAAAGTAGCGGCTTATATTCCAAAAAATAAGGTATATTATAATATATAAAATTTGATTTTGAATATTGACTAATGTTTTAAGTTTGTATGAATGTTTATATAATTACATTTCTGATTTAATGTAGGCATTATGAAAAAAATTTATTATTAAAATCCATTTTTTAGACCACTGTGTAGATTTAATTTAGAACCTCTCATTCCTGTGAAAAGGTTCGACTTGGTCTGAAGCAGTTCTCTCCACCCTGATGTTCTTCACTTTCTTATTAAAACTAATTACAGTACAGCCTTAACATACGCTGCCGCCACCCTTCCTTTAAATTTGTTCAAGATTCTCAGTTGTCTTGCGGTGACTTCTTTTTTTTGTACATAAAAAGGACACGGTTTAGTATTTGCGACAGTTATGGGTGCTTTGGGACAATTAAACCTGTCATCTGAGACCGTTTCTGGGACATTAATGGGGTGGGGGGGGTGGGGGGATAATAAGCTCTCAGCTCTGGCTGTGATGAAGTGAGCCAGTCAACACATAAAAAAAAAAACATACTGGAAACCACATGAAATGTATTTCTGCCTCAAAAACACCAATTATGGTTCATTTTCAAACAAGTTTATTCTTTTTGAGTTGTACTTTGTGTCTGTTTCTTACATAGTGCAAAAGTGTGCTGGTTTGAAACCCCGCCCAGCGGCAACATCTAGAGCTTCTTCTAGATCTTTTTTACCACACGGCTCCAAGTAAATTATATTTATAGTGGTGTGAAAAAAATGGACTTAAGTACTAAATATATCGCAGGTGACTGTCCAATTTTAGATTTTTTTTAAATCAATTTACTACAATAATATAATAAAAGGAAACGTCTGTGGTTTGAGAAACACAACAAATTAACAACCATGGCCATACAGGTCATGCATTTGGTACCTGGGCCTTTAGTGGGGACATACCCGACTTAAACCACCTCTTATTACACCACTATCACATCACAATTATAGAAACCACCAATACTATACAAAAACGCAATAAAACACATGGCATTACAGAGAGAGAGGAATTTCACAAATGGAGGGTGAATACTATTTTTACTAAATCAAGAAACCCAGTTAAGACTCCAAACGTCTACACTACAACTGTGTACCTACATCATCTGTAGCAGTTCTGAATCAGTATTTGTCTAATGACAAAAACATAAAAATCTAAATAAAATATAACCTATTCACCAGAGATGCATATTCATAATTTGCACCGCTCCTTAGAGGCTGAAAGCAAGTGGTATCGCTCGTATTCACTGGTCTGGAAGTGGTGAACAAACCATTTCCTGTGCTGAGGCTAGTTAGCTTCAGGATTGGCCGACCTCTCCTCACGATGTCTAGCTTGTCTTGAAAATAGATTTTTAATTATGTCTGAGACCAAATTAATTTCTCTTCCTCCTTAGGCATAAAAAAGTCTAACTCAGAAGTTTTGCCAGTCGAACTTGGCTGTAACAGTTTCCCTCTGACCAACCAATCAGAGGATGGAAAAATTGCTGATGCTATTCTGTGAAGCGAATTTGAAATCTGGTTGGTTATAGAAACAGATTTAATTATGATAGAGACTATGGTAAAAAGGCCAGCACTACAGACTTTGAAAGCTCTGGGCAGATTAGATTGACATGGCAGCACATAGAGGCTGAAATCCGATTGGACAAAAAATATAACGTTCACATACACGTACCCGAAGCAGTGCAGCGAGTAGAAACGCTTCGAAATGAATAAAATAAACTGTTGGGTTTAAATTAATACAATTTAGGTTGTAAATGTAGGTCAGTGCTTCTGATAGTGTTTAGGCCAGCAGAGAAGACTTTGCTGGCCCTGACCACCCACCACTGATAAAGGTAAACATCTATGTACAATATAAACGTATAGAAGATAGTATTTGGTCACCTGAATTTTACAGTTATATGTGCTTCTTCCCAAACTGTCAGCACAAAGTTGAACGCATACAATTTTCACAGGATGTCTTTTGGATGTGGTACAATTGGAATTTTCCCATCACTTAAACTAGGAGACCTAAACCTGTTTTAGCATGACAATTCCCGTGAGCACAAATCCAAATCCAGGAAGATATGCTTCACATGGAAGAGTGGAAGATCTTGAGTGGCCTGTTATAACGCTCTGGGGTTTAGTTCAGGTGACTGAACCACAGGCCTCCTCAAAAATCTCCACAAAAATCTAGGAGAACATCTTACCAGAAGAGTGGAGCTTATCATAACAGCGAATGGGGACCAAACGTGGATTGAGATGTTCTAAAAGCACATATGTGAATCATGTCAAAAGAGTTTTCACAAACATTTGTTTTACTCAATTCAAGCTGTTTGAACTACCGCAATATCACGATGAACATGCGTGAAAGCTCTCTCAGGTCTCAGAGTGGCATTTCTGGCACTAATCTCTCCACAGTAATAGATCCCATCAGCTCCAACAGGTGTGTGGATCTCACAGCTACAGCGTGGAAAAGGTTTTTATTTAAAGCTGAATATCAGCCTGTTCATGCAGTTTAGGATCAGGAAACAAAAACACCCACAAAGATTTCTCCTTTGTTACGAAGCTATTAAGCTCAAGCAATGCCTTTATATCATGATCAGTTACACTTTTTAAAAGATGATGTTCATCTACTTTTAAGCGTGACTTCTCATCTCTTTTAACTGTGTTCTCATCGGACTGAACCATGCCTGCAGCCAGCATTCAAATATGTAACGGCTCATGTTCATGTTTATTTATAACCTTCATTCAAGCAAGGAATTGAACCTGTTAGGGCATGCTGTTATAGCAAACAAATCAACAATATGACAAACATAAATTATTATGACCAAAGATATAAACATCAATATAATAATGGGGACTTGACAAATGATTGACTGTTCGTACTATTTCCAGGTCCAAGTATGAAGTTTGGCTCAGCACGCATGCCATCTGTATGGCAGACAGTTGTGGTGCTGTATATCAATGAATAAACAATTTATGATTAAATCTTTCCTCAAATAAATAGGAGAAATATATAATTGCGACAATCATTACATCACTATTATGTTCTCATCAGCAGAATCATCTCAAAGCAGGTTCTGATTTCTATATATTTTCTCAGCCCGATTGTCACGCCAAGTTCTGCATAATACACTGAAGCACACAGTTAATAACTTAAGCTCTAAAATTCTCAAACACAAAAACCCACAACTAGTTAACAGCTCAACAAAAAAACTCGATACTGAATGGAAACGCGATATTGTTTACATGAGATCTGTTGTCAGCAACATGTGTTTATTAAGCCTGCCAATCATCCCCTGGATCATATCCTCTCACTCATTGCCTCTTTTGCTGGACCCCTTCCCAGACGACTCAAAGCCAAAGTCGCTCCTAAAGTGCTAAAGTGGTTAAAGCTCCGTTTTGAAAGCCGCTGTATAAACAGTGCTTGAACAGGGCTTGTTATCTTCCACGTCCCATAACAGCCGGACATAAATATGATTCAGGATTGATCACCCCATGTCCATGAGTGTGTGGGGGAGCTTTTTATTAACCGTCATCAATTATAAACCAGGCAGCTCTTCCAGATGGCCGGCCGCAGGCTGGAATCTCATATGTGCTAAAGGAAGAAATGGACAGAAGCTGCCAAAATCCAAGGCTAGGTGTCACGACAGAGCCAGAGAGCCTTAAAAGCTAAAGCTAGACTGAAGAATCGGAGTCAACTTTAGTGAGTGAGGGGTTGACAAGAACCCTACAAATTCTCAACTGAAAAAAAAAATCAACATTGGGACACAAAAAGAAAATCGCAACCTGAGCAAAATAACATTAACATTCATTTTCAAATAAGCAAAGTAAACTCAGAAATCTGATCCATCCTGTAATCAATATCTTTATAAACACTGTAAAAAACTTCAATTAAATTATATAAGCCAGGTTCTAGCAATCCTGAGGATAAAACGTAGCACGAACAGATACAAACTCCAAAAGCGTGATCTTTTAAAAAGGCTGAGGAGCTGGAAAGCTCGATTTCGATTCAAAACTTGGGATGCGTTTGTGTCAAAATTGCCAACCAATTTCAAACAGACACAGTTTTTAGAAACTTTTACCTCAGAAATCACACACTGACCAAGCAGGCCTCCTGTAATGTTAGTATTAACATAATAGTGCTAAAATATAATAAAAATAATGACACATTTTGGAGTCAGGTGCAAAAATCATAACATGTGACACATATGTTCTAATTTATGACAAATTAGCAATGCTAGCTAGCTACATTTGGTCAATGACTGCTAGGATGTTTTATTTGAGGTAGTTTTCCAGTTACAGCTAGTGATTAGAGTTGGTTATTATATTTTTTTAAGTACTTTATTAATTCCAAAAAAAACATTTTATATATCCCAACTTGTCAGGAAGAAGGGGGCAGATCGCATGGTGCCCCTGTAGCTTAAAGGGCTAAGTGCCTTGCTCAAGGCCCAAAAGGGGCATATTATAATGCCCATATTGCCACACTGCCCATATTGATGAGTATATACTTTTTATACTATTTCTTTTCTCAATTATCCAAATAAAATGCTACGAATAAAACCATAACTTGTCAAGGAAACACTAAAAATCGAACTTTACCGCAATTTATAAATTTCCATACAGCTGTCTATATATATATATACACACACACACACACACACCAAAAAATCAAGTCACAGTATTGTACCTAAAAGAGTACGGTGCTCCAGCAATGTACCTCTGAACATTAGTACATTTGTGAACCTTCTTGTTTTTGCTTCTAAAAGAACATTTATGCACCTATAGTGATAGAAATATACCTTTGTATCCTGGTTTAAAATTACATCCTGATATTTTTCCATAGCGTTCCATAGCGCAGAACATCGGTGAAGTTCTATGAAAAAATATCAGGATGCAACAAAGCATTTGTATTCTTTTAGCTACATTCCTGCACCTTTGGTTTTTCTGGGTGTGGGTACATCAATTCAGCAACAATCAGGGTTGCCATGTCTGTGGTTTTTCCTTTTTTGCATAGATTATACTAATCTATTCATTACACCATCCAGCTAGCTATAGACACCTATTACAGAAATATGTACTTATTCCTACAGCTACCTTTTTATTTATGACATTATAAAACCATTACATGGAGGTTAAAAAAACTATGAAATATTGCTTGTTATTTGGCAGTGGACTGATGCTTTTATAGCTCTGACCTCTCAACCCTGTTCACAACACTAATGAGATCGAAGAGGTCCAGATCCGACTCAACATTTACAGTGCATAGAACCAAGTTTATGACATAACCAGCGCTAGAAATCAGAGTGTTTACTTACAAGCTCCCTCTCCTGGGCAAACTGAGCTCCTTCTGGAAAGAAAACAACAGAAAAACAGAGATGAAACATGATTACTTTACATTTAAGGAAAATTTCAAGAAGCACAGTGAACTATTCACAGCGTTCAGGTCTTTTTTACCAGATTCGCCTAACTGGGTTGTTGAAAGCGTGGGAAGTTCCTGAAATCTGGCTTCTCTCAATGGAAAGAGACATTGACCCGGATAATTACAATGAGCCAGCTTTTTAACCCGTGAATACAACCCAGTCACACGCTCACAAGTTGCTAGTCGGGCTATTCAGGGTGTGCTATGACTTCACCATTCGGGATCACTGGTTCAAAAAGGTGACTCATTTTCCCAGCACTCCAGATTTTCCAAAAAAATAAAAAGGAAAAGAAAGACACAAAGTCAATATGAATAATGAAGACGTCCATGCCAATCCATGCAATGAGCATATTAATATCCTCTCTCTCACACACACACACACACACACACACACACATTATCCGAATCCTGCTTCAATACAGATGGTGCAAGTCTATATCTAAATGATATAGGTTTTGTCTCACATACATATTTAAATGTCCTTTTTAGGACTCTCCAGCAGAGGGCGCCTTGGTAAAAAAAAAAAATGTATAAAGCAACATCCAAAACTCCAGCACAATTCTAGTAAAACTGATGTCATGTTCTACCTTATAATGTTCAATCAACAGCCGCTTGAGGCAACAGGAACTGCTGAAAGCTGTTAACTTTCACAATGACAAGGAGGAAAAAAAAAAAAAAAGATGACAACATGACAGGAAGCATTATATAACTCCGTTCTCAATTTCACCACCGTCCTACTTCGACTTGTCAAGGATATGAATGGTCCAAAAAGAGATAAGGAAGACAAGATAATAAGCAGATGGAACGTCGGTTTTACTCTGACGTTCCTAGAGCGAGCGTGTGGTGCGAACGGTTTCTGACTAGCGGCGAAAAAGTCCAGATGTATGCATCCTACCTCCAGCTACTCCGATGATGCCTAACCATAAGTGCGCGGCGAGCAGACTAGCACAATTCAAGCGTAATGAGACGGAACGAGTGGCAGCAGGATGGTGGGCGAGATGATGCGATGCAGACAGCAGCCTCGAGAGAGGCCGCTTGACGTGAATAAAACATCCGACCGCTGTGTAAAATCAATGTGCAGAGAAAATATCAGGGCTAAACAAATGACTCTAGTGAACGAGCAGCAGTCATAAGGTTACGATAGCTACATAGCCCGGTCATAACAACCCTACATAAATGTTTATGACAGGCTTATGTCGGTGTTACGTCCCTTTGAACACAGGCGAAATGGTACCAAGCGGTATCGTATATAAAGCAGCAACTCCAGTTTTAAACCATTATGAATACTTATGTAGGTTCACATGGAGGTTATAAAGGGCTTTTGAAGGCATAATGTAACTTTGAACACAGTTTAAATGTTACCAAGTTGTATTAAATAAAGCAGCAGCTCCCATTTTAAAACCACTATGAATATTTATAAAGGTTTGCATCAGAGGTAATAAAGGCTTATGAAGACCTTAGTCCACTCTGAATAGTGTTACCAACTGCAAAACCTACATAAATGTTTATGATGGGCTTATGTCTGTGTTATGTCACACAAGCTACCAAGGGGTTACCAAGGGGTTACCAAGAGGTTACCAAGAGGTTACCAAGAGGTTACCAAGAGGTAAATAAAGCAGCGACTCTCGGTTTTAAACTCTTATGAATGTTTATTAAGGTTCACATTAGAGGTTATGAAGGTGTTATGTCACTCGGAATACAGTGTTACCAAGCTGCATATACTGTACAGCACGTTTTTACACAATATCGATAAGCGTTACTGCGTATGACAAAAAAAACGCTGCAGTAAATTTGTAAGGAAAAAAACGAAAGCTTAGATGAACATCAAGCTGTTTTCCGAGATCTCCTCCTGTGCGATTACTCAGTGTAATACTGCAACACGCCAGGCCGGAGTCTCGTTCTGCGTTCCACCAAATAATTTAATGAGCCCCGCTGAATGACATGAATACATCAGACCTGCCTGCCACTGGCTTCCCGTCCTGCTGTTTTGGAGGTCAGAATGGAGAAACTCATAAGGAGTAACTGACAAAAAAAAAAAAAAAACAGGTAGAAAGGCTCATCGGCGTTCTTACTCGTTCCGTGTGATGTGTCAACGCAAATGAAAAGACTGACAGATAAGAGCGTATTGCCACGGTGTCTCTGAAGAAAAGGAGGACGGGTGCGATGGAGAGACGAGAAAATAAAAACGTGGACTTTTATCGTAGATCAATCAGGAAAAGAAGACGATTTCAAAGCAGAGATTCCCAGAGAATCCCAGTCACTTTTTTTTATTCAAAGCGAGAGCTAATCAAGCTTTCGAATTTTCCACTGACAATTCGAACAAAGAGAAAGGAGAGGTGGATGAGCGCAATATTAGAACCAGGATGCATGAACTGCTTCGACAACAGGGCAGAAATCCCATATAATGATGCTGCTTGTTTACTTACTTAGGTGTTTAATTGTAAAAGATTACTGAAGAATCTAGGTTTTGCCTGAACCTTTAAAATGTGGAGATCATTTTTCATATATTTCCCATAATCTGTTTTCTCATTATTAGGAAGTGATTCTGTATCTTACAGGGGAAAAAAATGTGAAAATGAAAAAAAATCTGAAAGTCCCTGAAATGCAGACAGACAACCATAGATTTGGTTTTCATTTACATATCGCCTACTATATGCATATTATTTCTGGATAAAACTTTTAAATGCGTCCTAATGCAAAGTTTTCCGCAAAAAATGTTACACCGATTGAATTAATGTTGTATTTTAAACTAAGACTCTCCAAAGGAAATGTCTTTCTGGCTAAGCCGCTGTTTAATATTGCATGATTAATCACGCATTAGCCTCATTCTAGAGAAATGCTGACATGCATGATATGCATAAGAGCTGTTTAAATTATTATCTCAGTCTGCTGTAAGATAGAGAACTGACCAGCATCAGAATATTGACAGCATCCTCTGTTTGTGAGATACTTTCAAGGACAGAGACGTGACCCCTTGGCCAGAGGGGTAGTCATGTCTACATTAAGATGACTGATAAGCCCTTTGTGTCCTTCTGCGACAACACAAAGCCGTCAGCCGAGTGACAGACCCCTGGCACAATAAAACAAAAATATTTCAGAAGCAGAAATGACAGGATTAACTGCTGATTTATTGTGTTTAAAATGACAAGACACCACGAGGCAAATCAAACCAATTCCAAACCAATCTAATTGGCTAAAATGAATGTAGTCGGTTCGAATGAATAATGAATCCTGTCCAGCTCATGTGAACATGATCAGCTTAATTAAGTTGGATCAGCTAAACCAGGATCAGCACAAATAATCAGGATCAGATTAAAATGTATTGAAATCGGCTAAACCAGGATCAGTACAGATAATCAGGATCAGCTCCAACAATCGCCATCAATTCCAACTATCACTATCATTTTAAATGATCAGGACTAGTTCCAACAATCACCATCACCTTAAACAGTCATCATCAGCGCAATCATCATCATTCCCAAAGGCCTGAATCAGCTCCATCAATCACTATCAACTCAATCAGTATCAGCTCCAACAATCACCAACAACTCAATTTAGGATCAGCTCCAACCATCACCATTTATTCAAACAATCAGGATCAGCTCCAACAATCACCATCTGCTCCAACCATCACCAACAACTCCAACAATCAGAATCAACTCCAACAATCACCATCAACTCATTCAGGATCAGCTCCAACAATCGCCATCAGCTTCAACAAACACCATCAGCTCCAACAATTACCATCTGCTCCAACAATCACCAACAACTCTAACATTCAGGATCAACTCCAACAATCACCATCAACTCATTCAGGATCAGCTCCAACAATCACCATCAGCTCCAACAATCGCCATCAGCTCCAACAATCGCCATCAGCTCCAACAAACACCATCAGCTCCAACAAACACCATCAGCTCCAACAATCACCAACAACTCTAACATTCAGGATCAACTCCAACAATCACCATCAACTAATTCAGGATCAGCTCCAACCATCACCAACAACTCCAACAATCAGAATCAACTCCAACAATCACCATCAACTCATTCAGGATCAGCTCCAACAATCGCCATCAGCTCCAACAAACACCATCAGCTCCAACAATTACCATCTGCTCCAACAATCACCAACAACTCTAACATTCAGGATCAACTCCAACAATCACCATCAACTCATTCAGGATCAGCTCCAACCATCACCAACAACTCCAACAATCACCATCAACTCATTCAGGATCAGCTCCAACAATCGCCATGACCTCAATTTAGGATCAGCTCCAACCATCACCATTTATTCAAACAATCTGGATCAGCTCCAACAATCACAATCAGCTCCAACAAATACCATTAGCTCCAACAATCACCATCAACTCATTCAGGATCAGCTCCAACCATCACCATTCATTCAAACAATCAGGATCAGCTTGAACAATAGGCCTAGCTGCAACCATCACCATTCATTCAGCTTGAACAATAGGCCTAGCTCCAACAATCCGATCATCTCAAACAACAGAATAGGCTCCAATAATCAGGATCAGTTCCAATAATCAGGATCAGCTCAAATAAATTAGATCACCCCAAAACATGATCATCTCAAACGGGATCTCAAATAATTGGTCAGCTCAAACAATTGCAATGAGCTCAAATTAATGCAGTTAGCTTAATCAAAAACAATCAGGTCATAACAAAATAAAACCGCTCAAACAACTCAAATCATTGCAATCAGTGTAAACAATCAAAATCAGGTCAAATGAGATGTATCAGCTGTAACCATTTTCACAGCTAATCAGATTTATTTGAATTGAATTATTTGACCCAATCGTGAAACTACTTAAAAATACATTTTGCACCTTAATTATCGCAATTAAATGCGATCAGGTGAAACGATTGGAATCAGATCAGATCACAACCAAACAAATGTATTATTATTCGAATAAACCATATTAATAATGTAATATGTAAAGCAATGAGAACAATTATGAATAATCCAACATGGTTGAAACACACTACAAGTTGTAACACTCTTTAGCTGAAATAAAAACCGCTGAAGCTTCTTGCAGCACCTGATGAAATGAAAGATAAATCAAAGACGAGAGAGCAGAAAAATAACTGGGTGTAAGTGTGAACTCTCAGCGGAAGGAAACTCGTCTATACGTCACCTTCCCCTCATTTTCTGTTCATGTTTTTCCCCATAAGAGAAACGAAAAGGGGGAACGACAGCACAGCCTTCAGGCCAAAGCGAACTTCAAAGCTACTCATGACAAATCTCTGCACTTTGTCTTCTTAATAAGCATCAAATGAAAGAAAGTAAAGACACCCGAGCGATAATAACGTACACTATAACTTCCACAATCGCTACTTCAGGCCAGAAGTACAGTCAATCAACCTACATGTACTACTGAGTACTAATGATGCAATAACAGGCTCGGATTTCCAACAAGGATTTCTGGATGAAAGACAAATGAAATGTTGAAACTTCGGCCCGTTATATTGACAGCACTCAATCCCGATTTATATCAGGATGGAAATATATGTCAGGCTGTTTTTCCTCAGCATCCTTTTCATCTCTCTCTCTCTCTCTCGTTCTCTCTTTCTTTCTTTCTTTCTCTCTCTCTCTCATGTCGGTGTTACGTCACTTTAAACACAGGCTGAATGTTACATTACAATGTTCATTTCTTTAAAGCAGCATGGAAAAATGTTCATTGGTAAAAGTGCTATACAAATAACATTAGATTGAATTAAATCGATTACAAAGAAAGAAAACTGAAACCCAAAACTTTTATTAATTCAGATCAATTCTAGGTTTAATTTGCAAAAGGAATATACATTTACAGATATACATTTGGTTCAAACAAAAACAGGAATCTGAGACTACAGATCACAACGAATAAACTAAACTAAACAGCTGAAGATTGGAAAACATTATCTCGTCTTTTCCAATGTTTATCCGTCCAGATTTGGCGAGTCGGCAAACTTAGGCTCTTGCCGGATCAAAGTGGAACCCAATGGACGCTTCCATCTAAAAGATTTGAGCTGTGGTGCTTTATTACAGTGCTTTTTGCATCACCGTTATTGCTAAGCATTCTTTCTATTTTTTAAAGGTTCATGTCTCAGGTCCTTAGGGGACCATGAACATTTAGAAATAATTCATTCTTTAGTAGTTTACAAGCTATTTTAAGATGCTTGTTTATATATTTTTCAGAATAATATTAGAACAGATTAAATATGTCGGAAAATATTGTGGACAGATACAAACACCAAGCTTATTTATACATGAGATCCACTCAAATGATTTAACTGAGGCTGAGGAACCGTCACAAACTTCATTGCTGGACCTGTTGGCATTTTTATTTTTATTATTTTTCCCCCTGAGGAAACACTGGTAGGGTTAATTTTATATATAAACATAGAAATACTATTTTATATATACACACACATACACACACACACACACACACACACACACACACAGTAATTATTTTTATATTGTAAGCCATAACCATTTCAGATTTAAAAGTGTGATATTTAAAGCACTAAACAAAAACAGATAGTGGTTCTTGCATGTGTGTGTATCTGTGTGTGTGTGTGTGTGTGTGTGTGTGTGTGTGTGTGTGTGTGTGTGTGTGTGTGAGAGAGAGAGAGAGAGCGCAGGCCAAGGACTGAAACTCGCACCGCAAGACAACCCCTGTGCCAACCAAGCAGATATCCGGCACATGACACGAGGCGCATACAAATATAACGTACACACCGCTAGAGTCCAAATGAGAAACTCGAACTATGAAAGATTGGAGTCTTTTGTTGGGAGATAACAGGAACTGAATAAAGACTACTCTGAAGTCTGCATTTAGCAGTTTACTTTAAAAATGTAAACACAGCAAAAAAAAACAAAACAAAACAGATAAGCGGTATATTGATATGGATGATAAATGGGAAACGATTCCTCTCGACGCTTTCATTAAACCTCAATCACCGCTATTGAACCGTTATTGAATAGTGATCCATTGTTGTACATCATGTATGCAGATGGACATAAACTCTGCACTGAATGACGCATCTGCTTTCTCCTTCGTAAGCGCATCAACACAACCGCGCGTGATCTTGGTAGCAAAATGGTAATTACCAATATGAGAAATGCAAAGTGGGCGGGAAACACAAACAAAAACCAATTTCATGTTCACACCTTATTAGAAATAGTTTTTTATACGGGTGATTCGAATCTAAATGCAGCGAAGCCGGGCGCAGGCTGAGGGTCTCAGGAGAACCCAGGTAAATGTGAGCGTAATTGCAAAGCTAATACAGAGGGCACTTGTGTTTACTCAGGACAAATTAACTGTCGCCCATTTCGATGCGATTTTAAACCGAGCTCACAGGGTGGCAATCAGAGAGCCATCAGTTTTACAACCAGCTCAGGGTAGCGATGTGAGAGTTTCCTGCTACCTCATGATTCTGATTAGATTTTTATGCAGAGTGTTTTTAAACAGATTCTTTATACAAATAGATGTCAATTTGATATCAATTTTTATGATTTTTCAATAGGATACATTGTGATTTTCTTTCCCAGTGTAAATCCTTGCTTGACTTAATGCATAATAGCAATCATCATTACCAAGAACGCATTTCTATCAGCACATTCTGAACGAAGGAATAGAACAAATGCATTTTTATACAGGATTTCTATCGAAAAAAATAAAAACAAATCGTAGGCCTGTGTTTTTGGTCTGGGGGCCGAACATTCTGGCGTCACTCCGAGAACTTCATACGGATCATTCAAAATAAAACACTATTAGTTAAATTTAATTAATACAGTAATCATACATAACATTCGTAAGTAGTTCATGATATTAACTGAAATGAACTAATTGAACTTAATGATACTAAGAAAGAGGTAGCTTACTTTACTTTCATCTGATGACTAAACTAACTTCCATTTACTCTGTAAATCTGCTTTGCATAAATAAGACAGTCGGTTTCCATTAAAGAATTGTTTTTAATGAACTAGCTAGAAGTTACAGTGTTTGAGATTATCGTAAGCAACAAGAGAGTGGCAGTCAATAGTCCAACAAGTCCCTCATTTTGCCCTGTCCAATTCTTCACCCCACCCCACCCCACCATGTTCTCCTAGACTGTCTTACGATAACATACCATTTTCACAAGCGGCTTCGAAGTGGACATTTCTGTTTAAGACAAGACAATAAAATTCATTTCTACTTCCACGTTAAGGTAGATTTTAAAGCTGGTGCACTTTAGGGCATTGATCAGCATTCAGTATTGTGATTACTACACTGTGTGATTAAACTGATCGAGAAAATTGACATTTTTAATTAACGTGATGTACGGCCTTTTCTTCACTACCCTGAAAAATATCTAGAAACGCATTTCCTAAACTATGTGTTTGAATGATTGCATCAGTAATTGCTAAATAATCGGATAAATAACGCTTTTAGTCAAAAGACACCATTTTCTCATTTCTATTGAATTCTACAATCTACTACACGATTCTATCACACCCTACGTAGCGAGCACCAATAGTCCACAGGAAGTCTTGCTAATTTAAAAATAGCTTCCTTTTTGAACTTGTGTTCGATACATAGCAGTAAGTTACTTTTATTTTTAATAAAATTGTCTTTTTATAATAATAAGAAAAGAAATGCTTCAGCATTTGCAGTACCAAAGTCGTAGTTGATGAGTTTGTGAATAAGTAAACGAGCGAAAAATTAACTTCAACCCAGATACTTTCATCTTCTTTGCTGCCACAGCGAATTATCCATCCCCATACTACTCTGTCTTTTCCATCTGCCTTGTTCATACCACATACCTGAATGTCTTCCTTCACCACATCCATAAACCTCCTCCTTGGCCTTTCTCTTTTCCTCCTGCCTGGTGGCTCCATCCTCAGCATTCTTCTACAGATATACCCCATGTCCCTCCTCTGCACATCATCTCAATCACGCCCCCCTCACCTTGTCTCCAAAACATCCCACATGTGCTGATCCGCTAATAAACTCGTTTCTAATCCTGTCCATCCTCGTCACTCCCAATGAAAATCTTAAACCGTGATACCTGTTTATGCATAAGATAATATTAAAAATAATTTTGTTTTTAATGCATTGATGCAGAATAGTTTCAAAAATCAAGCTTGAGCCTTTCAGAAATATTTACAAATGCACAAAAAACCTACCACAGCAGGGGTTAATAGAAGCAAGCAATAACAAACACTTCTGGTGGTCTTCTTTTATTTGATTTCGGCACAGTTAACAAAAGCAAAGCTAAGCAAGGCTCGGCTCAGATTTTTCTCAGACCAACCAGACAAATTGCAGTTTTATATATATATATTTTACTCCACAATGGAACAAACGTAATTTCTAAATGTAACACCAGCCCTCACTCACTTGTTTCCTGTGTGGTGATGAAATTAAGGAGTGGAACAAGCTTACACACACACACAAACACACACACACACACACAAACACATGCACACACACACACACACCAACACACGCACACACACAAACACATGCACAAACACACACGCGCACACACACACTTTGACAACGTGATATGCATTGATATGCAGCTCGTCAACTGCACATCTGACTCAAAGCACAACAAAACAGAGGAAGTCATTTTGTAGATTTGAGATTCTATACTGTACTAGTGCTGTTCAACATCTGCACCTCTGCCCTGTTTGTCAACAGCACATTTCCATAATTACAAGGTTGAAGTACAACATATGCATCACTGCACATGTAAATGCTCATTAATTTAATACAGATTTATGATCTTCAGGCAAAAGGATACAAAGGAAATGTAAACAGCTAAAAAACTACTCAATGTTTTTAATCTGAATCAAACCTCCTTCTAAAAGTGTTACTTAAAAAATTAAAGCTGTTATTTACATTCATAAGTAAACATAAAAAATTAATTGGAAGAACCCTATTATAAATCCATTAATAAAAGAGATTTATATTAGAGCTTTTAACAAACAAGCCTTCACACAAAGTACCCTTGTTCTTATGCGAAATGCACAGCGAGACCACTTTTATACCCCATATATCAAGCACAATAAGTGAAAGTGGTGCTCTCATTTCTTGCAGTACGACACATAGTATCAAAAGAGGCCTAGTTAACAGGTGACAATCCAGAGCCAAGGCCAGGGAGCAAACAAGCAGGCCAAGTCATCACTTTAGTTCCACAGTGTGACGTCTTTGATCCCTTTGCTAACCAAAACAATCAGATTCAAGCTTTTAACCGCCACACAAACACACCACCCTACAAAAGTAACCTTGTTCCTTTTAAAATTTAAATTGTTTTTATTTGTCCTAGCTTGCTTATAATATAAAAAATAGCTTGCTTATAATATAAAAAAACAAAAGAAAATAAAAATGTGTTATTTTTTTAATCAGAAGGAGAAAAAAAGCTGAGATCAATAAATACTCTTGGGGATGTTACACCTTTTAATCAAATGCTGCAATTAATCCAAATGTTAACAAGCTAAAAAAAAATAGTAATTAAAAGTCTAAATGAAAATCGCAAATGGTACATTCAGGTTCATGAATATACGTTTTGTTGTTCGTTCAAATCTTTAATGAAGCAGCTTACTTATAATAATAAAAAAAAAAAGATCACTGTTTTATCTTCCGGAAAGATTTATTGAAAATGCTGACGTTGAGTACCGGAGTGAGGCAGTAATGGAGAAAACATCTCTGCTGTGCATCTGTAGCTGTGTGCGAGGCGGGTTTTAACCATGTGGTGTGTACAGGAAGTCACTGAGGTCGTCACCAGAAGGCTGCTCTGTTCTGCCTCAACTCCTACTGTACATGTAGGTTGTTGTATATGAAAGAAAGGTTGCGGCACTCGGAAAGGCATGTGGTTTTGCGTAGTTTTGACAAAACAGTATTTACAAATCAGTTCTGTCTGGTCACTAGTTTAGTACATACATTTGTACCTTTATTAACTTTGGGGTAAAAAAAAAATCAATAAAAAGCAACAGCATTAGTAATTTGGTCAATTAATCTGGATGCTTATTTTCCCATTCTGTTCTTCCAGATCAAATGTTCAGTAAGTTTACCTCAGGGCTAAGCCAATTAACAACATAGCATGAATTTAGTCAGAAACTACATAAGAATACTTGGATTACAAAAAAGAAATTAAGCCCCGATATTCAGCAAACTCATCACAAAAACATCCTCAAGTCCCCATAAAATCCAGCATCCTCCCCTAACCTCAAAGTCCCATGACAATACTTTAGTCATTCATTATATTTATCAGACATGATATTACTAATGTGAAAAAGACGGAGTTGCCTTACATGGAAACAATGTTTCTGGCCGGGACTTACAAATATCCTGCATCTCTAAAATTCTTTATATTGACCAAATTTAACCCGATCGTTCTCTGGGGGAAAGCTCATAAATAAAGAGAAAGTTGTGAGAAAATCGGAAAGCAGGATGAGGAGTAAATCCTCAGCCTCAGAAGTATGTGGCTGCTCTTATTTCCTGATCATTTTATAATATTTTTCTCCTCCTTCCCGGAGCTGCTACCAATTTATTTACAAATGAATTCCATTATAATTAACACAACAAATTCTTTGAAATGATTTTTGTCTTTCATTTGTCTCTGTACAGTTTGATTCCGAACTTCTGCCTTTAAACCAGGCAGTAGCTTTTACACACTTGCACAAGACTTCAGTAGCGCAGAAAAATGTGAGATAAAACTAATATTGTAATGTAAGTGAAATAACAGATAGATAGATAGATAGATAGATAGATAGATAGATAGATAGATAGATAGATAGATAGATAGATAGATAGAAAACAGAGAATTTGACATAAGCTAAAAATCATTTTTAAATACTCAAGTTGAGAAAGTTGTAAAAACCATTCACAGAGACCGGAAATCTTGCGAGTGCTTGCTTTTTTTTCCCCATTCCTGAATCTCTTTCTATTCCGCAACTCCATCAATCCACCAGCTCACGACAGCACAGATTACTATTCATGCAGCACCTCCAAGTGTTACATGAGGAAGCTGTGAAAACTCCAAGCTGAGGATCAATCAGTCCCGTGCATATTCACTCTCACACTCGCATATAGTTGAACATCTCCTACCTGTAGCCCTCGCCTCCTCAGAATGCTTGACTCGTCCATGCTGAAGAGGAACTAAGCTCGTCCTCTCCCTTTCTCTCTCTCCTTCTCTCTCTTTCGTTCTTTCACACAGACACACATCCGTTCGGTCTCTCAGCGAGCCATGCTGCACTCACTGCCTGCGCTACTGGTGCACAAGTCTTCCAGGCACGCCAATCCTATCTGAGCAGCTGCTAAACACTTACATCAGGACTTATCTGATTGGAGGGGGATAGTCAGCTGACGCTGCCCCCTCTCTCTTCTGCCAGCCGTCCTTTCCTGGAACTTCAGAGCAATGTGGAAGAAGCATGTGTGTGAGAGCTTGTGTGTGTGTGAGCGAGAGAGCAAGAGGAAGTAAATACAATTAAAGATGTTAGTAATTCTGAATGGGGAAAAAAAGTGCTGTGGTGAATCACCTCCTTAGCCTGCAGGCAGTGTTGGTGGAGGTAGAAAAAAAGGAGAAGACGGGAGGGTGGGTTTTGGGGTAAAGTCAAAAAGACAGGAAATCCTGTGCTGCATTGTTCTGCCACAGCACGGCAATGCAGCCGACATCCTTTCCATGCAGCCACGATTTGTCAATAGAGCAAAGCAAAGCACTTGGGGCCGGTGGGTGTTTTGTCCCCTTGTCCTGCTCTGGGCCTCACTGATAAGTGGCACAGCGGGAAGGTCAGAGGAGAGAAAGTAGCCACGTACTGGGAAATCCCAAATCCCCAAGAGCTGGACTTCTAGCACAGAGCCTGAGAAACGACAAGGAACTGGGAAGCAATTAGATTTCCGCCGTTCTAACATTAGTAAGGTCAACGTCCTTGTCTAGAAGAAATATCCAGCTGGCAAAAAAATGCTTGTCTGGTAACTTTCAGCAAATATTAATATTATTAGCAAATATTAAAAATTAGCAAAATCGAATTTAATCTGAGAGAGAAAAATAAAATGTGACTAGCATAATCTTTTTCTTTGGTTTTCCTAAAGGCTTGCTGACGCACATGGTTGTCAACTGCACTAGAGGTCGACTAAAATTTTTAGTACTGAATCATAAAAATGTGCGAAATGAAATAAATATGAATATATGAATCATATTAATAAATATTGAGGAAAAGAAAAAAGACATCCAATCCAGGCTGCTTTTGTACTGTGTAACGCAACCAGGAAAAACTATCGATATGGATTTTTCCAGCAATCAACTATCAGTGCCAAGAAATCGGTCGACCTCTAAACTGTAGTATCAACATTAACAAAAATGCGTTCTGAAATAGTCATCCTGGCTCTGTAAAGACATTTCAAACTTGGGAAAGTTCTTGGCATGGCGTTAATTATATCCTTGGTTGTCGGTTTTTGTTAAATTTTAGAATTTCAATGCTCTCACTTCGTCAAAGTCGAGTTAAAGAATGGGGCGGAAAACAGAAAGCATTAAGCAAATGGCGGTTTTATGTGATGAAATGTCTTGTAGATAAGAAAGGTCATACATTTCTCTTATTTATACAACTGAGCAAGTGACTGTTTAGGGTGCAAACTTGGTGGTACTGGTATTTAAACTAACAACCTTCCTAATGCCTTATCAACTGAGGCACCATTTCTTTACATTAGTTTCACTCCGTTCAGCCAAAAACAGAAATCTACACAGAAGAAACCCCCAAAAAAGACAAAGTGGCATTTCTTCATTAAAGCTCTATTTTAATTGCTAATCACTGCAACCTGTAGCTGCTACAAAAAAACCTTCCTATCGAAATCCATAAGCGTTCTTGAAAGCGTGTGGAAATTTCCGATCCTCTAAATTCATACACGACATCTTACTTACTTCTCATCTTTAACCATCTCTCTTTCTTTCTGCTCACGCTCTCACGTCTGTATATATGAAGCAGCTAAAGCAACATCCACTCTCTCAATCTCATCAGCCAGGCTTGAACGATCATGCTTATCGAACAGCTATTTCAAGGTCAGGATGGTCTTTGTACTTCTCTTTTTTCTCATAGACCAAACCAAAAAATAGAATGGATTTTTCTAATCAGATTAAGACAAGACAATACAGATTAACTCTAAACCCTCGTCCTACATTTTACTAATTGCCCTGTGGGTGAACGAACACAAGTCTCCACAAGCAACATCTAGCCGAACATCTTCCCAGAAGAGTGGGGATTTATATACAACAGCTAATAGAACTACAGACGGAACGAGACGTTTAAAAGGCACATATGGACAGTTGTACACAAACATTTGTCCATAACGTGTTTACTAAATAACAACATACAATTTAAGAAACATTTGCAAGTGGGCGGAGACTAAAACCTTGTTTGAATTTGCTACGTCTTAAAGTTACCGCTGAGAATAATCATTTTTTGTGTTTGCTATTTCATGCATTCTGATTGGATTCTCATGCTAAACATTAAAAATAAATAAATAAATAAAATAGGAGAGTATGCACAGAGCGCTGCACAGGATTCCTTTGAGAAGAACGTCTCCAAAGAAGTGTGTTTTTAGATGAGCAGGAAAGAGAACCTGTTGTTCTTGATGTTCGATTTCATCAAATATTTTTGGCTGGATCGGATTGTTAGCCATAGTTTAGACTCTAAAGTTTTTGTTCATGTTTAATTCATAGCGAGGTCACGGTTTGCAAACGATCGCTACAAAAAAGCGTGTGCATGCTCGTGACTTTTTAGCTCCGCCCACGGCACGTCTCCAGGAGCTCCTCTGTTTTCGGAGAGGAGCGTAAAGCTGTATGTTTCTTTTGTAAATCTGATCAAACTAAAGACTCTTTAGAGATATGAAGTATGCAATACTACTTTATAGGTACTCAAGATAAGCATGAGATTGGCTGAAACTCTGTGTGTAATATCTCCTTGAGGGATACGAGTTGGATTTGTTAAGATTCGAACGGCTTTAATGCGTTGCCTGAGTTTTCGTTTACACTCCGCAAGTTTACATTCGCTTGTTTACACCGGTATGTGTTTAGACAAGAGGTTTGTGCCAGAGAACCAGCAGACATTCCCTGTGAAGTATGAACAAAAATCCCAGCCAGCAAAATGATCATTCATAATTAGCAAAAAAAATATGTAAACATTCAAAATTTCTAAAACTCCCTATAAATGTTACATTTATAAGATTATCCCTAAGACTGAGGTGATGGTGGCAAGGAGAAAAATGGTATGAGTAAGAAACCTTGAGAGGAACCAAACACTGAACCAATCCCCAATTTTAATTCAATCACTGTTAAATTAATCACTGTTCACTGATTAAGACTGAAGTGAAATGATAACGTAACTGTTATTATTCGCAGATTAGATATGAATTGTTGTATATTTGAACATACCGTGCAATTCTTTAATTTTATTTCATTGTTGATATTAACAACGCAGATTTTAATCCATTTGGTCCGATGCCAAAAATAAATAAATACATTTCAACACGCATAATGTTAAAGGTCATTTGTTTTTGAAGTGTTGTCTAAAACATGTGGCTTGAAGTATAAACGCAAAACACTGAAAGACTTTGGAATGAGGGGGTTTAAGGAAACAGCACACAGCCTAGGGATTTTTGGAAACATATTCTGGAAATGACTTCATTGGTGAAAAAAGAAAAAACAAAAGCAATAATGCCCTTTTTCCCTGTGCGTTTCAGCAGATCTGCAGGAAATACATACTGAGGCACTCATTCGAGGCACGTGTCCGGTCTCCAATGTGGACAAAATAACAAGTAAGGTGAAAAAGCTGGGAGGAAGGAATAATACAAACTGGGTTTGAACCGATATCTTAAAGTGATATGTGAAGGTTTAGCAGTGGGGAAGAAGAAAGAAAAATGAAAGAAAGTAAAAAAAGAGAGAGAGAGGTCAAGCACGAGAAGGGCCTAAGAGTAGCAAAGACGCCCTGCGGCGGGAGTTGATTGAGTGGGATTTGGGATGGAGCGCACCCAATCTGACCTCACCTGAACACCTTACCTTTCTTATATCAAATTCGAAGGATAAACCTGACGTGCTGCACCACGTTTGTGCGTCTTCACCAAATCTACAAGGAAATCAGGGGGAGTTTCACCTTAGAAAATAAATCCTCCTCGGGTCCTTGGATGGTGAGCTGGTAACGCGTATCCCTCCAGGAGTTCATTGCCAGCGACACATGACAGTAAAAATCACTACACACAAATGCTAGCTAGGCAGAAAAATACCAGCGCTCGTATGTTGTTCTTGACAACAACAGATTCTGAAGCGATAAAATGAATGATTTTATATACAGTTGTACAGACCTACAGATCATTTTACTACATGCTATTTTACTGTAGGTGATGTGAATGTTTCTGAGGGTAATTCTTTTGAAGTAGTTCTGTTCTGATACTGATAGGACACACACTGAGAAACATCATCTTCTTCAAAGCTTTAGCCTGTACACACACACACACACACACACACACACACACACACACTCTTACACTATTACTGCTAACACACCAATGACACTTTACACCCAGACTGCTATTATTGATTTATTCTTATTACCATTATTAGCATAAATATTAGTTAGCAGTTATTAGCATAACTTGTGCAATGTTTCATTATTTCTGTTAACCACACTGCACATATATTTCATTGTACATAGTCGTATTATTATATATTTATTTATTATATATTTGTACAATTATCTTTAGTTTATTCTTACATTTTCACATGTTCTTGTTACTGCTAGTCTCTGAGTGCTAGCAAACAAATTTCGTCTACAATGATAAAAAAAAGTCTAAAGCTAATGGGTTGATACTTTCCAGTAAAGTGCATTTACTGGTAATAGTTACACTTCATACTAGTGATATTTATTATATATTTCATGCTTAGCTGATGAATTTGACACAAATGATTGTGAGTCTTTTACTATAACTATATATTTGGGTAATGTACCTACTCTCTTGCCAGTGAATAATAACATGCGTGTAGGGAGAATGGAGTGGTCTTACCGTATTTCCATGAAAATATGACCGGGTCTTATATTAAAAGATGCAGTGGGGCTTATTTTAAGGGGATGTCTTGTATTTTCCATGTATAGCAATCTACCGGTACATTTATTTATGTAGGGTACAAAAATCTATCATCCATTTCATCCACTATCATACAACCGCTTGGGTATTAAGAAATTCTTACGGTAATTATAATTTATATCAAATAATTATATTAATATTTTACAATTCAATACATTATGTGTTGCAACAGACCTATGGTACTATAAAAAATCATCAAATATGCCCTTTGTTTTATTAAGAGGAACGAAACTGAAACGAGGCTGACTCACTTGCAGGAAAACGGCAAAATAGCAATTCAAATTAAAAACGTGTAGGGAGAATGGAGTGGTCTTACCGTATTTCCATGAAAATATGACCGGGTCTTATATTAAAAGATGCAGTGGGGCTTATTTTAAGGGGATGTCTTGTATTTTCCATGTATAGCAATCTACCGGTACATTTATTTATGTAGGGTACAAAAATCTATCATCCATTTCATCCACTATCATACAACCGCTTGGGTATTAAGAAATTCTTACGGTAATTATAATTTATATCAAATAATTATATTAATATTTTACAATTCAATACATTATGTGTTGCAACAGACCTATGGTACTATGGAATCATCAAATATGCCCTTTGTTTTATTAAGAGGAACGAAACTGAAACGAGGCTGACTCACTTGCAATGAAAACGGCAAAATAGCAATTCAAATGAAAAAAAAAAAACAAAAAAAAAAGAATATTCACAAAACATCTTTGCCAACGAATATCAATGAGGTAAGCGGATCAGAGGAAATGACTCAGCTGTGGTAATCTACGAGTTTTCCAATTGTGTTAAAAGTAACCCTATGTGGTGGGTAATATTGAAAATAATGATGTGTCTGGTTTTCCAGAAGTCTGTGATGTAATCATGAGGGTAAAAGAAAATGAGGTATGCGGTACGGATATCTGCCAAGCGTTTAAAATTTGCGAGTAGAAAACTCGTCTGCTTGCTGTTTGTTTTACTGGGTTCTTAGTTTATAGCATTTTACCTGATTCTATCTTATGTGTTATGTAAGTGTCTATTATCAAAGATAGAGCTGGGAAAAAAAATTGTAGGAATAATTATCGGGGTATAGCTACCCAGTGGTGCATCCAATGTTTTTTGAAGAGAATCTTATTAAGTTGGAACAGTTTGCCTTCTAATAATCAGTTTGGTTTTAAATCTAAACATGGCACGGATATTATTTGCTGTAAAAGAGATTTTAGATTCGTATTTCAGGCAAAATTCCTTCATTTGTATGTGTTTTATTGATGCATCTAAAGCTTGTGGTGGTTTATTTATTTTGCAGAGTTACATGACAGAGAGGTTCCTATTTCTTGTGAGAATTCTGGCCTTTTGCTGCGTTCATCAGTTAATGTAGGTAACATGGGGTAATCATGTGTCTGCTCCATTCAATGTAGGCAATGTAAATAGACAGGGAAGTATTTTGTCTCTATTTCTCTTATTGTTTAAATGGACGATTTCTGGAAGCTGCTAAACAGTTGTATAGTTGGTAATACCATCATCAACCACTTGATGTAAGAGGGTGATTTATTGATTCCATAGTGTGGGTCTTCAGCAGCTATTGAGGGATTGTTCTCAATCTAGATTAGACTTTGATATTAAATACAATGCGAAGAAGAGTAACACTATGATTATCAGGAGGAGGACAGGAAACTTATTTCCTGACTTTTTTGCTCTCTGGTATTTTTTTGTAAACAATGTGATAAGGTAAAAATTTTAGGACATTATATAACCAATGGCTTGTCTGGTGATAGTGATATCTGCAAATATGCTGATTAGGAAATTTAGTATGTGATCAAGATCTGTAAAGATTGTACTCAATAAAGCATACTGTACCTCTATGTATATTGCCCATCTATAGCAGTGTTGCAGAAGGAGTAGCACGCAGAAACTTAATGTAGCATATAATGATGGAATGAGGCTTTTGTTTAATGTGCCATGATGGAGTAGTGCAAGCCAAATGTTTGCCAGTGTTGGTGTGCCAACGTGCTCTGCTGTGTTAAATAATCTGGTGTATGTGCAGATTCTGTAAACAGTATAATTTCAACACTGACAAACCCTGCACTAAGATCTGTCAGATTATTCTCCAGTATGTGGAACCACTGACTTCTTTGTACGTAAGTATGTGATGTTGTGGATAATTGACCCATTTTTTTGTGATTATTGCTCCTTTGTTTGTTTTTGCTTGGTGTATTGTTGTGTTTATAGACACCGTATGTGTCCTTGAAGAAATAAAAAATATAAAATTAATGATACTGTATAAGGTGCATATTTGAAAAACACAAAAGGGTATTTTTTTTTAATAATAATTATTCTCAATTCTTGTGCAATTATTAAACAATAATTCCTCTCAAGAGAGTTCAAATAAACCTTTATTCATCCCACAGTGGGAATATTTCCATGTTACAACACGAAAAAAAAAAAATCTGTTTTATGCACATTAAAATCTGTAAACTAGTGAACCAGTGTTGATTTATTCACTGCGAGACTTCAAAGCATTTTTTTTTTACATTGCTCCGCTATATGCAGAATAAGTCAATGTAAAATGTTCTGGTATCCGAGTACAAAAAGCATGTATTCATCTGAAATAATTTAATTGATGCATTTGTAGACTCAGAATAAAGCTATATTGACTGCTATTCTTTTTTTCCTATGTACATTACAGCTGGTAGAGGTAGACTGATTTATCAGTTTTGTAGATGAATTGATCGGCACTGATAGTTGTTTGCTGGAAATAACGTCTATCTTCAAAAAGCCAAACCGAATTTTTTCTGGGTAGCGTCCTTTGCTGAAGCAACTAAGAAGGTCTGCTGTCATTACAAGAGTGGCCACTAGAGGCAACACGTGAGACTGAGTGCTGCACAGAGAGCGCTTTATTATATTTACTATTTGTATAATTATATTCGTTATCCAACCTAACTGTCGGTAAAATCGATCGACCTCTAATAGCTGCCATTCTTATGCTCGTGTCGAAGATGGAATTACATAACAGCATAATGTACAACGTTATCATGTCCCAAAATAAAGAGAGTTTTCCATTCCCAAAGTGCTCGCACTTCATCAGACTGACAGGTCCTATTTAAGTCAGACCGTGAACAATAACATGCAGTGCACTTCACTGTGTCAACTCCTTCATGTGACCCCCTAATAGAGATTCTAAAGGTTGACATTTTTTGCATCAGCCTTTTAAAATGAAATTTAAAAAGCTATTTAGGTTTGATCCCTATCAGCTGGGAGGACTAAGGACACTGGAAAAGTCACAGGCATTAACACAATTTATGATGTGGGCCAATGGAAACCTTTGCTTTTTTTTTTTTTAATTGTCCCAACCACTTTTGGAATGTATAGGTTGATTGAAAACTAGCTTTATGTAGCCCAGACCATTATAAACATCATAGGATTTAAAGATAGTGTTAGACTATCTAACAAAGTATACGGTTTTGAAAGACAGAGAACAAATAATGTAAAAGATAATCGGCATTGGAGAAAATACCTCGCCAACCAAACCCTAAATTGATATTTTCAGCATTTGGAAGACACCCTTATCCAGAGCAACTATTTTATTTATAAAACTAAACAGTTTAGAGCTTAAGGGCCTTGCTCAAGGGCCCAGCAATTGAAGCTTGTGTTCGCAGGGGATAGGAGTTGCAGATCCAAAGTCCACCATCTCCAAGTGTACAGAGCTAAAGGTGGACCGATTCATCGAGTTTGCCTATTATTATTATTATTAGTAGTAGTAGAAGTTGAATGCTGGAACTATTGGCAAAAATCCATTCCGATAGTTTTTCCGGGTTGCGTTATACAGTATGAGAGTGGCCTCTACAAGCGAATCACTGATGGCACGTACTGTTTTTAAATTAGAGCGTTACTTTATGTTTCAGTTTGAATACACGCCTTTTATTTTCATCAATATTAATTTTAATTAAATTTAATTGTACATTTTCATGATTCAGTACTGCTTTTTATTTTTGTAATAAAGTTTAGTACTGTTTTACATTATGTTGTTTTTTATTATCCAGTATCCATTTTAAAAACTTTTGGTTGATTAATCAGTGAATCGGCAAGTACAGTACGATCAAACCTAGCAATCTGTAAAAATCAACCTCTACGCAGAGTTACCTCTTACCCTAGCTACAGTCGTAACTCTAACTACATTCATATTCAAAGTAACAAGAGTTGAAAGAAGAAGAAGAGAAACAACAACAACAACAACAGAGTCAGTAATTTGTTTATAAATATCCCAGCTTGTTAGGAGGCTGGGGTCAGAGTTTAGAGTCAGATATCATCTGGACCCTCTGGAGCAGAAACGATTAACAACCTTGCTCGAGCCCAGCAGTACAATTTGAAAGTGCTGGGCCATGAACCCCAAACCAGAAGCCCAGAGCTTCAACCACTGAGGCACCAGAGAGAGAATGGCAAGTGTATTTCCAGTAGAAAAAGCTGAAGAACCTTCTTTTGTTTGTGCAGTAGAGAAACAATGACAACCCATGAATGAACCAGTCCAAGCAAAGACAAACTGAACAGCCACCTACAGCTCTTTCAGCTCGGCAAGGCAGCAGTGGGGTCCATCAAGCTAGAGATGTCATAATGAAGAAACAAACTGAGAGGTATGAAAAAGAACAGAGAAACATGAGGCAAGGTTTAAAAATTATCCAAGAATGCTCAATAGGTTAATGTATTGCAATACACTTGATGCCACTGAGGTGTGAAACAGGCAAGGCTGGCACTGATGAAATGGTATGGGTAGCTTTAAGTGGTTCGCTAAATCGCCACATTTTTGCAGATACACAGCCCTAGTTCATGATGTCTGTTCAAGTTGATTTGGCACCTTGGGCCCAGCAAATTTGCAAAGACCTTGAAGAGTGTGTATCTGGACATCTTCACGTAAGTAATGAAAGAATTTTTATAGGTCAAGTCCTATATTGTTGTCTATCTACTCAGGAACACGGGAACTCCAGGTCGGTCATGGTGGTCATGCTCGAGAATCCGTTTTGAAGCCAAGGGTACACACACTTATCAATGAAGGGCAACTCTGCCCCAAGCAATAAAACGACAGCTTTCAGTATTATGACTTTTTTCTCCATATCAGCCCAGAGGAGACTGTATTGATTTTCTACCAAAGCTAATCATGCTCGTGAAGGGCGAAGCAGCTAAAAGAGCTTCTTCTTTTTTTTTTATCCAAGTTGATCTGAGGTCAGGTTTATGGTTCCTCTTAGAATACTTGGGATTTATGTGTGGGGGAGAACTGATTATGTGTGAGGAAAAAATTTCAAAAGAATCATCTCCTTGCAGTTCATCATGCTCATGGGGAGAGGGGGGGGTATGAGATCATGGTCAGGGGATGAGGAAAGGACAAAGGGGCTTTGATAGGAGGACTGAGAGAGTGGCTATGAGGAGACAGAAGATGTGTGTGTATGAAATATTTAGAGTATTCACCCCATGGCTGTATGTGGTGCAAAAAAACCAAGAGACTCAAGTCGGGAGCAGAAAACATGCAAAGAAGATGCAAAGCCATGAGAAAAGACCGAGCTGACCATGTCAGTATGACGTTCCGATACACGGAACAATCTGGACCAAATTGTTGAATTATTTTTTATTATTTGTTGATAATAAAGCCTGGTCCTGACCTCTATCTCCAGCCACAAACTGGTAGATCTTGTGTAGAACTGGTGTGTTCTCTAAAGGCAGAAATAGCCATCACGGTGCCCGCTGGCACCCGGTCGCCCGCATGGCCTGTTCTATATTTAGCACTAGTCACCAGGGAGCTCCGTCTAATAATTGTGTCCTTTAGGAATAAATAACACTTGCAGAGATGTAGATTTGAAAATGACAATATTGAATACAAAAAGGTTTTTCTACACATGAACTCTGACCTTACCTGGTTCAAGACAAACCTCGAGCTCCCTCATTGCCGAGACAAGCTAGCGAGCGCAAGATGCAGATTTTGCCCCCCAAAAAAAAGGAAAACGTACCATTTTCAAAGAAAAGTGTGTATGTCTCATTTGGGGAGGACGACAACAAAGTGGCACAATGTTGAGAGACACTTTCCAGTTAACTACCACTTGGCAGCGCTCTACATGAAGAAAAAAAGCCTGAGTAAAAGGCAAATAGTAAAATAATCGCAGTTTTGAATTACTGCATTCAAAGTTTTATTTGTATATTTTATTTATATACAGCTCCCCGAGATGGCATAGGGATAAAACTTTGAGAGGAAGCAGACTCAAAACTGATCATCATCCTTATCTTTTGGCACCAATAGGTGATTAAATACAACCTGTGGTCCTGAACCATTGCAGTAGGCTGTTGACATTAATTACAGTCCAAATAAAATGGGTTTTAAATGATTAGCAACAGGTCAGCATTCTTCAGTTAGGGCTAAATCCTTCATTCGGTCATACTGAAAGAAAAGCTAAATGCTAAGTACACTGAGCACAAAGCCAATGTACCTTCATCCATACTTCTGGAAAGTTGGAGGAAACTTGAAAACCCACACACCACCCTATGTAACATGAAATATACAGACTATAGCCCTGATTTCAACATTGAACTGACAGCCAGGTAGAAATACAACTGCAGAGACGGAGAAAATATAGATGCATTGACATATTGAGTCTGCTTGAAAGATACACAGACAGCAGGGTAGAAAATTCTTTATACGTATTCTTGTAAGAAAATATGGAAGGATAAAGTGTTTTCAATGTCTGGAATCCAAAAAAGATGTGTCTAAGATGACCAGAGTCTGGCTGAGAGACAGAAAGAGAGAAAGAGAGAGAGAGAGAGAGAGAGAGAGAGAGAGAGAGAGAGACCTTCTGCAGTGTGTTTTCTCCAAGACTTCATAGAGTTTCAAAAGGCCAGCGTGACATCCTGTGTCCATGAGCTGCAAAACGTGTTCAGAGATAACGCTGAGCTTCCTATGGCTATGATTCCTCCCTGATTTCTAGGTCATGCACAGACCTGTGCTTTAGCCAAAGTTTCTTTTCTGGGAATGGTTGTGGGGACGCATTAGTGATTCAGGGGCAGGTCTTTTAAAGCTGCACAGCCGAGTGACACTTTACTGACTTTCACTGAGCCTGGTTTAGAAGCAGGAGCAGGCAATGGACAGATAAAACCAACACAGCACACAAACAGCACAAAATAAATAGAACAGAACAATGACTGAACAAACAATGGATGGATAGATAGAAAGAAAGAAAGAAAGAAAGAAAGAAAGAAAGAAAGAAAGAAAGAAAGAAAGAAAGAAAGAAAGAATTAAGGATAAAAAGAAAAAGAAATAATTAATGACAGAATTAATAGACAAAAAAAAGCAAGAAAGCAAGAAAGAAAGAATTAAGGATAAAAAGAAAAAGAAATAATTCATGACAAAATTAATAGACAAAAAAAGAAAGAAAGAAAGAAAGAATTAAGGGTAAAAAGAAAAAGAAATAATTAATGACAGAATTAATAGACAAAAAAAGAAAGAAAGAAAGAATTAAGGATAAAAAGAAAAAGAAATAATTAATAACAGAATTAATTGACAAAAAAAGAAAGAAAGAAAGAAAGAAAGAATTAAGGATGAAAAGAAAAATAAATAATTCATGACGGAATTAATTAACAAAAAAAGAAAGAAAAAAAGAATTAGGGATGAAAAGAAAAATAAATAATTCATGACAGAATTAATAGACAAAAAAAGAAAGAAAGAAAGAAAGAAAGAAAGAAAGAAAGAAAGAAAGAAAGAGAAAGAAAGTCTGGTTGTATTGATTATGATGCTTTCAATATAGCAACAGAAAGAAAGAAAGTCAAGGTCACATACAGGTGATCACACAAACACAGACAGAGACAGACAGACAGACAGACAGACAGACAGACAGACAGACAGACAGACAGATAGATAGATAGATAGATAGATGAATTAAAAATACTAAGAATAAATTGGTTCTAAGAGAAGAAAATAAAAATAATAAACGATTAACGCAGCCCTTAAGAATCTGTGAATGTGTCCAATTCGTCTGATTTGCATCGCGGGCCTTCATCGGGAGCCAGGCAGAAATGTCTGCTTTATTGGCAGCACCCCATGTGTTCATTGTATTTGTAGTGAAAGAACACCTTGTTTTCCATCAAAGCAGTGAGTCCATCAAAAAAGAGACAAAGTGGAGCATACAATGCTGCATTGTTCAGAGTTGGGACAACAGCGCCTCCTTCTGACTAGCCAAATTGTCTACAGTTTAGAAAAAGAGATTTTTGAGGGAAAAAAGGAAAACGGTTCCAAAGCTATAATTATTTGAAACGTACCAGACTGGCGGTGAGGGATGGAGCCGACTTGCCGAAACTTTGGGAGCGCATGCGCACCAGGTTGGAGCTCTCCGTCCCTGAGGTGGGACACGCCTGCTGAGCCGATATGTACGGCAACAGGTACTTCCCTAAAAAAGCAAAATCAACAACTAGCATTACTCAGCATGTCATGCAGGTCGTTGGAGACTAGTGACCCTTAAACACAAGTCATAAACATGAGCTAATATTAGGTTTCCTAGCTTAAGGCTCTGATAGCAAACAAGGTCTTACAAGGTTAGATGTGCCTCAAACTCGTGATTTAACCAATTTGAAAATAATAATTCAACCCCTAGTTGACTGACTTTCATTGAGCCTGGTTTAGATGCAGGGGCAGGCAATGAAGGAAGGGAAGCAAGCAAGAGAGAAAAAGAGAAAAAGGTAAATCTATTAATTGTTTTGTCAATATAGCAACAGACTTAACTAAAAATATAGTCAATTTAAGAAAGAAAGAAAGAAAGAAAGAAAAATAATTCATGACAGAATTAATAGATAAAAGGAAGAAAGAAAGAAAGAAAGAAAGAAAGAAAGAAAGAAAGAAAGAATAATTCATGACAGAATTAATAGATAAAAGGAAGAAACAAAGAAAGAAAGAAAGAAAGAAAGAAAGAAAGAAAGAAAGAAAGAATAATTCATGACAGAATTAATAGATAGAAGAAAAAAGAAAGAAAGAAAGAAAGAAAGAAAGAAAGAAAGAAAAAAGAAAAATAAAGAAGAAAAAAAAGAACGAAAGAAAGAAAGAAGGAAAGAATGAATGAATGAATGAATGAAAGAATGAAAGAAAGAAAAAAGAAAGAAAGAAAGTCTGGTTGTATTGATTATGATGCTTTCAATATAGCAACAGAAAGAAAGAAAGTCAAGGTCACATATAAGCAATAAAGGAAGGGAAGCAAGAAAGAAAGAAAGGAGGAAAGAAAGAAAAAGAAAGTGAAATCTATTAATTGTTTTGTAATTATAGCAACAGACTTTACTCAAAATAAAGTCAATTTAGCAACAGACAGAAAAAAAGAAATTTCTAAACTCTAGTTTTAGTAATTATGCTTTCTTGATATGGCGAAAGAAAGAAAGAAAGAAAGAAGACATGCCTAACTGTAAATGTATTGATTAGACTACTAGAAGGCAAGCTTGCTAGCTAGCTAAAATTAGCCTTGAAAAAGCAATTTGTGTCAACCTTTGGACATGTTTGCTAGCAAACTAGCTAACATTAGGCAAGAGACTGATAAATGTCTAGTAGGCACATTTGCTCAGTAGCGAACATTAGGCATAAAATAAATGATGTATGCTCGCTAACATCAGGCAAAATCTTTATGTAATTAATCTTAAAAAATAAATATTCGAGTGAACTGAATTCCTGTCCCTCCATAGCAAGCAGTCACCACACAAAAGATGTTTAAATGATCGTGTTTTTGGTTAATTATATATTTATGTTTTATTCGATTCCCTCCTAACAGTGCATCTGAAATGAGTGATGTACTGCAATAAGGCTGTTTTTACACATCACTCAGCACCTCCTTGACCTCCAAACCGACTGAAGCTCCATTTCATTCCTAGCAAATACCATACTTTAGTGGAGCGTTAGTCACAAACACAGCGTGTTAATACACTGATTAATACAAATCACGCTCACACCTTCATGAAATAAGTTTAAGCTCTTGTACTACAGCCAAAGTGAAATTGGCACAGATGCAGCACTTTTTTTAAATTATTAGTATTGCTAACATGGTGCTCAGGGACATGTGGGTTTTTTTCTAAAAAGAAAAATTTCCGATAATAAAGCAAAAATCTGAAACAGCTTTGCAACATGTGCTATCGTAAAGTACTTACTGTAAGTATTGTGTGTGTGTGTGTGTGTGTGTGTGTGTGTGTGTGTGTCAGGCTGTCCATATTGGTAATCAGGTGAAAACAGGATAAAAGGAAGGAAAGCTGTGTGTGGAGGAGTTTCCTTAAAGTCATTTGTCAAAGTCGGATGAAACGTATATTAATCATCACACACACACACACACACACACACACACACACACACACACACACGCACAGGCAGTTTTTCAGCTCAGATCAGTTTCTAAAAGGCTGAGATTTAAAAGTGTTTTGGGACTTTTTGTGGACACACACAAACACACTTAAATGTTAAAAGGTTTTATATTTTCTTATTTGCATTGTACAAAAAAATATATAAATTCATTCTGTTCTCATTTGATTTTCATTTAAATGCTAATTTACTATAGCACAATTGTTCCGCAAAAATAAATAAATAAAATAAAAATGGGCGGGGCAAAATTAAGCGATTTTTTTCACCAAAAAATACATTAGCATAACTGTAGCTGGGGTGAAGATAAATGTTTAAATTACACATCGACTTTAGCTCCTTGTTTATAATATAATATTCGACTTACTTGTATTCCATTTTAGTTAGCCTAACTTGAATAAATAATGGTTCAAATTATTCGACAACTTCCTTATTGCTAGTTCAATTAAAAAATTGCATAATAATTATCATGAAGCAGGTTATTGACCCTTCTTGCAATTAAACATTGTTTATTTCCTTGTTTGAGCAGTTTGTGTGTACCATTGTGTATAATTGCATTTGTGTTTTAGTTGAATTAAATAGAATCTCTCTATTACAGTGTTGTTTTTATGTCTTGTGCATGGATCACTGGGGTAACACACATGAGCAACAGGCGTGTAGGTACCTGTCAGCGCTCCACCCAGGCTCCCCCGTCGAAACTGCCTTCCATCTTCGCTCAGCTGGCGGGTGAATTTAATGGGCAGGCTGGAGCTGGTGTTGGAGCTGGTGCACATCTCGGGGTTACTCGTCTTGCAGAAAGGCAGTGGGGGTGGAGACAGGATGTTATCCAGCTGGAGCATGGAAGAGGTAAAATGGAGTGTAAAGTACAGTAGTGAACCAGAAGCCCACATAACACCGATAATACAGTACTAGAAGTGTATGTGATAACACAACAGTGGTGTTTAAAATGTGGCTGTATTACTTGTAACAGAACAGATGTGTGCATAGGGTGGAGATTTTCTCATGTGACACTTATCCTATTGTTTGTAAAGCTATAGTAAAGAGATTATGTGTATATTTTGTTTGTGTGTATATGATGGGTTTGGTGTATACATGATTGAAGGTGGGGTTATTTTAAAACTGGCTTGCATTAAAAAAGAAATCATTATTTTAAGTGATAATATATATATATATTGACGTCCTGAACCTGCTACATAAAATACAAGAATACCAAAACTAGGGAAGTGCTAGCTCAGTGGACTTTTTGTCAGAAGGTTATGATTTTAAATCCCACCAACGACAACCTGCGAATGGTGAGCCCTGTAACGCTCGACTGCTTAGTTGTATAAATTAGAAAATTGGAAGTGGAAAAGTGCTTCTGCCAGATGCGCTAATTCTAACGCGATTTCTCATGATAAACATTAGCAAAGTTTAAAACAAACAACAAAAAAATGTTCGTACGACAGACACATTTCGTAAAGTTATTTTACTGTGTACGGCCTTAAATGGCATCATGAAGGGTGGAATTCCTTGTATGGGCACTTCTTCTGAAAGAGCACTCAAACACAGAAACCAGAGTGAGAGCAATAGAAGTCGTCCTTGTTCAGCTTCCCAAAGAACCCAGTGTTACGTGAACAGTGAGTACAATTTTGAGTACAAAGTTTCCCAAGTGTCTTTGTTCGTTTCAGTCACTTCTTAAGCTCCACCCATAGAGAGAATAATAAAGCTGTTTTTATTTTATAAATCTGATAAAACTAAATACTCTTTGGTATATGAAGGATGCAATACTACACTGTAAGTACTCAAGATTAACTTGAGATTGGCCGAGACTGTGTGTTATGTCCCATTTAAATAACTTGGTAACATCTAGAATCTACAGACTGGGCTAGAAAGAAATCAGCATCACTTCAAATAATTCCATGCACTTCCACTTGTAAGCATGGGTGGTGCTGTTGTTTTTGTTAGAATAATCCACTTTAAGCCTTTTGTTCACAGCAAACAACACAACGTAGAGGTAGAAAAGCTACAGCAACACGCCTGCACTGCATTAAAGCTCAAAACTCCACAATGGAAGGGGGAAAAATAAAACCTTTCAATTTGGTTTCAAAGCGAATTTGCCCCTGGGCCTGAACAACTCTCCCATTGTCAATGTCCCCTGAAGCTGCTCCACATGATGCAACATAACAGCCCATTATTAATCATATTGTTTGGACAAGTTGAAAGGAACCCATGTCCTGATAAAAAAAAAAAAACAACAAAAAAAAAAAAAAAAAAAAAAAAAAAAAAAAAAAGAGACTCTCAGTGGGATAACAGTAGCGGAAAAGCTTCCACCAGACGAGCATAAACACGACTGGAAGAGGGAACACCCAAACGTCTTTCAGTGCTTTTTTCAAAATGCTTTCATTAGCTCAGCCTCTTCAGGGAATCCTGGCTGCCGTTAGTTCATTTGTTCAACTGATGTTTGTTGAGAGAATGATACTGACCAATTGTGTTAGAAGTTGAAGGTGCAAGAGAGGGAGTTTTCTACATTTCTACAGAGCATGACACATAACCTTGTGGTTTGAGTTTTGTAAACCCCAACCCACCATTATCACAGATATTATGCCTGTAAATGTGAACTGGACTCGAATTACAATCCTATTATTATGAGTTGCAGTACAGTTGCTGCACAAACGATCACTACAACTAGTCCATATATCTCCTGTTCAACAGCTGCACTGCCTTCCTGTTAAACAGCACATTGAATTTAAAATCCTGCTTTTTTTTAATCAGACATGACATTATGAGCGTTGAAGTGAATAACACTGATTATCTCTTCATCATGGCACCTGTTAGTGAGTGGGATATATTAGGCAGCAAGTAAACATTTTGTCCTCAAAGTAGAAGCAGAAAGTAGAAATGGGCAAGTGTAAGGATTTGAGCAAATTTGACAAATTGTGATTAAGACGACTGGGTCAGAGCGTCTCCAAAAATGCAGCTCTTGCGGGCTGTTCCCGGTCTGCAGTGGTCATTATCCATCAACAATACTCCAAGGTCATTGGCAGCCGAGGTTAATTAATGGGCGTGAGGAGTGAAGGCTGGCCCGTGTGGTCCGATCCAACAGACAAGCTCCTGAAGCTCAAACTGCTGAAGAAGTTAATGCTGGAAATGCTCAACAGGTCAGAACTGTTTCAGCAGCAAAAGTGGGACCAACACAATATTAAGCAGGTGGTTATAATGTTATGCCTGATTGGTTTACATTATATATTTTTTACATTAACTGCTTACTGCAAAAAATGTGAAAACCCCTGGCACAGTCTACAAGTTAGCAAGCTTGTAACGCTCTGGGCATTTATTTATTTTTTACATAAAGGTTTGCTGTTGTAAAGTTTTGCACACCACAGGTTATGCGGGTAAAAAAAGAAAATATGCTAGCTTCTCATATCTGATGTGATGAAGGTAGTGTATGACATCTGAGTTAAAACAGCTAAAGCAGGAAGTCATGAGCAGGAGAGAATCCAAAAGCTTTCCAGAGGATATAAAAGTGAACACAGCTACATAACCAAAATGACTACCTGCAGGTGACCTTCTTCAGAACGAATAACTAAAGTACACCAAATATAAGAAAACATAATACTACCTACAAGTACACAAACAGAACCATCTATAAATAAATAAAACAAACATGGGTTTGCAGGTAGATTTCGGCATAAATCTGTTTGCTAAAGACTTCAGGAAAGCAGGTCAAAGTGTGAACCAACTGCTGACTTCTATTTAAAAGAGGAAAAGAGGAAACTACTTTCTGTTAACAACAGTGTTAGCCTCAGAACGAATGTCCTAATCATCAAAGTGTCCTAGAATACAGTGCAACACTGTTTCAGCTCCTATCAGTTACTCACACGTTAATCAGAAGGAGAACGTATATTTAATCTCGGAGGAATGCAGTTATTTTACCCAACAGTGCCTGAATAAAGACTTTAAATATGCAGTCACTGTTAAGCCCTTGGGAAAAGCCCCTAAGAAATAAATATTAATTGAAATTATTGTAACTTGCTCTGAAAAAAGCCGTCTGCCAAAAGGGACAAGGGACAATCCACAGCCTGGTGCGAGTAACACGTATTTAATGCATGATGTGGTGATTAATAACAGCCGACAAAAATGCATTAAAAATGGTGTAATGGACATCGAGCCGTGATTCATCACACTTACACCACACCAGCACTACAAGTTCAAGCTGTCACTGATGTTTAAAGTGCAAAACTGACAATGAATAATAATAGTTAATTTTAGCAAGTTATTTTATATACAGAGCTAAAAGTCTACCTGAATCACACATAGAGGGAAAGATGAGATGAGAGAAAGTGTCAAGGATGAAAAGTAAAAGTAAAATTCAATAAAAAAATACTAGGAAAATAGACAGAATTAATAAGAAAGAAAGAAAGAAAGAAAGCATTAATGACAGAATTAATAGACGAAAGAAAGAAAGAAAATATTAAAGATGAAAAGAAAAAGAAAGAATTAATGACAAAATTAATAAATGAAAGAAAGGAAGAAAGAAAGCAAGAAAGAAAGAAAGAAAGAAAGAAAGAAAGAAAGAAAGAAAGAAAGAAAGAAAGAAAGAAAGAAAGAAAGAAAGTGGATCTGTACCACATCATGAAATAAAGCTGTTGGTGTTAATGCTTTGTGCCATTTCTTTTTTAGTATATTTCCCATTTTAACATTTTCTTCTTCAGTGTGTGCTAAAATCATCTTGTCTCTGATGCAGATGGGATATAACCCTAGCTGGACATCCTGTTATTGACTAAATATTCTGATAACAGAGTTTATCCCTGCGACACACAGCATAATCCCACTGTATACTTCAGCAAAGCTCTGAACTTTAGCTGCTGTATCTCAAAGCTGATGGTAAAATGCTCTTTTATATTTAACAAGGTCAAGAAAGAGTTGGCATCCTTAAGAGGATTATAGACATATAAAGAGAGAGCTATCACTCTGAGGGAATGCTGAGGATTAGCGCTAAAGGCCAGAAAGAAACGTGTGTACTGTAGTGCTGCACAAAAAAGTTGAGAGTAAAACAGCACAATGTCATGGAGTTCCTTTTTTTTTTTTTTAAGTCCCAAACTGCTTACAGTTTATATGTTCACAAATTATTAACATACATTTTAGAGTGAATTTCACCGATTGATAGTTTAAATCATACTTGCCAATCAACCAACAGTTTTTTAAATGGATTCTGGTTAAAAACATAACCAGTACATAAAACTGTAAAAAAGTAATGATCTTAATTGCAAAATAAAAAATTTCTGAATCATGAAAATGTGCTAAATGAAATAAATATATATGTTTATTGAATTATTCATGAATTATTCATGAATACATATAATTATCATATTAATACATTTTACATAATTTATTTGAAATAAAATATAGCGCTCTCAATGCAGCAGCAGTCTCGCATGTAAAAACAAACAGCACACAGTATTAGTGATTTGCCCTCGTTTTTTAAATGGATACTGGTTAAAAACATAACCAGTACATAAAACTGTAAAAAAGTAATGATCTTAATTGCAAAATAAAAAATGTTCTGAATCATGAAAATGTGCTAAATGAAATAAATATATATGTTTATTGAATTATTCATGAATTATTCATGAATACATATAATTATCATATTAATACATTTTACATAATTTATTTGAAATAAAATATAGCGCTCTCAATGCAGCAGCAGTCTCGCATGTAAAAACAAACAGCACACAGTATTAGTGATTTGCCCTCTAGAGGCCTCTCTAGTAATGACAGTGTACCTTCTCGTCCACTCCAGCACAAACGCAACCCGGAAAAACTATCGGTATTGCTGTTTGCTCTTCAAAAACCGATGAATCGGTCGACCTCCAATTAATGTTTCCATAAAACCTTTTTTTATTATATATTTTATATCTGAAATGTTACAAATTCCATACTTTTTTTACGATCTATTTATTAAAATTTCATATTTGGATAGACTCCGAATCCAGACATGACACCTTCTAAAAAGATCTTGAATAAGTGTGCATCAATTGTTTATTTGTGTAAATATTATTTATATAAGTACATCATGGTGCTTCGGCCAGACCATTATAGTGTTACCAGGGGAGGAAGAGACAGGAAATCGGTGTAAATAATAAAACATCTCTAGGGAGGAAATCGCTGTTTCAGGTGTCAACCATGCAAGCCTTAAGTCAATTCCAATGAAGAAGCTGTACACTAGAAACATATGATGCCATGTTCATTCTCAGATGGCGATATAGATACACACAGAATCTGGCAAAGCCTTTAATGCACTTAAAAAAAATTATAATAATTAATACAAAAAAAAAAAAGTTCCATTACATCACATACAATCATTCCGTGAGGTCATGATCCATCTTGAAATGTAGCATTTTTCCATTTTAAAGCCATACTGCATACGGTCTTTGTCTTTTTACATATGAAAACTAACAGGAACATAGAAATCTGGAATTCTATCGAAACGAGATGTCTGGCTCATGAGACGAGGTCGCAGACGAGAATAAATCAAACAACAGTCAAGAACAACAGGTAATCAAAAAGCCCAAGTTCAGCAACGACCTTTCCAACAAGAGCACCCGTGTATGTATGTGTGTTTACTTTGGATTGATTCCTGACAAGACCTTGAGTTTAAGAAATGCACTATATGAATCAAAGGTTATCATTTTGTCAGCCAAACAAAAAAAAAAAGAAAGCTCTTATTCAGGTCATCATGTCAGGGTTAGCATTGCAATAAAAAACATCTTACCTAAAATGCATGAGTGCAATTATGGTAATGGATTTTCGTTTTAATCGAGAGTTATGTAAGTGTTGTATAATGTTAGCCATTACATGTAAAAGCTGAAACGATGCCCAACTCCTGCATGATCCTCCCGAGTAAAAGCTTCATCTGAATTACTCAGAACGTTTCAAATTGTCTGTTTTAAAAAAAAAAAAAAAAAAAAAAAGGCACAACATTTTATTATGTTAATGTTAAAAAAAATGTTTTTAGAAATCTGAGTCGACTGAGAAGGGTTTACTTTGTGGATTTGATATATTTTTTTTTTAGAATAAGTTTCCAGTTGAGTGATTTTGACATGAATGAGTCCCCCAATGTTCACAAAGCTCCAGGATCTTAGACTAGCCTGCAAAATGTCTGACTGACAGGAGTCGTATCCAAATGCAAATAGTTTTCTGACTTTACTCAGCAACTAAATTAACTTTTGCTATGGCCAGGGATTATCACATTGTTTGCTAATCCTATTCCAAATCTTTTAAGTTAATTTGTTAAAGTACTATCTACAAAGCTGCATTGGGACAATTTCCACTTACGCAAATAAAAATGAATGTAATTAAACTATTGAAGCTTAAAAAAACAGATAAAAAAAATGTGGATTATTAAAAAATAAAAAACATTTCCTTAATGTAGTGGTTGAAGCTCGATACCCAACATATTAGCCGTTTTCATTTAAATGTTTCATACAGGCGAATACAAATCCCAACAGTAACAAAAAAGCTTTTATTACTTTATCAATAACTCAAACTTTATTAAAATCGGAAAGAATTAAAAGATTTATACAGTGAGGTCAAACTTACATTACACCATATTTAAATTCTATGGTTTTGCTTATCATGGATTTACATTTGTTTGAAATAACCCTTCCCAGATTGCAAAACAGCAACAGTTGCTTTTCTAAGATAATTGTGCTAATGTATTTCCTCCTTGGTGTTGTGTTAACACACACCTGTTTAACAGTAAAATGCTAAAAACTTGGGCGTTTATAGAGATGGTCACAACCGCTGATGATCAGTTAATAGCAGGCATTTGATAAGCAGCACCTGGCTGCTACTTAGCCTCTTAATTTCTTTTTAACTACTACTGGAAGTAGTAATGGAGTACTTAGTTTTCACATAGGGCTTTTCCATTTTGGTTTGCTAATGCGGTTTTTAAAGACCTGATAAAGAACAGGTGATTTTTATTGTGCTCTGATACACTTTCCAAATGCTGTATATCTAAATTCATTAGTAGAAAAGTCAAGTATGCTAACTCATTAGCACCAGTTCTTAGACAGCACTATCACCTGTATGTTTACAAGCTATTTTCAGTGTTTGTTTTACACAAACTTGTTTTTAACTAGAAAAATCCTTTAAGCTGAAATTCATTAGTAAGGTTTACTTTTTATTAATATTGACATAACTAATGATAGAGAATGATGGCGAATAGAAATTGTAGTTTAAGGTTGAAAAAAAGTGCTTCAGAAGCCGTTTCTGCTTCGAAGGAGGAAAAAAAAAAAAAACACAGGTGCATATTTTTGCCTCCTGTCCTGAAGTAAATCTCCGGACACCATGATTTAGCCCTATGGTGCTGGTATTTTCTTAGTCCTAAACTTCAAATTCAACTGCATGCTAACAGAGTGTCTTTCAAAACAGCTGTACACACGTACTGCTCATATCTACACAACCTTGTACTGCTGAATCAAATTTTCCCTTCTGTGATGGTTATAATTTACAACTATACAGATATCAAAAACACAGAGGCCATTTTATAAGGATCAAATGCTAGTTCTGTTTTGCTAGCCACAGAGCCATCTGTGTTTTTCTTTTATTCACAGTGATACACATGGAAAAGATTTTACATTTACGTTTATGATATTTGGCAGATCCAAAGCAGTTAAGAGTAAACGGCTTTGCTTAAGGATCCACAGGAAGCTGGTCAGTGATGGGATTTGAACTCAGAAGTTAAGATACTGTTCACCAACTTCCCAAAATTTTCCTACAATTAGCATGTTAGCCAGCTAAGCAGTTATCAACAACTAGACTCCTGTGGACTGCGAGGTGTTTCATGGGGGCTGTGAAGTCTTTCTCCTTCGTCTCAGTCAGAAATCGTTCAATTTGACACCCTGTGCACTGTCAGCATCAAGTGCATAAATATAGCATCAAAAATAGCCACAGAATGAAAGATGGTGTGGTAACATGAGAAACAGAAGCTGTGAGATATTTCGTTAGCAGCCATCAACTTCGATGTGGGTGTAATAAGCATGAGTCCATTTCACTGTAAGAACATTTGAATAGTAAATAAGCCCTTTTTGCATTTGACAATTATTCACTAGCAATCAAAGCAGTTGCTCGCTAAGCAACAAAAGCTTAGCAACAACAAAACTGACTCGAGAAATGGCTGCTGTTCTTCCTCAACAGTCAACATTTGATGTAGACCAGCCTATAAAATGTTATTAATTAAATATTAGCCTAAACACTTGGTCCTTGTTATGTCAACATTTCTCCACAGACACATGAGGCATGTTCAATGACCGGATTGTTCTTGTTGTGCGCCTACATGTGCTAAAATGTTCGTGAACTGGTCTTTTTAAACTAATTAAAACATTAAAACTGGGTTAAAACTTTCAAGAGAATCGATTTTCTTTAGCCTCATGATAACTGACATAGTTTAGAAAAATATATACATGTATTTAATTTACGTGATTTACACACATCATCCTCGTAAATCTACATACATGCAAGTATACAAGGATGATGTGTGTAAATCACGTGAATGTGTGAGTGTGTGTACACTTTATCTGTTTGTTTTTTTCCCTTGAAGAATTGTTCCAGACCTTTGGTTCATTACATAAAAACATAAAGCTGCTTCACCACTATTTTTAACTTTTATCCATGGAATGTTGAAGCCTCACGCTACATGATCTTAAGACACAAATATTGCCTTTAGAAACCAGAAAAATACTTTTGCCAGATCTCAAATCTCCAACCAATTCTCTTTAGCTAAAAACAATCTGTTGTATTGGTCCTTAAGTAATAAAAGTTTTTATTTCATTTTTTTCAAAGAATGGTCAAATGAATGATCCTGGAGCCAAAGTGAAGTTTCAGATACACATAGGTGACCCCTGGCTTCTTTGCATACCGGCTGCTTTTACTGTTGATTGTCTGCAGGAAACGTCTGCCCAGTACTCTTCTCGGAAACCATTCAATAGCAGTGCATTGTTTTAATGTTCAACGCGGTGACCACAGAGTGTCTCAATGCAAATTCCCCAAAATATAAAAATAAATAAAGAACCCATTACAAACATCACAAGTATTGCATTTCCCATAAAGCAATAACGTAACCAATAATAGACTATGACTGTCTGGCTATGATAAAGCTATTTGTTGACTCTTGAGGAAGTAGATGTGCTATTCTATGAGTTGAGAGGGCAAACACAGTCAACTCACCACAATAGTATTGGAACAGCATAAGAGAAAGTTCCCAAAAACCAATCACTCATCAACATTGTTCCCAATGACCAGTCACTTATTACCCCTGTTCCCAATAACTAATCACTGATTACCTTTAACACCCTGGTTCCCAAAAACCAATCAAAATTACCAATGACCAATCAACACCATTGTTTCTAACAACCAACTAGTTCCTAACTAACAACTTCCTGAGTGTCTATTTCCTGCTCAGTACCACTGTTTCTCTTAACATCTTTAAAAAAAAAAAAAATAAAAAAAAAAAAATAAAACTTGTTCATGTAACATGGTTGGGTATGCAAATGAATGGATAATGAATATGCAAATGAACCAATGACTTCATCAGGGAACTAGTAATAAAGAATGCATTATGTACTTTCTCTTTGTTTACGCCTAAGCAATTAAAAAGGTTTAAACATTACCTACAATGAACATGTACAACAAAATAAATAAATCCAAACATTGATAGACAAATATATTGCTGTTTGCTTCAGTAACGCCTGAAAAGTGCATCACCGACAAAAACAAACAGGGAAAAGCGTCTGTGTTTTACTTCCACTGCTACGGTCTAAAGATACAGCGAGTGTGATAGAGGGACTCATCAAACATCTGGGTGACCTCATCAATCACCTCTGTTCCATTCCCATCTAAACCTCGCTTCTCGAAAAAGGTCACAAACTCGACCCCATCTCTCGTCTCCCATCTCCCATGACCTACAGCCTGAGTGGGGCTCAAAGCTAAGAGCTTCTGCAGCTCGACAAACACTCCTGAGAGACGGCGGCTTCCTGTGAGCCCCAGCTCTGTGTGACTCGGAGAGTCTGAGCGTAATATTGGATATCTTTTATCTGTGAGATGATCATGCAGTGATGTCTGTGCAAAGAGGAAAAAAAATTCCCTTTTTTGCATTACAGCCTAAAGAAACCGAAATAAAACTGTGTTTTAGGGAAAGAAAAAAAAAGAGGCAGCTGTAAATGCTATCTTTTCAATTGTGCACAGAAAATGAGGAATTAAAACCAAGAAAAAAGAAGGTAGCACTAAAATCTGGTGTTGATATTAGAAAACTGGAAGTTTACCACACTGAGCATTTGCTTTTCGTTTTCTGCTGTTGTTTCATTGGATTTCAAAACCAACAAAAACTAAAAAGTATGAGAGAAAGAAAGAAGAGGTCTAGCGGCTACATCCATACTCGCACGCCATCAAATAACACATCTTACACCATGTAACCAAACCCTTACATCACCTCTATCTAATTCATAGATGTGTGTTTATGGCAGTATTTGCATATGCATAATTCTTTACCATTTTCTGTTCCTTTTGTTTTCACTATTGTTCATTAACATCACTTTATATTCAGTTTTGGCAACACCAGTCATGCCTATAATGCATAACTGTAAGAGAGAACAATCGAGACAGAAGGATACAAAGAAAGAGAGAGAGCAATAGAGACGAGAGGAGAGAGAGAAAAAGAGGGGGAGGGAGAGACAGAGAAAGAGAAAATGCATTAGAGACAGAAGGAGAGTGAGAAAAAGAGAATGATGAGAGAGAGCTATAGAGATCGAAAGAGAGAGATAACAAGGAGGGGGAGGAGGGAAAGAGAGTGAGCGCAATAGAGAGAGAGAAAAAGAGGGAACACAATATAGACACAAGGAGAAAAAGAGAGAGTGGGAAAGCAATAGAACCCGTAGGGGAGGGGGAGAGAGAGAGAAAGAGAGAGAGAGAGAGAGATGAGTTGATAAATGAGTCAAATGTTTCCAGTTGCTCGAACACAAGTGATAACATGAACTTAGTTGAGGTTCATCCAAAGGTCTTTCCACAATATAAAACATAACACTAACATTACATTTTTAAAGTTTATCTGTAAATAACAGCAGGCCTTGATATGTTATATAACCAAAACATGTCTAGACATGCCTCTCTATTGAGAGAAACAAAAACCCTGTGCCATACGTTAACACAAAAACTACATTAAATATCCACACAATTTATTTCTGGTCTAAATACAGAAAGCAAAACCCTGACAAAATGTTCTTACCTTGGAAATTCCTCTTGCGACTCTTCTTTAAGACGGAGTGAGATACGCACCGTTCACAATTCGAATGAGCAGACTGTAAGCAAGATCGAAAGCATACGTCACGCTGGGAATGACCACCCTGACGGCCGACTTAGAGCTTTAAAGTGATTATAGACGAATCCTCTTTGCATGCGAGGCATACAGCGAGTGCGCAGACTCCCTCCACAGCAAAAAGCGAAGAGAAAATACAAGCTGGTTTATTTATAATGATGAGTCCTAGTTGCCAAGCTTTGGGAAATCTAACAGGCTATGGGGCACAGTAGTGAGGGCTAACATGAGTCTCTGTGTCACTATTTAACTGAGTCAGGAATACTGAAGAGGTCATGACCGTTAATATATTGAGATTTATTTTAGAGAAAACTAAAATCTGTATCAGGGTTTAATCTGAATTGGATGTAAAGGGTTTTAATCGTGGGACTATAACAAATCTCTACAAAGATAATGTTTTTTTTATTAATTTTTTTTCCCCCTGTATATAATAATGTAATGGAATAATGGAAATATATTATTTTACTTTTATGGTTTTGAGAGATGCATGTTTCTTTTGTTTATATAAGAACAGTCTAAGTCATTAAACACATGAAGCTTTACCTTGACCAAATAAATATTTGAATGTACAGATGTTAAACTTTATTTTCCACAACAAAAATTCTCTCTTAGCATAAATAACAGCTTTACACACTCTTGGAATCGTGACAATTAGTTTCTCCAAACATTCAGTCGAAATATGCCGTGCCTTATCACAGTTCTACAGCAGGCCACTCAAGATCTTCCACTTCAACCCATGTAAAGCATATCTTCATGGAACTTGCTTTTGTGACGTTGAAACAGATTTGAGTCTCCTAGTTTAAGTGAAGGGAAAACGTCATGCTTCTGCATCCACAGCTTTGTTGTAACCGAAGATGGCTGGAAAATCCATTTCTGCACATGCCCATTGCCATTTCTGCAATTTGTCAACTTTCCTTCGGCTTCTCCCATTAGGGGTCGCCACAGCGGATCATCCGCATGTTTGATTTTGCACGTTTTTATGATGGATGCCCTTCCTAACGCAACCCTCCCCATTTATCAGGGCTTGGGACCGGAACTAAGAGTGGCTGGGGTTGGTTCCCTGACCGGGGATCAAACCCAGGCCGCAGAGGTGAGAGCGCCGCATCCTAACCACTAGACCACCAGGGAACCTTCTGCAATTTGTCAACTATAATGTGTAATTTAGAGTCACTTTATTACAATTTTCCATTTTTTAATTTAATTAAATAATCAGAAAATATTATTTTTAGGTGCAATCAATTTGTAGATAGATTTTTGTTTGAATCTTATTTTGTATTTAACATTCTTTAAGTACAAACTGCACTTTGGTATAAGCATTTCAGAATGAATGTCAAAGCTTTACTATCATGGCCATACTACTTCCCCATTCTGTCTGTGGAAACTGACACTTCCGATTGAGACCTATTGTGAAAGTCCAGCTAATAACATCAGAATAATCACTTGCTCGCGAAAACCATGTGAACCTTTACTGAGTTTAAAGAAGGCTGAAAAGGAACAGTGTCTCAGCTCTGGGCTACAATGTCCTCTCTTATTTAGATCACCGGTTAGGAGGGAGAAGAGAAAAGTGAGGGGAAACTATTTCCAAACTGGGCCAACAAAGTCACATAAAGGCGGTCAGCGGAAAGAAATTCGACCTACTGTTCAGGCAGGTCACTGCACCACTGCACCAACAACCAGTAAAACATCAGGGCATCAACAAACGAACAGTAACACCGTAATCACGTTCGCCTGGTAATTTGTTCATGGTCTTACTGAGCGTTCCATCACAAACAGAAACCTTCATGTGTTTACCTCAGTAGACTTAAAAAGAGTGAATCAAAGAAGGTGACAATTCAAATTCGAACTGAATTTAATCTGAGGTATATAATCTTTAATCTGAGGTACATAACTTTCATTTTAGGTACATAATCTTTAATCTGAGGTACATAATCTTTTCAATCTGTTATATGAAAGAATAGTATTCATGTAACCCTTTTTCATCTAACTTTTTCTTTATTAGAACCGGTTTATGTGTTCTGAGAATGTCTATGGCTCGCGATGCTACACAATTTTCTTGAAAATAATTGCCAGGAGGTTGAAAACATACATTTTGAGATTTTGAGAATCGACCTCAATATGTTTGTGATTAATTGTTATTAAATGAAACACTGAATGATTACTGAATCTTCATTGGATGAGGTTTAGCTGTGATAGAAATGGGAAAAAAATAATAATGTGCAATAATTCACCAAAGTCTAAAACTATCCAACCAAATAAATTGTAGACAATGGTCAAATTGTACATTGTCAAAACCCTAGTCATGTCGATTCCCAATTACAGAAACACTTAATGGGAATACACACTGCATAGGACTTGTTTTGTGAAATCAATCTTTGTAAAATTTTTTGTCCTAAACATATATAAAACTTTTTGTAGGTTGGACACTGTCTGAGGTAACGCAAGATAATCACCAGAGGATCATAACAACCTAAAGAGGCATGCACTGATGATCAGATGTGACGATGTTGTATGAGGAAATCTGCAGTGATTATCCATGAATCACACAGGATAAATGATTGCTATATAAACCACAGAAATGGAAGTGTCTTCACAATGTGCTCACTGCAGCACATACAACACGCACCTCTTTTTAATACAAATAGCCAGTTCTTTATTATAAGCATTTGTCATAACAAACTTTTGTCACTAATGTCAATAACATACAAATTTCCAAAAAATTTGTTCCCTACTTCAAATTATGAAACTAATCCTGCCCAAATAGGGTTTCTCACCAAAACCAGTCACCATTCCGTTTGACCGAGCATCTCATTCGCATTATTTGGTGTGTTCAAGAAATACTCTTGACCTGCCCACAAGAATGATTTAGGGCATGTTAAATGTGACATGACCCAACACATGCTTCAATTCCAGTCCTCACCAGGTAGTTTTTGGCATTGTTCTTAAGATCTTAATAACTCTGTACAACTGGATGAACTGGTCTAGACAGGTACAGTGACATTAGTTTCAAATAAGATCACCAGTGATGCTGTAACTTGTTCCGTCACCGATTTCCAAAACGCAATTCTAATAATATTGTAAATTGTAAGTAAAATTTTTGGAACGAATTTCCTACCTGCACACTCTGGTCACGTCATACGTTTTATACTATACTGTATATATCAAAGTTGCATCACAATAAGTCATAATAAGCCAATTTCATGCAAATGTCTTTAGACTTCTGGCCTAGAAGTCATCTGGTTGAGTTATAATTGATAAAACAAAAGAAAAGGACAAAGATTGGCTAAGCAGTATGGCAAATATACAACAGCCTACAAAAGCAAAGGTGTTGAAGGCACTTAGCTAAATTATTTTAAAGTAAATGCTAAACTAAAAACACTGTTTCTGCCTACATTACGCTTTAAATTATAATTTATTTTAAAAACCTAAACTACAATACAAAAATGGAACAAAAATGGAACAAAAGTAAATAATCAACTATATTTTCCTCCACGGAGTAACACTAGACTTCGCTGTTGTGAATGCTAGGATAATTCCTGAAAGTGTATTTACATACAATATACCAGAAGAACTAGAAATTAGTCATAGCTTTCACTTTCACGCCAATGATACTGTCAACTCAATCATAATTGTCGCCTCATAGATCACTATTTGGTCTAGACATAATATTTTCGCATCGGATTTTCCCTTTTGTAGCTCACGTTTTTGCCATGAAATACCTCAGATGCTGAAATGGCATTAAAATCTCTACTACAACTACTCTCCATTAGATTTCTCAATAATGAGACGTTTTTAAGAGTTGAACCCTGACTGACTTTTATCCCTTTATTTTAGAGTTAGCTGAAATTTACTCCAAAACGTCGCTGGAAGTGTGCCAACAAGACCGACGTGGCACACAACTACTGTCTCACAGGATTATCAAAAATACAACCTTAAACAACAAATTAGCAACTGAACCATTTAACATACCACAAACATTTGAATATAAATATATATAATTTGTTTCAGGGTGGAGTTTGGTTTTTTCCTCAACATCTATTTATACCAAAATTGAAAAGCTAAATCCATTCACAGTTTACTGAAAGACCCATTTAAACTCCATAAAATACACTTTATTCTGTGACTCGGTAAACAGTTTGAAGCATTATATTCTTAAAAACAATATGTTAAGCACAAAAGACCAATAAAAGCAATAGAAGGGCAACAGCAAGAAAGCTGTAATGGATTCTAAACATTTTAACACAGCTGTCACGTGTTTTTCTTCATTCATTTTTATAGTATGTAAAAATTAAAAATACATAAAAAAGTTGAAATTTTAGCATCAGGTAAATAGCATTATTTTTATAAAATTTATATTCTGGTTGTAAAGTGAATTTAATGTAAATCTTAATGTTGATTCATATGATGAATGAATGAATCATTATGCTCAATTGTCAATGTTAAAATTTTATATTACATAATTTTGTCCTCACGTCTATTGATATATCGACAGTGAAGTTGATTCACAAAAGATTATGATGTCAGTTCATATACTAACAGTTAATACACAGAAGAAATATTAAAATATAGTGCGTCAATAAATATAGATTGTGTTGTCCATTCGTATATTGCAGTAATGGACTGTGCATTTGACACCTAGGCTTTCAGTGGGGTCCTGCCTGAATCAATCAATTCATAAATGTGATGTCACGGCTATAGAAAGCATCAATATTACACAGAAAGATTGTAGAAGAGAGCGTTGCATCACAGACAGGCATCTCATACAGTGGGAATGAATTCCATCACATTAAAGTAGAAACCCCAATGATCACAATTCAACAATTCTCTTTTCACTGCAGCCACAACTGCACTGCACATCATCTCTAGCAGAAGCATCACAATATTTACCTCGTGCATTTTTTTCAGTGCAATGCGATTTTCCTGGGAAAAAAGTCCAAATTGTGTGTTTGACAAATTCTACCCGGAAAAAAACACAAAAGTATAAATGGTTCATAAAAACTCAACAGCTCTTCGAACTGTTCTGGCTGAACTCTTCTCACGATGTCCAGCTTTTTATGAAAGGTCCGTTTTGTAAATGTGATTTAAAAGTACATCTGAAATCCAATTAATTTCTACTGATTGAATAGAAACTCCAGTATAAACAGACAATCTTTAAATCAGCGCCTCAGAATGAAGAGAATAGACTATTGGGAATTAATGAATACGAAATCATTGTTAAATAGATATTATAACATAGTCCAGTGATCCTGATAGTGTTTAGGTCAGAAGGAACAGTCTTACTCGCCCACCACTAAGATTGTGTGTGTGTGTGTGTGTATATTCATATATTGGTGGTGTGTCAACTCATATATAGATCTTGTGTCTTTTCATATATCATAGTGTGTCTGCTCATATATTGTTAGTGTGTAATCATATACTGATAGTATGTCAAGTTATCTACTGATAGTTTACATGTTCATATATTAATAGTGAGTCATGCAGTTAACTACATGCGCAAAAGTTTTGGCACCTATATTCCGGCATTCTGCTTACCCTGAAACACACACACACACACACACACACACACACACACACACACCTGTCCACGCAGTTAGTAAACACAAACACTGAGCAAAATGCTTTAGACATGCCAGTGTGTTTGTTTCATTCATTTAGACCTGTGGGTAATTTTACCATTTCATCTTCCTCCTCGTCGACTTCATGCTCTTTATCTTTATTCCTCATTCTGTCTTCTGTGCTGTCGTTCTCGGATTCCTGCTTCCCCTTTTGCTCGTGTAATGTCAGTAAAGCTCCACAACGCCGGGGCTCCACATGCTCCGGGTCGGATTCGGGATCTTCTGAATTGCAGCATAAATCCGCCTCGGACACGGTCTCGGTGTCGGTGTCGGAATCGGTACTGGATGAAGTTCGGATCCCAGATCTTTCAGCCTGCTCTCGCTCCATTGCGATAAAAAAAACAACCCCGAGAAGTTGTCCAGGCTTAAATATTACTCCTTGTCCCTCAGAACCATGGTGCTAAAGTTTTCCTGGAGCACCTTCTGAGATTTGAGGTCAGGAAGCTCCGCTCAGAAGCTCCAACGCGCTCCATCCATTATGTTGCTTATAAAAATGCCAAACGCGGGTATAGGTAGAATGTAAACCCCGCCCATTGTTGTTGTAGACACGCCCCTTCTTCCTTATTTGGACGCTTTGATGACCTTTGTTCGTTTTAAATGCTTACACAGTGACAATCAATAAGTGTGTCACTACTAAGATCAAATATTGATCTCTTTTGTTTTTTTAGGGTAAAAAAAATACTTAACCAGGTCAAAAACTTTGCCTAATAATACTTTTCATATAAGCATATGATTAACTGCTTAATCCTTTCCTATCATAATGTGTGATGGGTCTATTTATTTGTTTGTTTGTTTATTGATACAAAATAGCACATATCTTGTATCAACTAATATAAACACCAATCTTCATTGGTTAGCAGGTCCAATTTTTTCAAAGTTTTACGATAAATAATTGTAGATTTTTGAGAAGCCATGTGCAACAGAACCAGACACCAGGGGCTGATTTCTTTCTAGCCCAGACTATAGATTTATCAGTGACAGTAATATCAGGTTATTACACTGAGTGACTCTTAAATATGCTCTTGATTTGAGCTGATCAGTTCAAACCCATAGCTGTAACAAGTGATTGAGAAAGTATATTTGAAATGCTGTTGGGGGTGTAATAGGTACAAAGGTAAATTATTTATTCTATCGTCCATTATTTCCAAATCTGACTGACAAAGCACATATTGTTCAATCAATGTAAAATTGACACAGATGACAAAACCAGAGTAAAAAAAAAGGCCTGAAGCCAGTAGTGCACAAAATAAATTGCATTTATGGCTCATAAAGTTGCCGGTTTGCTTTTATGGTTCTGTATTGCATCATTTGAATTGTGTCCTACTGATATAATGTGTTTCTGAACATTTAAATACAATGTCTTGTTTTGGTACCAACCTCTCACCGAATGTAATATCTAGACAAGGAAACAATATTAAAATATTTAAAGAGCTCTCACGGCATGACGAGATAATATTCAGGTTAGTTTATAGAATCCAGAAAGCCAGAACACAGCCTAATGTATGATGTGTGAACAAAAATCGCAGGTCCCATGTGCCCCAGAGGCACAAAGCTCTTCATTCTGGATCCTTATCTCCAGTTGGATGTGTCGTCTCCAGAGAATTAGACGGTCAGTATTTTTCGCTGCAGGACCGTGAGAAAGTCAGACATTTACAATTTACTGTACATTTCCAGACATGTTTGGTAACTCAATTAATTTCAGAAATGAGGTCTTCAAACACTTAAGAACTGTTGCATGTATAAATGGGTGTAAATGTTTTTTTTCTTTCTCCCAGTTGATAAAATGTGTTAATTGCGTGCATGAGAAATATAGCAATGATGTATGACATAACGTAATGCTGTGGGAAGTTGGGACAGAAATCTGATGCAATAAACCTGCTGAAATGATTAGTTGTTATGGTTAGTTGTGCTGATACACTGTACCACCCACTTCCCTTTTCCACTGAAAGTAATGGATTGAACAGATGGAACTATTTAGAGATCGTTGAACGCCACCTGCTGTCAAAGTTTCTCAGAATAGTTAAGAGGAAAATCACAAAACCACAATCACACCACCAAAAAAATGAACAATAAACAATAGGGGTTTCAAATCTAAAATCTTAACAAACAAAAAAATTGTGATTAATTATATGCATCTCTGTATATTTGTAGAAATGCAGATTTTTTTTTTTGAATGGTTTCCTACTATTAACAGGCATCATTATGTATTTCTGTATATTTGTAAAAATGCAGATTTATTTATTAAAAAATTCATATTTATAATATAAATCCATGCTTCATTAGCTTTCTTAATTTTTAGGGGGCATTAAAACATTTATTTAGGAGAAGATACAATTATTTTTGGAATAGTTAACAGCTTTCTACTTCTTCGAATCCCTAAGCAACCTGAAAATGCTTTTCAATCTCTATACTCAAATACAAAAACCAGAAAGCAAGGGGGATAAAATAAACAATGAGGAATATCAAAGAATCCTGTGGAATAATAGATTTGAATGATTGAATGTATTAATTCAGTAGCATTAAAATATCCATGAAGTTGATCCAGGAACCAACAAGATTTTGAACCGAACGTCTATTAAAAACTAGTTCCTAGAATACGATATTATTCTCTGCTCTTGTATACTCAGTCCTAGAAAAAGAATTCCTTGGTGGTTCTTTAAATGATTAGTAACGTCCTCCAATCCTATTGTATGGGTTTGAATAGAATCCTCAAGGATTTTCCAGAAGGACATCATCAGACTTGGTTCAACCATTGTTTGATAGCATAGAATCAAAAACATCATGTTATTGACGTGTTCGTTTAAAAAGAAACTTGTTTAAGTATGGATTCTTGGCCCACGTGTTGTATGTCATTTAGAGTCTTTTAATAGCAAAAAAAAAAAAAGCTTAAAATTTGTGTATCTTCACACAGACGTGTTCTTGAGAAGAAGATGAGCAACAGGCGCCTCTTGAGGGTGCTATAGTACAACTTTCTGTTTTATCTTAACTATCAAAACATGTTCCTCAAGCTAATGTGGGAGGTGGGAGCTCAGTGGTTAAGGCTTTGGATTGGAAGGTCACAAGTTCAAATCCCATCACCACCAAGCTGCCACTGCTGGGCCCTTGAGCAAGGCCCTTAACCCTCCCCCTGTTTAGAGTGAATGAGGGTGTCTGCCATGTGTAATATACTCATCCTAATTTTCTTTACTTGTTCAAAACATTTACATTTGAGCTATAATAAACTATGTGACCTTTTGTCCCATATGTGTATGTAGTTTTTGTACATGTATTAGGTTTGCAGGGACACGGTGCAAAATACACAACAGGCGTAATACAATGTAATGCAACATATTAAACATTGAGCAGTATACAAAAGTATATATCAATAGAGAAAATTATTTTGTTTTGTATATAACAACTATATTTGATTGTACATTGTACATAGTGATTGAGTCTATTGATAATAAAATAGTTTTTTAAAGAATATAACACTAATACACTATTGTTTTTGTAGGGATTTATTATTATTATTATTATTATTATTATTATTATTATTATTATTATTATTATTATTATTATTATTATTATTATGACACTTGAAACTTGGCCAGATGTTAGAGCTCAATTTGGGGAGAGGTTGAACATTTTTCCCTAATTGAACAATAGGGGGCGCTACAGTCCAAAGAAAATCATACATTTTTGGCCATAGCTTGTACAGCGTTTGTTGTAGACTCAAATGTTTTATATTTTTGAAATCCTTGGGTCAAACCGAAAAAGTTTGCTATGAAGGAAGTTATGTCCAAAACCTACTTTTGCGAACTAGTCCTATTTGAGTATCATTTGCGTATCTCCAAAAAAAAAAAACATGGCCAGTGAATTTGGAGCACCTATTACACAAGGTTATTCAGTGGACATGTTCGACTCATGGCCCTAAAGGTCTCTTAGAATTTTGAAATATATAAATGTATAAATGTTGATTAAGTTGATTAGGAAACAATGTCTGTTATGTCGAGAGTACGAGAAAATTAAGTCATGATCATGACATAATTTTCTCGTGATCTGGACATAAACATTGTTTCATAAGAGCATGATCTAGATTCACCGTCATCGCAGAATCATCGCTAATAACCATAACAATTTGTGGCAGCGGGAAAACAAGGAAGAAAAATCTATTCTAGGCCTCTTAGGATTCAGTACACACTTCTGTTACACCGGAATCGATACATAGACCAAAATTACCGGGTTGCCCTAAAGGATTTAAGTGTAAAGGAAAGAAGAAAATCAGCAACTTTAAATAATACTGTAAACATATTAATACCCAAAAATGTGTCGTTTTTGATCATTTTATTACTTAAATTTTTTATATAGAATTGCTGCAGTAATAGATGCAAGACTATGTTTGGGAAAGATATTTCCCTTATGGGACACCATACTAAATTTACCACATTCAAAATAATTAAATCTGACAGTCACTGTTTACTAGAGAAACATACAGATGTGTATTGTAGCCTTTAATTGAAAGAAGAAATGTCATTGTAAGTACAAATATGTCAACATACTATTAAACTAATATTTTTTAAACCAAAGTTGGGAAAGTGAGATTTGACCTCATGGCTTGTCTTCAATCTTCTTAGGTTCTGTAACATCACCCCATTGCTACGCTTCCTCCACTGGCTTCTGTAGCTTTTACATCTGATCTGAAACACTGAAGCTCACCTACAAAACAGAAAGGCAAATCTCTACCTCAAAGAACTAATTACACCCTGCAATGCTTTGACCCTCAGCCACTGTTTGACTGGTCCTACTTTCTCTCAGGGTACGACGAAGGCATGCTTCCAGAGTGTTCTCTATTCTCGTAACTAGGTGGTGGAACGAACTTCTAATTGTGCAAAAATGTTACTAGCAGCCTGCAAAGGAACATCTAAAGGCCTAGCTATTCAAGAGGCTTTTAATCTAGAACTTTTCCTTAAGAGGGTCTGTAAATGCAAACGCTGTAAATGTAGGGTGGGAAAAAAATAAATAAGAATTTGTATTTGAATTCCTATTATAAATGTAGTAGGAGTAGCAAGTGCTCTTGTATGAAACAAATCAATGACAGGGGAAATCTTTTTTTCAATCGCAGCACGATGACCTAAAGTCTTCTATTCCACATCACACATGATTCTATTGCTCTTTTTCTTTTTTTCTTTTTTTTTGAGCACCTGAGAAACATGTCAGAAACCACAGCATGTGGGTATGTTTGTGTGAGTCAAACTTCACAGCTTTACCTCAGTTACAAGGTGCTGGAATGTAAGGCTCTTTCCGAAAATAGTAAATGAAATAAAGAAAACTAAACAGTAAAGTAGCTTGTGCTTGAATATGGTTATAGATTTTCTTTTAAATAATATTACCTTTTATTTTATTATATTTTTTTTTTACACAACTAGATCGCATGTATACAGTCTACTTAACTGGCTGTAATAGAGAAACAAGAAAAAGAAGAGGAAGAAGAAGAAGAAAAGAGAAGAGAGAGAAAGATAAAGAGAAAGAGAGAGAGGCAGAGGGGAAAAGTAGAGAGCGAAAGAGAAAGAGAGACAGAAAGTACCAGAAAAGAAAGAGAACATCGGGTGAAAGAGCAAATGTTTTCAGCTGCTTAAGCACTAGTGCTAACATGAACTGGACAGAGTTTGAAATCTGACGCCTGCTTTGTATTTCCTTTCCTTTTCCCTGAAACATAGAAGTCTCCACAGCTGTACTTAAAGTACTTTGTGTGTGTGTGTGTGTGTGTGTGTGTGTGTGTGTGTGTGTGTGTGTGTGTGTGTGTGTGTGTGTGTGTGTAACCAAAGTTGCACTTGTATCTCTAAGCTCTAAACCAAACGCCCAACATTAATGTTACGCGAATCCTCTCTCGCCCCTTCTCTAGAATCAAATAAAGATTTACTGATTCAGTGCCTTTTGCTCAAAAGAACGTGCTCATCCAAACAACCATCAAAAAGGTGCATCAAAGCATACGCAACCCACACACTCTTATCATCCTCTAGATCTTCACACTGCTCTGGCAACGTATCACAGGTGACAAAAAAAACACATCAGCCACTGATCAGAGCATTGATAAGTGAGGTGGGGGAATTTACACAGAACTGAATCACTTACAGTTAGCATTTCCCTTTTGTTTTTTGTTTGTTTTTTTCTTTCTTTTTTTGAAGTGCAGTATTCGTGTAACAGTTGGGGCCATTAACTAATTCTTAACTGTACGTGAGTTAGTCACAAATCCTTTTCTTGAACGAAAAACTATGATCTTATCACATTTTCTTTTAAGAAAAGGATTTGTGACTAACGCACGTTATACGGAATGTGGTGCTCATTCGCTCATGTCATAAATATAAACGTATGTGACCGTAGTAATCATTTGAAACACGTGAGGCAACTGAATCAGACTTTAATGAACATTATACTAGCATATTTTGCTTCTCATAAATGTCTCGGTTAAGTGCGAGTGTTGATATTTTTTTTCTAAATTAGGGTTTTGAAGTGTGAAAATGTTCCTTCCTGTGTGTGTGTGTGTGTGTGTGTGTGTGTGTTCATGTAAGTGTATGTTGCATTGCATGCGAAAAAGAGAGAGAGAGAGAGAGAGAGAGAGAGAGAGAGAGAGAGAGAGAGAGAGAGAGAGAAAGAGCAACAGAGCGTGAGTAAAAAAGAGGCCATCTGAAAGGGTCAAAAAATGATAAAGGATCACAAAAAAAAGTTCAGCATGTACATTTTCTGTATCCGTAATCAAGAGGATCATTATCTGTTCAGCTGTTAGAGGATTCAAAACCTAACCTTTAAATCTATGACCTAAGATATGATTCTGGGACAGGATTTCTGATCGACTTCAAATCCCAAACTCCAAGTGGCGGCATAAAGAAGGGCCTCAACCCCTTAACTTCTCAGCAGTCGATTATATAAACTGTTATGAATATAGTTTGATTTAGATCATTGTCTGGTGAATTACGTACATGTGGTCACCATAGTCATCTCTGTTATGACTTTATCCGGTATTTTATTTGTGTAAAGGACATGAGGTGGGAGTACACACAGTTTGACAGTATTAGCACATGAAATAATCCAGTTCCTGGCAAGCGTTTATGAGAAGGATGGAGGAAACTGAGGAACTTAGATAACCCTTATTGAACATGCACAGAATTTACAAGCAGGCAATAATCTGAGGTCAGGATCATGGCAGGGGGTTTTGATGTGGTATAGTGTATTGAGCAATCAAGCACGAAGCATTTCTGTCTTGTGTTTTACATAGTCTTCAGATCCAGAGTGATCCTGCTTGCACCAGGAATTTCAGGTAGTTACCCACTCATACAGAAACTCCATCATTTATCATCTATCTATCATTTGGGGGTTCAGAAGGTTCAAACCAATAGAGGATGTTTAAAAGTGTTATATTTTAACTTCATCTACCTCCCCCAAGGTCAAATCTAAAAATAACCAGAGAGTCATTGACTATGACTAGCACGTTTAAGGAAGTGAAACTTCCGCCAACCCCGCGTGTCAGTCCTAATAGGCTTTATAAACGCTCACAGTGTTTCCAGGAGCTCATTGCCCTCAGAGTGCATAGTCGGATACCTAGGGTTGATTAATGCGCATGCGCAGAACGTTTTGCACGCAACGCAGAAATGTGCGCCAGTGCAAACCAGAAAGCGGGGAAGCAGTTAGTCATGAGTTAGAAGAAAAAAAATATATAGTAATTTGGTTTGGAAAAAGTAGAAAGGAACACGTTAATGTCCTTCAGCTTTGTTTGGAGGGTTTTTTTATGCGGAGTTTCCCCTTTCAGAGATGCAAAGCTTCTTTTATTCTGGTGCGCAATCATTCCTAGATGACTTAGATCACTTAATTATAATTTTATCCTACAATTTGCAGTATTTAGTTTTTTTTGTACTAATTTGTATTTATTTCTTCTTCCTTTAGGGTTGCTTATGGGATTCATCTTGACAACACGGACGATTTCCGACGCTGGAGCAGGTCAGTTGGACGCAGGGTTGCCAGTGTGGTTGGGTTCTTTTCACCCTTTTTTGGTTGGATTTGGTCTTGCGGTATTTTGGGTTAGTGCTAATGGATAGTCCTGGGTTGCCATGACTTTGTGATTAGCTTGTATTTCAGTTGCCTGTAAAACTGTTATAGGGTAAAAACCTTATTAAACATGCTTCCATTATGTACACCTCGATTAATTTTGCCACGACCTTGTACTAATATGTGAAGAATACGTTTTTTATTTAGTCTTCACATTTCTATTACAGTACAGGGAGTGCACTTGACTTAGTGGTTAACACATTGAATTCACATCACAGTTTGAGTCCCACCTCTCCCCTGTGTTTGTGTTTACATGCACTCCCTGTGATTTGAACGTTTCCTCCAACAACAGATGTTTTAGGCTTATTGACTTGTTTGATTGTGCCCTGCATTGTGCTGGCACCACGTCCACACATGTAATAATTTAAAGGAGTCTATCCAGTTCCTATAGCATGCTTTTATGAGGAGGATGGAGGAAAGTGTAGAACCTGGAAGAAACCATCATCTAGAACACAGAAATTAAGAGCATGCAGTAATCTGAGCTCAGGATGGCATGCTTTTATGAGGAGGATGAAAGAAACTGTGGAACCTGGAAGAAACCCTCGTCTAGAACACAGAAATTAAGAGCATGCACTAATCTGAGGGCCGGGTGTTTGGTAAAGTTTGTTGAGTAATCAAGCAGGAAGCATTGATGTGTCTGGGGGTCCTGCTTTAGTCCTGAATTTCTTTTCACCTGATCTTCAGCATTTGATCCAGGGTGATCCTGCTTGCACTAAGTGCTCTTGGGGTAATTGAGGGTTCTTAGGTTAAACTTTTTTATATAAGGACCACATCATTTTTTCTTTCTTTAATGTTTGGCCGGTCGTTCTGCAACAGAACATATAACATGGACCAGAGTGACTACCAGTATTATTGTGGAGATTTTATTATGATTTTTCAAAGTAATTATAATGTCTCCTAATGCAAACATATGGACATTACTATTCAAGAGATATATAGCCTATTAATACAGCCTTCTTACTATCATAAAGACTTTTTTCATATTTATATCTAGTTTTTCATCAACCGATAAATAATTGGATACTTGGAAAAAACAAAAACCCAAAACACTCCATGTAAAATAGTACTAAAGTTTATTACAAAAAAAACCCAATACTGAATCATAAAAATGTGCTAAAGGAAATAAATATGAATGTATTCATTAATAAATATAATTATATAATTAATAAATAATAAATAGAATATAGGGATATCTGTGTAAAAACAAAGAGCATTCCATGTCAGTGATTCAAAGTGAAAGCGGCAAACAGCAGTAAAAACTATTGGTAGAAATTTTTGTTCCCGCTATTTTGAAAATTTTAGTTCGAAAGCCAACTTTTATTGTCAAATACAGATATGATATGAGTAAAACATTGGAGAAAATCTTGACAGGGTGTATATAAATATATATGATTTTAGTTTACTGTAAATTAGATTGAACTTTGCACAGTGGTAAGATCGAGGGCTGATTATATTCATATATATGATCATGTATTCATCATGAACATTGGAATTTCACCTAAATGAAGACGGAAGATTGTGACAGATATAATATAGTAGTGATATAAATAAGAGTGCATATAAGTTTTGTCAGAACACATTTTAAAAATGGACTAAATGAACGGTGCATTTTCTTTTAGAACGAAACCATCTGTCGTTACGGCAGCACAAACTCAACTAACACATCTCCAATCCTCTCTGCTTTCTAACAAGAGCACAGCTAAAGAGAAACATTGAGCTGTTGTGAAAGTTGAGTAATAAGGAGAGGGTTATGTTCACGAAAGACATTTTAATAAAATAATGAAAGTAAAAAGCAAAAGAAAGAGGTTAAGCTCTGAATCCAGGGCTGTGATGCCAACAATGAGACTTTATTCAGCAAATAAACCCAGGTTACTCAACCCAAAGACCCTTAGTCAGCACTATCTAGTGCTGGAGAGACTGCCATGGCCTTGATTACTTCCTTACAGTATCTTAATGTGGTTTCTTATTGTGCTCAGTGTGTGTGTGGATGTATCTAGTGTGTGTGTGTGTGTAACAGTCAAATAACTTGTATACAAGTTATTATAATCATCATTTGTGTCTTAGATATTTAATTAATTACTGATTTAACAGACAAAACAAGAAATTAAAAATAGCTTCAATTCCAAAAAGAGTGCTTAATGGAGAAGACTGGGAACAATTGTAATCAGTGATTGGATATTGGGAGTAATGGTGATTAGTGATTGGATATTGGGAGTAATGGTGATTAGTGATTGGATATTGGGAGTACTGGTGATTAGTAATTGGATATTGGGAGTACTGGTGATTAGTGATTGGATATTGGGAGTACTGGTGATTAGTGATTGGATATTGGGAGTACTGGTGATTAGTGATTGCATATTGGGAATAATAATGAGCAGTGATTGAATGTTGGGCATAGCGGTGATCAGTAATTGAATGCTGGGTTTAACAATGATCAGTGACTGGGCATTAAAATACCACTGAAAATGTTTGGACAGAAAGCAGTGATTGGATGTTGGATAACAGTGACCGGGGTCTAAAATGTCACTAAATCTAACAACAAAGTTGGAAACTCAGCAAAACTGTCTGTGCAGATCTTCAAGACATTCAAGCCACATTGATGTCACATGTGGTGTTTTGATCCGAAAACATTTACGGCAAATTTGATACCTAAATGAAGCACAAGTGTGAATCCACTTTAAGAAGATTCTGAGAAGAAAACTTTGAAGAAAAAAGGAAAATGACAAAAAAGGGGAAACGCAGATTTTGTAGCTACAATACACAAAAATGAAGCTCCCTTAATTCCAGTTTCATGCTTTGGAGATGTTTTTATTTGGGATGGTGATTTTTTTTTGGTTGATGAATCCAAACCCTAGACAGATAGTGATTGTACTTTTTAAGAGAAAAGAATCCGGGTTACTCTATGCTCTCTGAAAAAGTGAGCGTAAAAATATGCTGTGGCTTCCATGAGACGAAACATTACTGAAACCCCCACAGTTTAAGAAGAGGAGAGGGGAGTTTCACACCACACTTTCACCTCGGCTGTATGGCGCAAAACGGCTTGCACGAAAGTGGGACGTTTGAGTAAATTTGAAAATGCCTATGGGTGCTGTGTGTATGTATGTGTATGTATGTGTGTGTATGTGTGTGTATGTGTGTGTATATGTGTGTACGTGTGTCTATGTGTGTATGTGTGTGTGAGAGAGCGATCATGAATAGTTTTCAGAATGTCTTTCGAATGTATTCTTATTGATTTACCTACTAATTTAAGATCTCAAAAGTTGATTTTGATGATGATGATGTATTTATTGGTGTGATTCTATCTCAAGATCATTTGGACAAATTAAGTAAGCTCTGTAAAATAATAGAGGTTTTATTTATTTTTTTGCAAATATTGTATATTATTTGTAAAAAAATAAATATATATATATACAGAATAAAACTGAGCAGGGTTTTGCTCAAAATCCTGATCGCAGCAATTATATTTTGTGTCGTGACTTGTGGGGCTCTTTATCTGATTTAGCTCAAAATTTTAACCACTGAGCCACAATTTCCCGTAATTAGCTCACCCTGATTTAGCCACTTCTAACGTTGAATTATCTCAAAGCAGATCCTTAGTTTGTGACACCAGATAAGGTTTGTGTTGCCGTCAGTCAATTTTACAGTAACTTACATATTAATAGAGTAACATTAATTTACAAATTCAATGCATTCATTCAGAAAGGGTGATTGAACTGATCAGAAATACACATTATGGACAAAATCTTTGGGGACACCTGACTGTAAGATTCCACAATTTGTCCCTATTTGCTGTTATAATATCCTCCATTCTTCTGGATGTTTCACTAGACTTCTGAGTGTACTTGTGGAGATTTGTGCTCATTCAGCCACAAGAGTGTAGGTAAAGTCAGGTACTGATGTAGATGAGGTGAGGAGACGTGGGGTTCAGCCTGCATTCACTTTCATCCCAAAGGTGTTCAATAGGGTTGAGGTAAGAGCTCTAAAGCAGGTCGCTCAGGAACTTTCAGTTCAACCAATGTAAAGCGTATCTGCATGGAGCTGGTTTTGTGCATGGGGGTGTTGACATGCTGGAACAGGTTTGGGTTTCCTGGTTCAAGTGAATGGAAATTTTCATGCTACAGCATCTAAAGACATCTTCTGTAATTGTGTGCCTCCAAATTTGTGGGGACGATTTAGAGAAGAACCACATATGGTCGAAAAAGACAGGTGTCCCAATACTTTTCTGCATAACGTGTACCCATGCATTCAACTGTTGTCATCACAGTAGAAGATAACATTTCAATAGACAGCTTCATTATTAGTAGAGAGGCAGCAACACATATTCACAAAATCTCTTTCTCTCTCTCTCTCTCTCTCTCTCTCTCTCTCTCTCTCTCTCTTACTCACTCACTCACTCACTCTCTCTCTCTCTCATTTATACATATAAATCAGACTCTTTCCTTTTAAAGAGTCCTTTTATTTAAAAAAAATGTGCTTTATTATATGTTTTATGTTAAATCATGTTATGTATGTATATATGAATTATATTTATGTATGTTCATACATATTATTTTCATTTAACAGCGATTGTCAATTGCAGCAACATAAAATCATATAAAGCAAGGTGCACTAAAGGTAACTCCATTAAGAGATATCTTATACTAATATTAAGAATTATAAGTACCGTATTTTCCGGACTATAAGCCGCTACTTTTTTCCCACTCTTTGAACCCCGCGTCTTAAACAATTAAGCTAATTTATGGATTTTTCCTGGGGTTTTTTCCCGGTATCACAAACCTCAAGCCAAAAAACTGAACCCCATAACATTAGACCAATGAAATTGCAGAACAGGTTCAGGTGAACCAATAAAACTCTTTATATTAAATCAGATGCGCTCCCACTGAATCGGGCTTCAAACGTTCAAAGTGTTCTGAGCTGCACAGCATCGGGAGAAAAGCTTCACCGATGGTGATTTTTAAACGCACGACGAAGCCAAAAGATAAACTCCTGAGAGAAAAACTTGTAAAAGGAAGGAGGAAGACAGTGAACAACAACTTTTTTGGTAGGCTACTGTTTAGATACAAGCCGTGTAACAGACACTGTCTTTCGTTAAAGCCTGTGTAAAGTTCATTAGTTTCAGTGTAGACGGCTTATAGACAGGTGCGGCTTATAGACAGGTGCGGCTTATTTATGTTCAAAATAAATTTTTTTGTCCAATTCAGTGGGTGTGGCTTATATTTGGGTGCGCTTAATAGTCCGGAAATTACGGTACATGTTCTGTTCCCATAAATAAGGTATTAACAGTGTATGTTTTGATTTGTGGATCTTTTTAGAAAGCCATGGTTTGAGCTGCTTCGGGCACAGGACTGCAGAAACCATAACAACATATCAATGTTTATGGAGTCCTGGACAATACGATCAAATGTATCTTTTCTTAGTGCAGTAAGTTGTAAAGTGTACCTAATAATAAATGAATATATGTTTTACTTCACGTGACAGACGTACATATTTAAAATTATTATTCTGTAAGCATAGCCCATAACATGACAACCATATATATGTGTGTACTTTTGATCCATTTTTAATTACTTTTTTCCTTTCAAATGCAAAAAACTTGTTTAAAGACTTGATATAAATCAAAATTAGAGCATTACCCCTGATTGGTGCTTCGCTGACACAAGAGAAAAAATTATCTTCTCGTTGTTAGAACAATCACTTTAATATCAAGATTACATCTGGAACTATGGCCAAAGGTGCTGTTATAGACAACAAATCAATACCTTGTAGCCAATCGGAAGCAAGAGTTCAACAGTGCCTTGAAATTTTACAATCTTTGTAAAGGAAATGTAATGAAAACCAAAGGTTACTCTTGCAGGAGGATATGTAAGCCAGTGACAAATAAGACGTTTAGTCCCGGACCGAATCAAAGCATGACAGTGTACGCCATTGCGCTGAGTACCGATCAGAAAAGATGCGCCTTCGCGGAATTCAGCAGCGACCCGTCTCAAATAAGTATGTTTTTGTCATTGATTTTTTTATTCAAATACATTTTTGCATTTGTAAATAAAATGACAATTATCATTCTTTTATATACGATAAAACGTTATTTAAAACTAGCCGTTTGCTTGTTTGTATTTTAGTACGGTGTGGTCCACCTGCCAGTGTGACTTTCAAGAGAGGTTATGGTCTTTTGAATGTTACGGCCGAGTGGGAAGACAGACAAGTGAAACATTATCATTTGAAATACAGGGAACGCAACAGTACTATGTGGAAAGAGGTAAAGATAAAGATCAGTCTTCTGCTTATGAAACCAAGGCCGTAAGCACGCTTTGAATACCAGGATGACCAAACGAAGGTTGGGGATTTTCTTTTTTGCAAAGGTGCATGCTTTGTAACATGCACTATATATTTGTGACACCATATGTGGCCTTGTCCCCAAGCCTATGCCACACATTTCTTTAGGATAACTGTGTATGCTGTAACTAAGAAACCCAAACATGTTCCGGTCTCTGACTGACCCCACTGATGTTGTATGTACCGGAACACTTGGTCTTCATCCAACATTAGTGCCTGTTGTCATTAATGCTCTTGTAGCTGAATGGTCAGAAATCAGCCATGCTTCAAAATCTGGTGCACAACCTTCCAAAAAAAATTCTAATGGATGAATTAGTGTAGAAAATGTGGCACCACATTTACGTTGCAAGAATTGGGACGATCCTCCAAAGACAAGGAGAAGACAAGGAGTAAACTTAATAAGGAGCCTATCAAGAGGCCAAAACTAAACACTAAAACAAGAACAAGTATTTCTCACAGGTACTGGTCACTACTTGCATGTGACTATCACCTGTACAAGTCTGGGCTGTGGGTTAGGATGGCAAGAGAGATGAATAGGCGAAGATGAATATGCAGACCTGTCTGAATGATCTCAAATGATTTATTTAGTCCCCCCAATCCATGTGGAAAAATATATCATGATCTGTAGAGACAATGATTGAACTATTTGGCAACAATTCTAAAAGGTATATTTGTTGCAAAGCCAATACAGAGCATTATCGAAGGAGCGCCATATATCGAGGGTGAGGCTTGGTGGGGGTAGCATTATGCTTTGGGGCTGCTTCTCTTCAGCTTGGCAAGTGGCACTTATCAAGATAAATGGAAAAGTGAAGATCTTCAAATACCAAGATATTGTGGAACAAAACCTTCTCTGCTCTTTCAAAAAGCTGAAAATCAGGAGGAAAAAAAACATCGCTTCAGAAAAGGATCATCAAAATCCTGGAATGGCTCGGCCAGAGCCCAGACCTTAATCCCATTGAAATCCTATGAAATGACCTAAAAAAACCACGTGGGCCCTCTCACAATTTTATGGAATTTTAACATTTTTGGAAAGGAGCATGGGATAAAATACCTTATGCAAGTTATTAAATACCTGATGCCATAATAAAGGCAAAAAGTGCTTCCATAGCACACAGTATTAGTTGGGACGGTTGTGCAGACTTACGCAATCACGCTGTGGTAGTTTTTTGTATTCCAAATAATCACATATTTCTTTTTTATTTCTGTTTGTTGGAATATTGAATTATAAGATACAAAAAGTCTTATTCATGTTGTTAAAACCTGCATTTTCATAAAGGTGTGTAGACGTTTTATATCCACTCTATAGTCAAGCTTAACATGATAAAGAATTTTTTGAATCAACACTTTCATTTTTATCTATTCAAATATTTGGTGACAGATTACTTTCCGGTTAAATACAAGCTCAGGGTGTCTAACAAATCGGAGGTGTGTATAAATAGTTTGTGAAAAGTCCATTCATTTGATCTGTTAAATGCTTCCTGTTATATTTCTCACGCTGTAGGTGCAGTCCCACGACAACAAAGACTGCACCGTGAAGGATGTTATCGCTTGGCAATCGTACGAGATGCAAATACAGTGTGTTGCAAGTCCTGAATGTCCTCTGTGTCCATTGAGCAACGTCATCAGTGTCCCACAAGGTAAAGTCTCATGAGACATCATTATCAAAAAAATAACAGTGCACGTTCTGTCGCTTCACGTCGCATCACAGCGCAGGTCGGATACATGCATCGAATCCATCAGAAGGTGTTTGACAGAAGTGTTATCTTTGATGTGCTCGTTCAGATATTTCAGATAGCAACTGCTTATTTACAGGAAGTCATTCAGCAAACAGTGTTATTTAATACAGATATTTGTATACTTGTTAACATGGTGTTTCCGTAATGAAATGTTCGGTGAACGTTTACAGAAGGAGTCACCAGTGAGAGTTACTTTTCCTGCATGGGGAAGTCTTTAAGGCTTTTTGCTTTTCTTTTTTATAGCATGACATTAACTTCAAGAGTGAGAAAAAACTGAAACTAGTGCAGGAATTACTATTTATAGCTGACTATAAGCGATAACTAGAATTAACTTGTTTCCTGGAAGTTCAACAAACATTTATAAAAAGTAAGACATGGCATTGTAGTACACTTCAGTGTTTCGTGATATTGTTGGTTGTTTTATACGGCTACGCCCTGTGGTTTTTTTTTATTTTTCTGTACAAATGTGACATGTCAATTGCAAAGAAGCCAAATTCAAAGAGGACGTCTTATGTTTTCATTTCTTTTTCTCGCCAGAATTGTTCGATGCACCCGTCATAAAGGAAACTCACTACGAACTGGTGCAAAATGGACAGAGAAAAATAACTGTGAAGTGGAAGGTACTAGCCGAGCCCGATTTCCATAACTGTCCTTTCTAATGCAAATGAATATGCTGTATAGGAAACTGGCTAGAAAATGGAATCACTGCTTTTGGTCGACGTTTGGTTTAAGTGTGTGGCGTTTTTCACATTTTCATACGCCTTTTCCCTTTTCAGTATGTGCACAGTCACGCAGTGGACGGTTACAATGTGGCAGTCCAGAAGGCGTCTGGTGAACCTGCTGAAACAAGCAGTTTTTTGCTCAAAGCGAAAACTATCACTTTGTTTCTGTGCTACTCTGCGTACAAAATCAGCATCAGTGCCTTTAATGAAGCCGGGCTATCGCCTGCTGCCCACCTGGACATAGACACCATGAAAGAGCAGACTGGTACTTCAGTCATATATTTGTCATAAATACTATATAGGAGATATATATATATATATATAACTCTATGTATGTATGTTTGTTTTGTCTCAACAGGTTTAAATAGCACATTTAGTGTTATTCTGATCAGCAAAAACAACTTCAATCTTTCATGGAATCACATGCTCTCCAGAAAATACCCTTGCTATTCTGTCGAGTGGTGGGCGAACAACGAGAAATTAGCGTACAAGTCCTTCTACGAGAAGAAAAACTACCATACCGTTGAAACTCAACACGGTACCTCATTTTCTGATTACTTTGATTACACATTCTCACATAACATTGGATGCACTTGCAGGTCCAAACAGGTCCTTACAGGGCAAAATCATCCAAAATGTAAAGCGAAACTGATAAAAAAAAACATGGTCAGGTGACCTACACAGAGGACAATAGGGTATAATCATGATGTGGGGTATAGAAAAAGGTCTGAACTATTTAACGGTACAAACAAAGGGCTTGGTGAAGTACAATGGCATAAAATGAGCAATTACTTTGTTTTTGTCAGAATGAAAGAGAAACATTGGTGTGTGTGTGGATGGGTGTATTTTAGCACATTTTGAAAGAGTGCTACACAGTGTATAACACATTTTGGTTAGAGAGGGCTGGACTGCGTGGGAATCATAGAACGTGTCTGGCCATATTTGGAAAAGTAACGTTTTTCCTTCTGGAGCACCTACAATTAACTTCCCGTGGCAGTCCAGCCCCTGTAGGCAAAATGTCCACATCAAAATATCCCTTGTTCCACGGCAGACATTGGCAATCGGATGAAGGCCTTGACGTGGCACTTTGACTTGGGTCGGTGACAGGCTTGCTTGGGTTTGAAGATGTCACACGCATGTCTCGAACCGAGGTCGCTCTAGAAAGTGTAGGGTGCTTACAGCAGTCTGCCACAGGGAGGCGCTTGAACCCACATACAGAGACTGAATATAAATCCATATATTTTTTATATATATAAAGCAAAAACCTTGGAACTCAGTGAAAAATATAAACAAAGTCCCATGGGAATAAACACAATCCACAGCCTAAATGGCTGACAAAGTCTTAAAGGGGAACCTTGAGGAGATACGAGAAACATACTACCAATAACATCAGAAGCCTAACATAGATATAACGGATAAAAAAAACTCAGCTATAGGAACAAAAAGACAGAGCAAAGGCATCAAAGTCGTCGAACATCACGTCAGGAAGCGACTCGACAAAAAGTAAAGCAAAAAAATACACAGGACTAACAAGGAATAAGTGGAAAATATTAGGGACACAGGGATACCTGAAAGTCCACTATTTGAACTGTCATTGTGGTAACGGCCAAATTCGATTCAATTCAATTCATTTTATTTGTATAGCACCTTTAACAATGGACAATGTCTCAAAACAAAACAATGTATAAGTTTGTCCCTAATGATTGAGTCAGTGGCGACTGTGGCGAGGAAAAACTCCATGAGCTGGCTTAAGGAAGAAACCTTGAGAGAAACCAGACTCAAAAGGGAACCTACTCCTCATCATATATATATATATAAGGTACATAAAGTGCATCGTGTGCAACCTGGTGCAAACAGTGCAAGACAGACAGTGGAAAGACAACACACACTGTAATATAATGTGGGTGGTGCTGAGACATGGATGTGTGAAGTGAGTCCGGGTGTGTGTTGAGTCCGGGTTGTACAGATCAGTCACACAGTTGGGTGTGTATGTGTGTGAGTTTCAGTTCAGTTCTGTGTTAAGAAGTCTGATGGCTTGAGGAAAGAAACTGTTACACAGTCCAGATGTGGAGGCCCGAATGCTGCAGAACCGCTTCCCTGATGGCAGGAGGGTGAAGAGTGTGTGTGAGGGGCGTGTGGGGTCGTCCACAACGCTGTAGGCTTTAGTGTGTGGTGTAAGGAAGGAAGAGAGAGACTACAATGATCTCCTCAGCCGTCCTCACTATCCTCTGTGGGGTCTTGCAATCCGAGACGGTGCGGTTCCCAAACCAGGCAGTGATGCAGCTGCTGCGGATGATCTTAATGGTCTCACTGTAGAGACCAGCGGCATCCAGCGTAAAAACATGTACCAAATCAAACATGCGGATGATCTGCTGTGGCGACCCCTAATGGGAGAAGCCAAAAAAAAGTTTAGAATACATTATACTTTGCAAAAATAATGCCACAATGACATAATTCAGTGGCTGTATTTTTTGTGAGTAATTATATATTATGTATTAGTAATAACTAATGATCCAAATTTGTAACACTAAATGATCTTGAATAAGGCTTCATGAATGCATTGTAATGTCTTTATTGTTCCTTATAGATGGACTTAAGACGAAATGTATGCTTAGAAATGTTTTTAAAGCCATTTGGGAGGGATTTGTGAATATTACAACAAAAAATGAACACATCTTTCAACCCTTTTTTTTAATCCTTCCTTTTTTGCTTTTTGCAAAGGTTTATTTCAGCCCTACAAGAGATACAACTTCTTTCTGCATGTGAGACATGAGAAGGAAACCTGCAATTTAAAGAATGTAAATAACAGCGAGCAAACGTACGGGAGAACCCGGGTCTATCTTACTGAAGGAAGTCAGTTCAGTTCAATTTTTCATTGTAGATTATTTTGTTAAAAAAAAAAAAAAAATACCTTACCTTAATGTCCTTTATTTATTAGCTCCACTCGTTGCTCCTGGGAATGTGAACAGCTCTAACATTACCCAGAGTTCCTTTGTGATCACATGGAGCCCTGTGCCTGAGGAGGACTTGCGTGGTTTTCTGCAAGGTTACATCATTCACTACACACAAGACAGCAGCAAGAATAGTGAGTCCAATGACCTTTTTCTATCTTATAGGCAATGGTCCACTGTGTAGTAAACCAATAGTGATTTGTCTGGAAACACTAGCAGACAAAACCCTCTTTATTATACATGTTGAAGGAGTCTTCAGTGTCACAACAATTCTCATTGACATAAATCACTCCAGTTTATGTGATGTGTAATAGTCTGAGGTAAAGTTTTATACCAAGTCTTTAGGGGGAACGATATTGAGTTTGGAGTTCCTCTGTAATGTTTTTCATCACGCTTTATCATCTGGCTTTGTGACTTCTCAAGCAGTGTGTTGTGGTGTATTTCTCTGTAAATACGTTCTGAAATGTATTTCTTTTGAAATTCCAGTGTAAAAATGTTTTGAATCAAAGGTAGTGTTTAATTTTCAGTATTTTGGATGTGTGGTTGCCAGATATCACAGTGCATCCAAACAAGACCAGCTGTAAGCTGACCAACCTGAGAAGTGGAGGTATATACTGCGTGCAGGTATCTGCCTATACGGCCGCGGGGGAGGGAAAGAGAAGCACATCGAAGTGCTTCGAAACGTTGGGTAAGTTTTTTCAAACTAACATAAGATGCAGTTTTGGTGTTGGGCCAATGGAAGCCATTGAATAGGGACAGTATTGGGTGCTAATGTTAGTACTAATTTTGTCCATTAAACCAAGATTAGGCCACCAATGCCAGACGACTTTGGCTCAATGTTTCCTTTTATCACATGACTCCTTTATATAAAGGTGATTAAATGTTTAAAGGACTGAAATTTAACTTTAGTTACTATCTGAAAATATACACTATATGGCAAAAGTTTGTAGACACCTGACTAGAAGATTGGTATGTGATTTTTAAATATCTCAGTATACATTAATTTACCATTTACTGATATAATAATCTCCATTCTTCTGTGAAGATGTTCCACTAGATTTTGGAGTGTGCTCATTCGGATACAAGGGTGTTAGTAAAGTCAGCTACTGACGTAGGTGAGGTGAGGTGAGGAGGCCTGGGGTGCAGGCAGCATTCCAGTTCATCCCAAAGTTGTTCAATAGGATTGAGGTCATGGCTCATGGTCATGCTGGAGCAGGTTTTAAACGTCCTATACGACTGTGTGCCTCCAACTTTGTGGTAACAGTTTGGAGAAGAGCCACATAAGCCTGGAAATGTCAGGTGTCTCAATACTTTTGTTGGTACAGTGTATAGAACGATCATTTATTAAACAGTGCTGTGGTATAAAACTAAATATGTGCTTCCTCAGACTCAGTGGCGATTGGTGGGATGTTGGCAGGAGTCAGTGCAGGTGTGGTTGCTTTGCTACTCGCCACTCACATCTGCATTCGGCTTTTGAAAAGGTAAAGACCCGAAACATTTTAGCACCTGGATTATAACTAAAATGATTACAATTAATGCTAAACAAAAAAAAGACAAAATATTTGACTCCAAACCTTTTACTAACACCTAGATCGAAGAAAATGCTCTGGCCGAGTATTCCCAACCCCTGCAACAGTAACGCTGTACAGAAAATTGAAGGCGGTCAGGAACTGGTGAGTTTCAACGCTATGAATATTGTCTGTAACATAAGGGAAGTGTACCAGGATAAGTTCATTCCTCTTGTACCACAGCATATTTCCAGCTATTAAATCATTTTATTATTATTATTATTATTTATTCTATTGATTTTACACTTTATCCATTTAGTTACATTTAATGTCATGGAACCTCTGTGTAAAGTTCCTGTTCTCTTACTGTATATTGTGTAAAATGTAAAATCCCTCCAGACAATGCAGCTCGATTGTGACTGAGAGACCACTGAGGAATCCTGTCCCGAAGTCAGATTCAGGAATGAATTAGTTGCTTAGAAATTCTAGTCAATTTCTGAGCGAATTTTGAGACACACTACTGCAGACCGTTTACATTTTCCAAAACCAGTGATATTTCAGTCCTTCCTACTAAACTGTAATAAAGCTTGCATTGTATTCATGGAACTTTTGAAGATTTTGTAATGAGTGTAAAATGATGTCCTTTGAGAAGACGAGATCCATTTACTGTTCTTCATGATGCATGAGTATGCAGAGTAACAGCATTGTCCAATACACTCATTCCATTCCTTATTCATTCACAGGAGGTGATGGAGCTCATGTGCAGGCCGAATCTTGAGGAAACGGAGGTACACGTGTCTGTGTTGGACGGCAAACAAGAGGCACGTTCTGCCTGCAACGCTCAGGACCACACAAAAACTAGCCTTCTGCCTAACGCGGCTTCTCCCCCAGTAGACAAGGTCCCGATTTCACCTTCTACAACCTCCACCAAAGTAGACTTCATGCCTGAGCTCTTTTTTTCCATAGACAGCAATAATCCTCAAGACTTTATAGAAAACCCACCTGTGGGAGCCAGCAACATAAAGGACTCGCCAAAGGTATTACCCACCGAGCCCGTCTCCTCAGCTGTAACCGACCCACCAAAGGCTTTTACAAGTGACTACACCACCATGGAGCTTTTCCAGCAGATCAAAAACAGTGCGCCTGTGGCTCCTTCCAGCTCAGGAGCAGCGTCTTCAGATCCAGATCAGGAGTACCTTCGCCAGTCGCTCTCATCATCCGAGAACGCGAGAGGAACCCCTGAATCTACTTATCTCTAAACGCTGGCTTGTAAGATGATGAGCTGCGAGTGAAATCACTGGGTTTGAAGTACATCATCTTTAATATATATATATATCCGTGAATATTTATTCGTTTAAAATGGTTTTCATTTCTTTAAGAAAAAAAATAGATAAATAAAAAAATGGGGTGGGGAAGACATGAATCTTGAATTTGTATATTTATCACTTTAGTTTTTTTTAATAGTCATACAGAAGAGTCTAAAAGTTTGCACCCCCTCTGTTTTTTTTTTTTAAATGATAAAAACAGGGGGAAAAACAAAGTCTTGTTTCCCCCTACAGCAGAAAAATACAAGTCTAGGAACGTGAAACAATCCAGAATAGTTTTGAAAGAATTTTCCACTGACTAATAAATGATAACATGGAGGCATTATTACACAAAAATTGCAAACCTTTTTCCTTCCATTAACGCCAGTACGTACGATACAACCCTTCATTATGAAACTAATTTTTTTATAACCGTCCTTTTGTTCTAAGGGTGTGCAAACATCTGCACTCATTATATATATATATAAATGTACGTACACACACACACACACACATTCAACCAAACTACATCTCTGTCTAAACTATATAAAAAAAAATATTTTTCAGAACCTTGAAATGTCCCCGACCCTGGACGAGACGATCTATAACTCAAATCGGTTTATATAATTTTATAGTCAGACATCAATTATTACTTCGAATTTATAGACCAAAGAACATGATCCCATCAAAAAAAAAATTCTTGTTGGAAGAAACTCTGATGCCTGGATTAACACGATACAGTAAAAGTACTGTATAACTTCATTATTGTCTGGTTTATGCAAAATACTGTGCAAAAAATACATCTAAAACGCACCGCCGTATTAATGAACTCAATAAATGCACAAGCTAAAACTATGTAATAGAATTATACACATGTGCAACTTTTCTCCAGGCACTTTTTTTTGTCTTTCTTTTTGTTTTTTTAAACATACTAGGCGTGTTTCTCTTCCCTTCCCCCCTGTATTACCTTTCACGCATAATTACTAAGGTTATAATCTTAATAACTGAGGGTGTTTGCATAACTACAAAAACATGAAACTGGGATTTCCCTGGATTCTAGAAAACAAGAAAAAAGTGCGACGGGTACTGAACCAAGTCCGTGAGGCGCTTCATATCTAAAAAAAAAAAAAAAAAGGGACAGAAGGAAGGAAAGAAGCAGATCATCCTGAACTATATACACAAGCATACAGTATGTTTCAATATAGCTCTCATATAACAGAAATAAAGAACATTTCTAAGAATGTAACTGCATGATGGAGAGAAAAGTAAAAAAAAAAAAAGAGAAAAAACCCAACAACCTCAGATTACGAGATTAAACTTAAAATAGAACAAAGTCGTAGTCATACGAGATCAAAGTGATAATATTTGGTGAGAAAAAAAAAAAAACGGAATTTCGAGGAACGTTTCGCTGTTGTAGCATAAAATGGATGTGGATGATTTGGTTAAATCCTACTTTAGGTTAGGATTTAACTCCCACTTTAACTTTAACCTTAACAGCAGCACGGAGTTCGAATAAGTATACGGACGCTGCAGCGTTTATTTAGGAAACAAAATCGGACGGACGTGAAGGAAACTGCATTCCGTGAAGGATATCGATGGTAACATCTGCGTGCTATTAGAACAGATGTTTCTCGACAGACAATGAGGATGATGATCAAAGAAATTGACTTTGAAGTAGTTAAACGCCGGTGCGCTCGACACCTTATTCTCGCAGTGCTACGACTTTATTATCGTTATCGTCTATATTTTTTCCCTTAGGTGGCACAAAAACACCATTGTAGAAAAGAGAGACAAGGGGGGGAGAATAAAAATACAAAGAGGAACATTTCAACAAGTATGTGAACCCCGAATGCAGCTCTTTGTAGTCCGGTTCACTAGGCTGTGGAGAATTCCTCGCATTCGTCTGCGTGCCTGCCGTTGTGATGGGCGTGAGGAGAAAAGTCTTCGCTGGCACCTGAGCCCATGTCTTCTCCATCGCTCTCGTAGTCCTGCTCTTTTTGCTTGTACACACGCTCCTTCTGAGAGGAAAAAAATAAATTTACACACCGGTTTAAAAACAGACGGCAGAAAAATAATCCATGATGCAGTGTTTTATTGAGGCTTCAACAACTTTTCATATAATTGACATTTAGGCGTTTTTTGGATAAATCTAATCTTCAGCTGAAAAGCAGAATAATGTACTTTTCAGCATCCCAAATCACTGCGGTAAAAGAAAATCCTAAATGCCATGTGGACTGGGCTAAACTGTACACCTCCTACACTTCTGTCTGCGAGAGGATGTCCAAAATATTTATCCGACATTGAACCCGAAAGAGAAAGGATTAATGAATAACGATCTCGATAAAACAGAGCACAGACGACTAGCCAAAAAAATATATAAAAAAAATTTAAAAAAAAGCTCTGTCCCCATTTACTAGAGATAAAAATCATGTTTTGAAGAACATTATCAAAGTCGGTTTTTTCCACTCGCAGCTCCTTAAAAGTAGGCCATAATAGAGGAACTGATGTTAATCATTCGTACGCATGTGAAGACACCAGTGTGCGTGTGAATGTTATTTTCTCCGACTATCTGTAATGATTATCTTCTTATCACCTTATATCTAGAGCACCAGAGTCATAGAGTCGACCACGTCATACTGCGGGATTTATTACGAGCTGAACGCTGATCGGGAAAAAGAGGCCATCGATAACAAAACGTTTTAGTAAATGTGAACTGGGTTCAGCAGATGCGGCAGTTTGATTCTAGTCTGTATTTAAATTATTTTTATTTTTTTTTCGTAAGTGATAAAAACGTTGGACTCGCTGAACAGTACCTCCACATCAAGCTCTGATGGATTTCCAAAATGTTCTGAAATCCAATTCATACAAACAAACCTCTATTAAGTGGCTTTCTGGTGCTCCTGGGATGTAAACGAGCATCTCTCTGATAACGCTAAATGTCTGAATATGTGCATAGGAAATATACTATTGCCAAAAGTTTGCGGACACCTGGTCATAAGGACGGCAAGTTGTTTTTGAGCATCCACGCATTCCACATTTAATCACAGTTTGCTCTTATAATTCACTCCACTCTTCTGTAGAGATGTTCCACTATATATAGGAATGTGATTTTGGACATTTGTCTTCATCAGCCACAAGGGTGTAAGTAACTACATGATATTAATGTAGGTCAGGTGAGGATGCCTGTGGTGCAGTCAGTGTTTAGTAGAGTTGAGATCAGAGCTCCAAAATCAGGCCACTCAAGATCTTCCACTGGAAAACCATGTAACGCACTTCTTTGTGTACAATTGTGTGCCTTCAGCTTTGTGGTAACAGTTTGGAGAAGAACCACAGAAGGCAGGAAAGGTCAGGTGTCCCAATGCTTTTGTCCATTTGGTGTAAATTAGTCCTTACAACCTGGTATTAAAAGGTTTTGTGGTTAGTTTTGTAACACCCCAACATAAGGCAACACAAATGGCTGCACGCACAGTCACAAGGAGCACTGACCTTCATAAGTCAGCGTGCCAAAAGACCGAACCGACAGAATCTTCACACACGAGTTTCTCTCACAATGTGATCTCACTTCTGTAACCCACCCTACTCGACAGATTTGGCTGATGCGGACTTTAAACACTATATGTTTAGCTATAGTGCGTGTATTAGACTCACCTTAGATTTGCTCTCCTGCCTGTCAGAGTCTCTGCTTCTCCTCCTGGATGTTGATCTCTCTCTCCACTTCCGACTGCTGTCCTGCCCATATTCTCCCCTTCTGTCTTTCTTTCCTCTTAAGGGAATGAACAAAATATTAATCCTCCTGTCATTACCCTAAAAATAAAAATTCCCTGCTCCAGTTAATTTGATAAAAGTGTGCTGTATCAACCTCCTGGGTGATGGAGACCTTGCTTTCTTCCTTGCTGATCTCGAGCGTGATTTGCTCCTCTTTCTGTGTCCCCTGAAGAAAAAAAAATAAAGATTTTTTTTTAATAAGGTATAATGTTCTAGTTGATGAATAACATGCTATAATGCTTTACTCACCTGCTGTTAATGGGGGATCTCGAGGATCGTCTGTTAACTTTATACGGCATTCTTCCTTTTTTGGCACTTCTCCGCTCGTCAGTATCGTTCCCCCGCCTCATCTTCCCGTCTTTGTTCTTCTGTCGCTCTCTAATGAGAACAAGTTAAAAGGCTGATAAAGTGACACCGTCGTTGGCCTAAATAAACCTTGTTTTTTTAGTACCAGAAATGCTGCTGTTTCTACTGTTTATATGTAGGCCATCTTCTGAATGTGACCAGTGCAATGGTTCATTCTAACCTGGAGTGTGAGCGGCTGTATCTCCTGTCTCGGGAACGTCTCTTGTGCGCATCACTCGTCCGCCGAAATGACCTCTGTGATGGCCGGCCCCTTTTATGTGAAGCAAATCAAATCGAATCAAATTAGATGCATGGGATTTGGTAATACATTTGCATGGGAGGGAAAAGACGGGCATGTGATGTTTCAAAGTGTAATACACTGTTTAGGCGAATTCCTTTCTACTCGCCTGTGTCTGGATCGAGAGCGTTTCCGTTGTGAGCGAGAACGTGAATGAGAGCGAGATCTGGAATAGGACTTTCTTGATCTTCGGGATCTGCTGGGTGAGCGCTTTTTGCTGTCGGCTGTGTGCAAAAGAAAACATACGCGTATATATATAAAAATATTAACAGTCACCAAACATTAAAACAGAGAACATACACAAAGGTCAGGAAGCATTTAAAAACCTGGATCGATGGCTGCCGCGATGGTGGACTGAGCCTCTCTCACACGCTTCATCACATCCTCTAATTCTTTAGCAGCAGCCTGAGGAGTCATCTCTGGAGGCTTCACAATAGCGTTGTTGGAATGGTTTATCCTGAAATGACATGTAAATGTTGAAACATTTCACTATCTATTGTATATCCACAGTCTAGCATGTATTCATTTCAAAGGTCTTTGCAAATTGTTCTCAAAGTGTGTGTGTGTGTGTGTGCGCGTATCTACAGTTTGAGACTCACTTTAAAGGTCGGTCTCCGAACATGACTCCGTTGAAAGCGAGCGCTCGGGACACGCAGTCCTGGTTAGAGAACTCTACGAAAGCAAAGCGTGTGGGTTGAGTCTCGTCTCCCGCCATGCGCACAAACCTCACCTCTCCGACCTGTTTGAAGAACTCCAGCAGCTGCTCGGCCGTGGTGGTCTACGAGAGAGAAAAAAATCCGAAAAAAATAAAATAAAATGATAATGCTGTATGACATTTACAGCATTTCAACAATTTGCAAAAACAGAAGCATGGATACAGCAGACCATCTTCAAATTTAGAACGGAATCAAGATCGTGCTTTAGTGGATACCTGAGAATTGAGGTTGCCCACATACACCGTCCTGCGGATCTCGTCGATTTTGGAAGGGTCCACATTGCCCATGATGGGGGGAGAAGAGATGGTGCTCAGAGACGAGTCGAGTCCGAGCTGCAGCGGACTCCTGGCCGGCAGCGGCAAACCCAACTGATAAGATTCATTCAATACAAATGAAAGCAATATATGACCTTTTGATCGTTTTTTAACAAACTTTCAACACTGGAATGTCCCACATTTAAAAAAATCAGATAACGTCTATACTGAAGTCTAAACTGTTCGTAATTGGATAACGATTAATAATGAACAAGTGACAAGTGATTCTTTAAATAGCAAATCTTTATAGAGCTTTGTGTTATCCGAACTGAAAAACTCTTCCCATTGCTGAAATGTTCAACTCGCCTCGTAAATAGCAATTCACAGATTTTTATTTTATTTTTTTACTATAATGGACTGTATAGTAAAGGTTTTATATCTAAAACTAAAAATGTACAAACGGATGTCCGCTGACTTTGTTTGTTTGTTTATTGTTTTTTTTAATGGCATGCTAGCAGCATTGGTTGGCTATTTCCATGGCAAAATTAAAATGAGTATAATAAGATCTTATAGCACAGCTGAGTTTGACTTTGAAGGACTCGATATAACCACTGAACTTTGCCAATGTAATGTTCTGTATTTTAGTATTTTCTTTGGTGATTTATTTTGGAAGATTCCCAGATATGTAGTTTCTGAGTAGAAAAGCTGTACGTCCACTTACTGATCTTAAATATTAGAATATGCAGCATAGATGTATTTTTATTTCTTAAGCTGTGAGCAGCCGTGTTAATGACATACTGCAAACACAGAACATATTGTATATATCGTATATATGTCCTGTGGTACTTCGTATAAAAAGAGACATAATTGCTCACGTTCTGGAGCGGGGCAGGGCTCGGGATGGGCAGCAGTCCTCCGCCAGGCATCAAACTGGGCGCTGGGGTTGCAGGTGCCAGAAGAGACAGAGCCTTGGCCTCCTCTGGGATCTTTCCTATGGGGCAAGTGACCTGACGTAAGAGCGAGCAATGGAGAGCAACAGCACTTTCTCCTTTCCAAATGCACACAAGAGAGAGGCGATCCAACACCGATCATACATGAGCCTTTCACTAGTCCAATTTACTAGCTATCTCTTAGCCTTGGTCACTTTAACATAAGTGGTTTATGTAGCATGTATATATCTCTCTATATATAGAAACCAATCAAAAATGGCCTGTTCCTTCCTTTCTCTTAGTAAAAAATAAAGAAAGAAAAGAAAAATAATAAAAAATGAACACAAAATGTAGAGAATGAGGTAACACTTTGTGGTATAGGTCACCTGTACTGGAAACATAATGGGCATGAACCGTACGATATCAAGCATGGGCGCTTTTCTCCTTGGGGCAATCGTGTCGCAGTGTTGGAAAGGGTGTGCAACACAAGACAACCGTTCATGTTGGCTGCATCACTAATAGCACACAGAACATCAGATACAGAAGAGAAGAACATTTTAAGTGGCTTTCAAAAAAAAATTTAAAATTCCATCACCCCTAAAGAAAAAAAAAAATAAATAAATAAAAATAAAAGCAGCTCTGCTAGTCTTGGTCAAATTAACTCTTGCATGCGTTGAGTGAAAGATCAGTATAATAATTGACAGTGGTGGATTAGAATTGAGGTTGATTCAATAAAAAGAAACTGAACTTTTGATTTCTATTGAGCAAATGACCAATAATCTGAAACTTCCTTAGTCCTTAAGTAAAGGTGAATTGAAGTTTATATAGAGCTCGACCATAGCAGTACAAGCTGAAAGAGTATTTCCGGTTATAATACACGATCCTTAAGACACAGTGAAAGCATGGAAATCCCAACAGAAAGAGAGAGAGAGAGTGAGAGTGAGAGAAAGAGAGAGAGAGATAGAGAGAAATATAGAGAGACAAGAAAAGGATTCACAAAGAGATTAGACACAGACACAGAGATCAGAATGAATCGCCAGCCACGGCTGCCTGTGTACCGTTCAAATTCCCCTCCATTACTGGATGCCAACCTGGACAGCTTTGAGAGACACGCAAAAGTGGACAACTGCATAGGGAAGAGGAGGAATGGTGGGGACTTGGTGACAGAAGAAAAACAAACAAAAAAAAACAAAAGAAAAAAAAAAGAAAAAACACAATGATATATGCAACAGCCTCTTCTAAGAGGCAAACAATGTCAGAGAGAGGGGGGGGAGAAAAAAAATGTAAAAAAAAAAGAGACAAAAGGAAAAGAAACAGAAAAAAAGAGACAAGGTGTCCATCTTGGAAGGTTCAGCAGCTACACTCCTGGTCACAATCCCCCCTTGAAGGCAGCGTGGGCCCCAGCGGGTTTAGTGGCTTGGAAAACAAAGCCTTGAGTCAGGCTAGTGTAGTACTGTAACGCCTGGGCCAGTCTAGTCATCTGATATGCACACATAATCAACACAGAAAAAAAACATACAGAGACCAAATTAATTCACGCAGTAAGCCATCCTGCAGCACCAAGTCACGAGGACAAGCAAATGTTCTTATTATTCCAGGGACAGATCAGCTCATTTTAGGAAAACCATCGTTCATAACAACGCAACTGCATACTTTTTTTTTTTTTTTTGGTGCGACAAACATGAAAAAATAAATAAAACAGATTAGGATAGTTACTGAAGTACAGTCATGACAGTGTCATAGTCACAACATTAACCCCACAACGCATGAGCACTGCGAGCGCACACACACACACACACACACACACACACACACACACACACACAGCCTTTTCTCATAAACTAGAGCAAAAAAAAATAGATTACACACCACCGTGCAATACAATTACTACACCAAAATATTAGTACGTTGTTACATTTAAGTCTGGATCATGAACTGGGTTTTTTTTTTTATATACCTACAGAACTACAAGATACATGAAAATGATTATTTGAGCTTTTCAGACGTCTTGAATCCAGGAATCGTGTTCAGTAGCGCATCAACTGGTGGGCTGTTTTTAATAATGATTCCTGTAGGGGATCCACGTGGTTTTTTTTTTCCGGTTATAGGTCTGATATGACATAGAGTATGATTTTATCAGGGAGTTGTCTCTGATAAGTTCTTTCCTCTAAACCAGGATGTTTGCATCACATGGTCAAATGATGCTTCATTCACGAGAAAATAAGTGCTTGAATGGTCAAAAAACGTGCTTTCGGGAACATCATGGTTTGGTTATTCGGGGGAATGGAAAGAAAAATAACGGATTGGGTAGAAATAAAATCAGAGTAAAATAGGAAAATGAGCGCGGGGCCGGGAGTAAGTTTGATCCTATCAGAAGAGATCAATGACGGTGAAGTGAGTTTATTCTTGACTTCTTGAAGTCTGCCATGCGGTCCTGTGGAACATCAGTTTGAAAAAAAAAACAAAAACAAAACAAAAGAAAAATTATCTAATAGCCATAATCTAGTTATTAATGGTTGAAAAGAACCATCTAGATCTGGTCATTTAATGCATTTGAGTTGTATACCCCCTTGTCAAACTAAATATACCTGAAGCAGTCAAATGCATTTGGTAAATAAACACTTTCGACTCTAAATATATTAAACAACTCAAGTTTCCAAATATTACACTCCGTCCACTTAATTTACTGGGAAAAAACAAAATGTCAGACAAACTCTGCAGGCGATCCATAAAGCTGTGTGTGAACGTAAGAAACAGGAATGTCAGGAAAGAGTTACTAACCTTCTGCACATGGAACAACAATAAGAGCTCGGTCAATAAACACAGTATTGGTTAAATGCTGGGCCACACCGACACTACTCGGCTCCTTGTATTTTATGTAACACACTTTAGATGAGAAGGAAAGCGACGTATGGCTAGAGGGGGTGGGGGGGGGGAGAGAAGAGACAACAAAGATCAGTCAGTTTTTTTTTTCCTCCTATACTGAACACACGTATACAGTGGTGGACGACAAACCATGTACTCGAGTTGAACTAGAGATACACTAAACAAAATATTACTCCAGTCAAAGTGATCCATTTAAACCTTCACTTGATTAAAAGTACAAACGTGTTTGCCTTTAAATGTACTTAAGTATCCAAAGTACTATGATTTATTAGGGCTATAATATCGTATCATTTTTTCCTGTGAAAAGACTCTAATGTTACTCATAGCGAAACCGATCTATTAATAGAATGATATTAATGAGTCAAACCACTGACTGATAGCTATTTAAATGATCATGACCCCAAAATTTCCTACTATCTACTTGTCTACGTGTCTTCCATCATTTATTATTCTCAAAATGTTCTTGCTGTTGGACTGATGCTGAACTGTATGTATGTAGTGATATGTAGTGAAGTTAAAGTTAAATTCTCCCCATATGGAAATACTTCAGCTACTGTCCACCACTGGTTATACAGACACATATTTTGCTTTCAAACTAAAAAAGTATATATTCTGCACTACCATTTTAAGAAAAAATAAATAAAGTAATTGAATACACTGGCCAAGCGCTTTTAACAGGAAGACCTTTACATCTTGCTTATTAAATTACCTAGCAACCGTTTACATGGCAACAGCATTTTGCGCAGTCACCCAACACTTCGTGATGACTATGCCTGATGATGGTTCGGTGACCTATTGATTGTTTGGGTGTTGAAAGACTGGCGGGTTACGATTTGAGTTATTTCAGTAACCTAGAATTTCTCTGTAATTTGCACAGAATTGTATATAAAACCCATTTCTCCAGTAAGTGAGTGTGTGAGATCTGAGGCAAAAACACCTTTATTCTAAAGGTCATGAGTTTAAATCCCACCACCACTAAGCTGCCACAGCTGGATGCTTAACCCACAACTGCTCAGTTGTATGAATGAGATAACTGTAGCTCTGGGTGGGGGGGCGTCTGCCAAAAGCTGTAAACGTAAATATTCTGCAGCATGTCAATATAGAGCAGAATCTTAATGAAGAAATAGAAAAGGGTAATTTAGGAATACCAGACCTAATATGGTGTTCCCTAAAAAAAAGAAAGTGTCCAGCCAAGTTTACATTTTTAAAACCTTTTCGTTTTATTCAGATGAATCCCATTGAAAATGATCCCTACCTTTTTTTTATTTATTATTTGCCAGTTTCGTTTGCCAATAATCAAATAACTATTATAAAACGCATAATTTTGCTTTCTTAAATTGTACATCTGTTTATTAACAATCATTAACAAAGGTTATAACCTGTAAAACCTGCATATAATTCACATTTGACAATGTTATCTACAAACCCCAAAACCCTCATAGCTTCTAAAGAGATAAATAACATTAACCCCTTAAACCCAATAGTACAAAATACTCGTTTAATGTTTCAATATGAGTATTTCTATATTTTGGCTTTAATTCTTCTTTTAGTACATATATATAATAGTAATGTGTCTGGTAGTGGGAAACGAATGTTACATGTATTTACCAAGCTAGTGTATATATATATTTATTTTTATATATTTTATGTTTTGTAACCATATGTATTTATCTGGAGCACTTTTTTGTTTACCTAATTACTCCAGTAAACATTTAAATGAAACCTTTTTTAAACAGAAAAACATACATGGCTCTGCAGCTTCCATGCTAACAGAAAGTACAGGCCTACGCATCCTCGGTGTTTCCTGACTGGCGTTGGCCAGCAGGCAGACACTTACTCTGGAGGGTAGAGACGCAATTCCTCGATATCGCCGAGGAAGCCGAAAAGAGTTCGCATTTGTTCGCTATCTACAGAGGAGGAGAGGTTGGTAATCTGAATTACTGCGGTACTCGGCATCCCGTTCACCTCGTTGATACGCTGAAAATAAAGTAAAAGTCTACATAAATGTTTATTCAAACGACTGCAGCCCCAGAGCTAACAGGCTAACAGGCTACACTGCCCACTGCACTAGCACTCGGTGCTCAGCGAGTCGACTCTTTGAACCGATTCTGGATAAATAAATAAATAAATAAATAGATAGATAGATAGATAGATAGATAGATAGATAGATAGATAGATAGATAGATAGATAGATAGATAGATAGATAGATAGATAGATAGATGAATTAATGTATGAATGGATGATGAACAAAAGGAAGAATAGATGGGTCAATGGATGGATGAAAGGAAGGGTGGATGGACAGATGGATGAATAGATAGATAGATAGATAGATAGATAGATAGATAGATAGATAGATAGATAGATAGATAGATAGATAGATAGAAAGGTGGATGGATGGATGAATGAATGAATAGATGGGTGGATGGATGGATAAATAACAAGAAGAATCGATGCGTCAATGGATGGATGAAAGGAAGGGTGGATGGACAGATGGATGAATATATAGATAGATAGATAGATAGATAGATAGATAGATAGATAGATAGATAGATAGATAGATAGATAGATAGATAGATAGGTAGATGAATTAATGTATGAATGTATAGGTGGATGGATGATGAACAAAAGGAAGAATAGATGGGTCAATGGATGGATGGAAGGAAGGGTGGATGGACAGATGGATGAATATATGGGATAGATAGATAGATAGATAGGTAGATGAATTAATGTATGAATGTATAGGTGGATGGATGATGAACAAAAGGAAGAATAGATGGGTCGATGGATGGATGGAAGGAAGGGTGGATGGACAGATGGATGAATATATAGATAGATAGATAGATAGATAGATAGATAGATAGATAGATAGATAGATAGATAGATAGATAGATAGATAGATAGATAGAAAGGTGGATGGATGGATGAATGAATGAATGGATGGGTGGATGGATGGATAAATAACAAGAAGAATCGATGCGTCAATGGATGGATGGAAGGAAGGGTGGATGGACAGAGGGATGAATATATGGGAAGATAGATAGATAGATAGATAGATAGATAGATAGATAGATAGATAGATAGATAGATAGATAGATAGATAGATGTGTGTAAGGCACAATAGATGTAGATACAAATGTAATATGTAAAAAGTTCATTGTATGTACAGAAGAATGTATAATATGTATGTACATAAGTTTGTATGTATATACGGTAATATACAGATATGTAAAATATAATAAATATTAGATTCTCTATAAATTACATTGATATACAGATCTATAATTATACAGAGATGATACCAAATGTATAGAGTAGAGCTGCATAAAGATCTCTGGCAGTAAATTATTGTTCTAACAGTGTAGTGTAGAATCAAACATTTTATATTTATATTATAAGATTTAAAAACTATTCTATAGGAGGGGAAGAATGAGAGTTTGGAATTTCAAAAAATGACTGATTAACAGTAACATGAGAGCTGAAAGAGTCGGCTCTGTAGATGAGCAGAGTCGGCTCACGGAAAAAAAATAAGAGGGTTCTAGTGCTGCTGCTTATGTATAAGAAAAGTCTGCAGTTTAGCGACACCTTCTGGTAAAAAGGATGTAGTGCAGAAATGTCCGCTAGTGAAAGCTGCAGTGGAGTTTATGTTTCAAGGGAAAGTCTACAGGTTTTTGCTATAAACCTTTAATAGGTAGAAAACAAAAGAACCCAGAGAAACCCCACACAACCCCAGGGGGGAACATGAGTTAAAATAGTCTAAAGCTAAATACTGGAAGTGTGTAAATAAAACAACTTAATGGTTAAGATAGTGAAGATGGATTTTGTGTGATTTTTTTTCCTATTACGTTTTTTAAAGATTAATTCTATTGCAGGTTTGACATTTGAATGATTCACATCCATGTGTATAGAATTTCAACCTCTGGATCAACCCTAGGCCATAGAGTGTCTACAAAACGACGAGTATCCATTGCAGACTTGAAGACAATTTTCCAAAATGTGTTTTCTCTGTGAGAAAACTAGCTAAGGCAAAATTAATCAACTGTTATGTATGTGTTCTAAATCTACAAAACTTCTGCACGTGTCCAAAGTGTGCAAAAGTAAGGATTGAAAATCAAAGGGTGGTCACACAGTGTGCTGATTTGATTTCTGTATATTTACTTTTCATTTTTGTTCATTTATAAAATATAAATAATACACATTTATTTTCGAAAGCATTCCTCCATTACAGCATTATTTTCACAAATGCCTAAAATGTATGCACAGTACTACATATGTAAACATAAATAAATATGACTTTATATAGATATAAAGATATATCTATTTATTTTATCTATTATATATA